>CACSLK010034050.1:1228790-1283945 GCA_902706635.1 Striga hermonthica | reverse complement strand
TTTTTTTTTTTTTTTTTTTTTTTTGTAGGGACTACCTTTATTGGTTGTATATCCTTGTTTAGTTTGGGCGTAGTGTGCTGATGTCGGTTGACATCTGCCTTCGTAATTAGTTTTGTTTTTGAGTTTAATATTAGTGATATCATTAATGGGAAAAAACAAAAAAAATAAAAAAAATATCAGCCTTATTTCCACCTGAATTTTTTATGTGGCCAATACAAAACTACCCTGAAATTTTTATGTGCCCAATACAAAACTATTTTATCCATATGAATTCTGTATTTATTTTTTCAATTAGTTCTACACGTAGCACTTTTTCATACGTTTGTGATTATAAATTTGACTCGTGATTGGCACCAATGACTTGTTACACCTTGCTAGATGTTGTGTTTGTGAATCTCAAGAATGTGGTTTAAGAAATCAAATAAAACACTAATAAAATGAACTAAAGTCGGGGCATGTAAGATACGTTCTCATTCAGACGAACAATCCTGTATAACCTAAGGTTTGCAGCTAGCGTCTCCACGGTACAACGGTTTTTGATTTGGGTATGCTAGGATTTTGTTTTGACATAATTTGAATAACCTTTTTATTTATTTTATTGTATTCCTTGTATGTCACTTGGAAAGAAAGAAAGACAAAATAAATGGAAGGTTAACTTATTTATTATATTTTTATGTGTTTCAATTGTTGAATACTGAGTTAGATTTAATTTAAACTCGTTTTGTTATTTAGTGTAGGAATATGGATGGAAAAGATCTGGAAGCGACTTGATGACTTGGATGCGGTTTTGACGCATATGGAGAGAGAATACCGTATACATGGAATAGCTGAAACAAGATCGTCTGAATCTCGCAATTAAAGAAAGTCATATTCTTACATAACTTCATACCTTCCAAATTAAAGGCGATTTTGGAGATTTTGAAGACTCAGCAATAAATGAAATTTACCAACAATGAAGATTCTGAAGAGCTACTGTCATAAAAGAGCTACTTCAGACTTTTCCATCAATCATTGTATTGTAACAATGGAAAGACAGAGCACATGACATTATGGAATTCTTTAGAGCTTAATTTTCATTTTGTTTAATAGATTTAGTTGAGCTTCAATTTGTATTCTTATGGGATCAAAGGCAGACATCTTTCTTTTATCATTATTCTAAGACACTTGGTAGAAGTGTTCGTGTACATGTAGATCAACCTCTCACCTTGGACGAGAGCGACTACCATCGGGATAAATGAAGTAGTAGTCGGTGTAGCGGTCGTTTGAGCACTTGAAGGAGATATTTATTTTTTTTCTCGGTTTCTATCTTATGAACTGACAAATATCTCATCGTAAAATTGTTAGATTTTTTGTTTGTGAATATGAAGAAAACGACTTAAGAAATTAGAAAAAAAAAATGATAAAATGAATCAAAGTCGAGACACGTAAGATACACTCTCCTTTAGACATACTAGCCTCGTATATTACCCACTGTTTACAACAAATGTCTCCAAGATACAACAATTTTGATTCGTGTATAGAAGTAACTCAAATACACACACCTTCAGCGAACAATACTCAACCTTCAGAAATTTCAAGATAGAAATGAACAGAAAGAACATTGGATGTTTATTATGAACTGTGTAAAAAGATGTAAAGAAGTACTCGTAAAATCTAATTTTGTGAATGATTTTATTACACGGGAGTTTATAAATGTTCTTATACATCTCCAGGGGATTGAAGTCAACAAAAGATACCTTTCGAAACGTGCCCATTCGTCCAAAACTGAGTTGGAACTTTTTCGTCACGAGTAGGCGCGTCCAGGTCACGTGCTCGTCACGTCTGCGACAACCCATCGTGCCAAACTGGAGGGTTGAGACAGGCGTCGTTGCACCAGTGACGTGGTCTGAAGCGCACCTGTACTCCAGAAGCTCGTACGTAGTTGTTCGAACTCGAAATCGTGATCTGTTTTTTACTATTTTCCCCAGTGAACTATTCTAGAGTTCTAGGAAGCATACTGCGTGATTATAACTCGTTTGGAATGTCCATAAATTCGTCAAATAAAGACTGTTTGTGAATCCTGCAATCTTTGAGTAACTTAAACTCACTTTTGAATTACATAAACTCAGTGTTCCAGAAGTCGCTAGGCGCTCGACCAGCATCTAGGCGGGGCCTAGTTGGCGCCTAGTCGGGACCTAGAAATCAATATTAAATACCTTATTTTTTATTTATTTTAACTACTTACAAAATAAAATTATCTCAACTTATTATAAATCGACACACCTAAGGTCAAATAATAAAATTAATATATTTTAAAGAAAACATGAGAACAAAATAATGTAATTAATATTTAAAAAAAAAAAAAAACTGAAAAATTGCCGCCGAGTCCGCCTAGGAGCGCCTAGGTCCGCCTATGCCCGCCTAGGCGCCGCCTAACCGCCTAGCCGCCGAGCCCGCCAAATCCGCCTAGGCGCCGCCTGGCTAATTTTTTCTACCGATTTGTGCAAATCGGAGGCGCCCGAGCACCGCCTAGCGCCTAGGCGGCCGCCTAGGCCAATTTTTAGAACAGTGCATAAACTTAAGTGAAAATATCTATTTTCATCCCGTTATGAAGTTTTGTTAAGTTTTTCACACCGCCCAATATAAAACTAAGTTTTTCACCCCAGAAAGTGCGAAGGTTATGCGAAAACTGTCGCATATTCATCGCATAAATGTCCATATGCGAAAGTTATGCGAAAAACTGTCGCATATCAATTGCATAACTGTGTGAAGGTTATGCGCAAACTGTCGCATATTCATCGCATAAATGTCCATATGCGAAGGTTATGCGAAAAACTGTCGCATAACTGTCGCATATCAATTGCATAACTGTGCGAAGGCATTGTGCGATGAATATGCGACAGTTATGCAATTGATATACCACAGTTATGCGACAGTTTTTCGCATAACCTTCGCATACGGACAGTTATGCGATGAATATGCGACAGTTTTCGCATAACCTTCGCACTTTCTGGGGTGAAAAACTTAACTTTTTATTGGGCGGTGTGAAAAACTTAATTTGTCTTTGTTGTGGGGTGAAAAATTTTTTTTCCCTAAACTTAAATTTCCCCACATTTCTACTATAAAATTACATTTTCATTCAACCTAAAATGCTTTTGAGATTTTATTGTAAATCGTACACTTGCAAAAGGTAAAACCGTAAAATCAGTACAAAATCAAATTTCATTATGTAAAAAATTATGGCTCGACCCAACTCAACTCTAACTCAAAATGTAAGAATCCTCTTGGTTATTGCCGAGTACAATTCGTAGCAATTAAAGTATCCATCTAAATTCATAAATTAATTTTAGCCATGGTGGGTTGTTTTCAACTAGACACATTGTGTACTGCGCATGACAAAATATTTTCCTACGTGAATAAGTAGCATTTGACTTAACAAATGATCTACAACGGTAGTTGGAGAATAATATAGCCTACAATTTAATTAATAAAATCGCGAAGCCGAAAATTGAGCCCTTTTCACTATTTTAATGGCACGAGTAATTAGTTCTTATAATTTGATATTTTACATTGATGAAAATGAGAGTGTTCTTTCTTTCTCGTTTCCTTTTTTTGATTTTTGGAGAAAGCAAGTTGAAAGGGTCATTCGAGAGAGCCTACAAAATTAAGTAAACTATTTTTTCTTGGTTTAATAGAAATTCTATGGAACTCAAACGGTTGTTGGCGCACGTTAAGGACTTTTTTTACAATTTCTTTACGGTTACGCTTATCAAAATGAAAATTATTAGAATATTCACTTGGGCTTTTTTATTAAATACTATATCTTTTCTTGTTTTGGTATGCTTCATCTGTGTAGGACCGCACTCGTTTTCCTCCCGATTCTTACATGTTATCAGAACGGTTCTATTGGGAACCGTGCGATGACATACTCGTTTACCCAATCCGTTTCTAGTAGGGTTTGGGCACTCGGTTCCGTATATGAGCTTGGGATTCTTATGAAGGACTCACAAGACGTGTTAGAATATTCACTTGTGAGTTGTCTCATATCGTTAATATAGGGAAAATAAGCCTAATTTATAAATTTAATGAGCTACTCCTCCTTCTATCAATTGGTTTTAGGATGGAACCGCACTTGGGCTTTATCTGAACTTTTTTTGTACTTTTGGTGCGCTTCATCTGCGTAGGACCGCACCCGTTTTCGCCCGTTTCTTACAATTATTGCAGTTAATTTAGGACTTTGTCAATCATCTTTTTCCCCAACTGGACATATTAACAACCTCACCACTCGAGTGAGGTCAAAATATAAATAAAAAATATATATGTAAAACTATACTTATTTGATAAATATAAATCTTACAAGGAATTCTTGTGGGATCTATCCCAACAAATAAATAAGTAGGGTGGTCATAAATTTTTTAAAAAAAATGTATATTTATATGCATGTTATAAATTTATTTATATTACTTTTAAAGAAAATCGTTTATATACAAGCATGTATATTTATTTAAACAAAAAATAACTACTGAACCTTAATTTGGTTTTAAGAGCATAGTCTTCTCGAAAATCTGTCTTATTTATATTATTTAACAATTGCCATAAATTGAAAATGTTAGGTGAGAGTTGAGGAAAGGCCATAGAGCTTTTTGCCATTTGCCTCTTAATTTCCAAAGAAGATAAAAGAGAGCTAAAAGCCACGCGTCACATATGATCTTCCTTTGTGTAGAGCTTTTCTAAGAAGAAGCCACTTTGTCTTCCTTCCACTCATTAATTAATGTGGTTTAATATGAATAGATTATCATAATACATCATAATCAACTCTTCTTACCCAACACCAAGATTTGACTCCATCAAATTAAACAAGTGGCTATATATATATATATATATATATATAAGAATTAATTTATAACATACCACATTGAGTTAATTTTCTTGCCGGTAATTATGCTTAAGTCTATCTGATTTTAGGTTATGGTCGCTCATATTGACTATGAGATTTGGCAAGTTGGATGTCAAGATAGTTTCCTAAATAGAAGTCGTGGAAAAATGTATATGAGGCAGCACCTAGAGTGGTTAATTGCAAAGGACTACATCTAGTTTGTAAAATTAAGCAGTCCTTTTATGGACTAAAGTAAGTTCTTGGCATTTGGTACATTTTGGTTGATGAGGTAAATCCAGTTTATGGATTTAGTCGTGTGACCAAATGAACATAGTGTGTATATATAGTGACATAAGTGTGGTGGCATTTTTCGTATTATATGTAGACAACATTATGCTCGCTGGAAACAATGTAAAGATGTAGTCAAATGTAAGGTAAGATCATCCAAACAGTTAGATATGAAGGACTTGAGAGAGTCGGCACATACTCTTTAGGTCTAAGATCACAAGAAATAAATATGGCGTTTATCCCAAGTTTCGTGTCTAGATACTGTCATAAGCCTCATTTTTTAGCATGTATAACTCCAAGAAGGTTTTTCAACCCTTCCGGCATGGAGTTCCTCTGTCGAATACATCGCACTCGAACTTCTGCTCGTATAATAAATGAGCAAATTTGGCTCGGTATTGTTTAATAAATTGAGTGAAATCAATTAAGTTCTGCTTGTTTGAATTTATTTTTTTTATCTTTATTATATGATTGAGTCGAGGTTGATTTTTTACGAGTCGAACTGAGTTGCACTCCCTAACAAATCGGTTCTATAAGCCCCAGGTTAGAAAATATTCTGGTTAAGCCTCCATCTCTAAGTTCAACCTCACCGGCGTGATGTTCACCATCGCCTTCAATTTCTCCTCACCACACGCCACCCGAACAACAAGATCGACTTACTACAATCATATCTCCGTTGGGCTATACTCCGGAAATGAAGACATCAGCGACGAAGCATTTCCTGGCTTCAGACACGGCAGTAAAAACTCAACGACATTGAGGACGTTGATTTTGAGCTCGAACGTTTCGATTCCTGCCGACACCGACGTGTCGCAGCTGAGATCGAGCTTGAGGAGCGACAATCTGCCAGTGAAGATAGAGCTAGACACAAATGTGAAGGTGCGAGTCGGCAAAACCGATTCAGAGAAACTTGGGATTACAGTCACTTGCGATGGAATCACTGAAGTCTATATCTTCATTTTGTTTCTTATTTTGTATTTGTTTAAATATACTAAATTCTTAAAATATCTTAAAAAATCAGCTTTGTTTTTAGTCAAATCGAGCTTAAACTTGATATTGGACAATTTAACAAACTTGCATAGTTCATGCAGTAATTTAGGGAAACCACTGCAGTCCCGTCACGGAATAGTTCCGTGAAGGACATTAGCCACTAAAATCTCTCACAAACTATTCCGTGACGGGACTGCACTCTTTTTCGTAATTTAGATAAAAATAAAAATAAATTTATATGGTGTAGCGCGAAAATTACAATAATTTAGATGGCAAAAAAAAATGATTTTTCCCTTCTAACTATTAGCACTTTCTTGGTTTCTAATTATTTCTAGAACGTCCACGTCACTTTTCCTATGACCACTCCACTGTTTTTCTTTCTTCCCCATTTGCCCTCTCCCTCTATTTAAATTCTCCCCCCACAACACGCTTCAATGGAAAAATCAACACACGAAAATAAAATATAGAGAGAGAGAGAAAAAAAAAATGAGTTAGTTTCCCCCAAAAGAGAGAGAGAGAGAGAGAGAGAGATTATTACTATTATTATGATCTGTTATTACTATGGGCAGAGATAATCAGCCAATCGCAAGATGATAAACAAACCAATGGAAGTCGCTAAGCTCCCAAAACACGTTATCGCCCATTCTCGCGTTTTCATCTTCGGATTCTACTGTTGGGGCTGGGAATTCCTCACCGCGCTTTTGCTCTTTAGTTGCTGATAAAAATATAATATATAATATTTATACTATATATATATATATATATATCTTCGATTTTTAATTATTTTTTCTGGAAATTAATTACGATATATCGTGAAAGAAAAAAAGTAGATATTTCAAGTTTAAAAGGAAAATTATATATTTTCGAATTTTTCGTACTTGAATCGGGCCGGGCTTTTGGGTGGGGCAAAATGGCACAGAGGTCGGTGCCGGCGCCGTTCCTTACGAAGACTTATAATCTGGTTGACGATCGGGAAAGCGACGACGTCGTATCGTGGAACGACGGCGGCACGGCTTTTGTTGTCTGGAAAACAGCGGAGTTTGCGAAGGATTTGCTGCCCAATTATTTCAAGCACAACAATTTCTCAAGCTTTGTTCGCCAGCTTAATACCTATGTAAGTCTTCTCTTTTCTTTCTCCCTCTCTACCTTTCTTTATTTTCTATTATTATTATTATTATTATTATTATTATTATTATTATTAAAAAACAAAAAATAATATAAATCGGTGTTTTTGATGTGGTTAGCTTTTAAAAGAAGCCTTACTCATTTTGAAGTATAATAATCAGTGAACATTTTTAGTGGCCATATTAAGCATGCAAAAATTGGAGTCTTATCATTGTCCTGCCCCCCATTTCTCTATAAGTTAAGTTTATTTCATTAATTATAATAGCTTTGACAATTTTATTTTATTTTTTTTAAATAAATAATTCTTTTTTATTGAATTTAGATTTACAGATAATATACTTTCTTTTTATGATGTTCATATAAAAATTTGTGATTAAGGCTATGTTTGGTAGACAAATAAGCTAGCTTATAGTTTATTTTGTTAGCTTAT
Organism: Striga hermonthica; assembly: GCA_902706635.1. Classification (NCBI taxonomy): domain Eukaryota; kingdom Viridiplantae; phylum Streptophyta; class Magnoliopsida; order Lamiales; family Orobanchaceae; genus Striga; species Striga hermonthica. Next base: position 1,276,260 of record CACSLK010034050.1, on the reverse strand, counting down.
AAGCTCCCTATATTCAAATAAGTCTCGTTTGGTAGGACGAACTTTTTTAAAAAGTTCGAGCTTATTTGATAAGCTTCCTTAGGTAGTTTTTCAAACAAGCTGGTTGAATTTTTTATTCTAGCTAGCTTATCAGCTAAATTTACCAACAAATACTTTTATCATATAAGCTAGTTTATCAGTTATAAGTCATAAGTTATAAGCTATAAGCTAAAAAATTATTGATAAACGATAAGCTAGCTTATCAGCTATCTACTATCAGCTAATTTTACCAAATATAATCTTATAGCTAGTCTATGTTTGGTAGGATAATAAGCTAGTTTATAGCTTATTGGGTTAGCATGCATATAAACTCTCTGTATTCAAATAAGTCTCATTTGGTAGGACGAGTTTTTCTAAAAATATCGAACTTATTTGATAAGCTTCCTTAGGACTTTCAAATAAGCTTGTTGAATTTTTTATTTCAACTAGTTTGTCAGCTAATTTTATCAAACGCTTTTATCATATAAGTTCTCTTTTCGTCTATAAGGAGTCACAAGTGAGGGGGTGTGTTATAATATCACTTGTGAGTTGTCCACCAATTGGTTTTGAGATGAAACCTTATTTGGGCTTCATTTGAGCTTTCCCCGCTTTGGTGCGCTTCATGTTAGTGGGACCGCACCCGTTTTTCAACCTAGTTTCTTACATGGTTCAGAGCCGGTTCTATTGGGACCGTGTGATGACGTACCCGTTTATGGGAGTCTGTTTCCCCACGTACCCGTTTATGGGAGTCTACTTCTAGTAGGCTTGGGGCACCCAATTGGGCTTGGGTTTCCGGAAGACTCATAAGTGAAGGTAGAATATCACTTGTCAGTTGTTCACCAATTGGTTTTAGGATGAAACCCCATTTAGGCTTCATATGGACTTTTTTCGCTTTGGTGCGCTTCATGTTAGTGGAACCATACCCGTTTTTCCCCCGTTTCTTACAAGCTTAACAGTTAATTTTGCCTAACACAGCCTTAAACTAAGGTGTCCAAATAAAATAAGAAGAAGATGATGTGGGGAGGAAAATGGAGCCGCCAACAGCGGATATATACGTAACTAGCCGAATTTCCATCTTCTTCTAGTTTTCTCGGTAAAAGTTAAATTCGTTTTATTTTATGGCTCAATTTTCATGCAATTCACACTTACCAAACAAACAAGGTACTACTGTTTAAGGATTTGGATGTAAAAGTTTTCCCTAACGTTGAAAGTTGAAACTCTAAGCAATATACTACGTTTTTAGGTACGATTTCACTCTCTCTCACATGTGATAATTCCCTATAAAATATACTAGTACAACACTCGTGTATTATACGAGTGCTTGCTAATTTTTTTCTTAAAATCTAAATTTAATGAGAAAAAGTAGTTGAAAATAATTTAAATACATTTTACAAAAATATATATTATTATATATTTAGTATTTTTTATTTGTGCGACTTACCTTTGTTATATTATAATAATTTTTACCTTACAACATATAACTGCATTAAAAATAAATATATCAATTGATAAATAATTTTATTTTTCAAATGAATTTTAATAAATATTATTATCTTTTATTATTATAAAGATAAATATAATTTATTTATTTCATATATACAATATGGATGTCAATCGAAGATCATCAAAAGATGATTAATTTGATATATAATATATGTAAAATCGATAAGAAACACAAAAGTTATCAACTTTTAAAATATATTAGTCGTTTATTGCCTCACTATGTAAAATTACAAATAACTAAAAGGTTATATTAGTACAAGTGATATTAAAATACCTAAATTAGATAAATAATATTTATGGAATGTCCAAATTTAGATTATTAATTATTAATATATTAATATTATTTGTCCAAACCTAATTACGAAGCATGATTCTTTGCCAAGTAAGATTCCGAAGTACCAGAAACATCTACGGAGGCTCAGCGCATTCGAGAATTATATATAGGGAGGATGTATGATGCATCCAAGCTTTTAAAAGAAGAAAAAAAAAAAAAAAAAGAAAGAAAAAAAAGTACTTTGTTTTTAGTCAATACTCAATAGTCGAACTTTTGGTTTATGTAGACTTTTGTAAAGTTGGCTTCTTTTTTAGAACAGTCACATTATGATATCTCGTGCTATTATTATGCCTAAGTCTGTCCAAATTAGAAGAATTTTCTACCTTTCCTTGTAATAGAAACTCGTTTACACTCACAAAAAAAAGAAAAAAAAAATAAAAAATAAAGAAGACATAGTTAATAGGATAATTAAAATTCATGAATTATTTTAGGTTTGCAATCATTTTATGAAGATTTAGGGTTTGTGCAGGAAAATGTAGAGAGAGAAAGTGAAGGGATGCGATAATTTCTATTGAAGAAAAATAATGAATTGTTATTGTTTACAACCTGTTGGAGTACTATATATATACTAAGCGTAATAACTAGAGTTGTCATTTGAGAGTTTGACAACTTTACAAGAAATAAACTAAAAGTGTAAAATAATGACAAAGTATAATATTTTCACCCCCTCCTCCCGCAAGCTAAACATGAATGTTATTGATGTGTAGCTTGGATTTTAGGTGATTGAAAGCTGGTCCTTGTAATCCTTTGGTGAGGATGTCAGCTGGTTGGTTTATGTTGATGATGTAATTATTTGTGGTGATAATCTGTCTGCCATTCAAGCTGTTAAACATCATCTTCATTCATGCTTTACTATTAAGGATCTGGGAAAACTCAAATACATCTTAGGGCTGGAATTTGCTCATTCAACTAATGGAATTAACATGTGTCAAAGGAAGTATGCACTTGACATACTTCAAGACACTGGTTTCCTAGGTTGTAAACCAGCCCTAACACCCATGGACCAGTCTACATAAATATTTAACACATTATAATATAACTTATAGCTTTCCTTGACATATGATATTTAACACATTATAATATTTTCACATTTTCAATTTGCTAATATCAGTGTTCTAAAAGTTGGTAACGCTGGCTAGGTGCTCGACCTAGCCCGAGAGTAAAACTATTAATATATTTCTACTTATAATAAATTGACACACTTATGTTTATATAATAATATTAATATATTTTCAAGAAAACACGAGAACAAAAAATAAAAATAAATAAATAAAAAAAAAACTGAAAAATTGTCGATGGACTTGTCTAGGAGTGCCTGGGTCAGCCTATTCCCCCCTAGGCGCTGTCTAACTGCCTAGCCGCCGAGCCCGCCAAGTCGGCCTAGGAGCGTCTGGGCCTAGGCCGCCGAGCCCGCCAAGTCGGCCTAGGAGCGTCTGGACCGCCTAGGCCCACCTAAGCGCCGTCTGGCCGATTTTTTCTGTCGATTTTTTATGTCGGTTTGTCGATTTAATCAGTATATTTGAACTGAATATCCCTCGCATCCGTGTTTTTCCTTTTATTGTTTGTTTCTCATGTTTTGAATACAAGTCATTTATCACTAAAACCTTTTAAAAACATCAACTTTGGTTTCTTTTGTTGGTATTTGAATGTGTTAAATGTTTCACCAATATAATAAAATAGATAAAATTTGATATATTATATAAATTTTTGATGTAATATACGTATGTTAGGATCATCATGCCTTCTTAGCATTACATAGACTTTAAAAATCTATAATTATTAGATACAATATGTTAATTCATTAATTTAATGTTAAATAAGCATCATTATTCTTTTCACAAAGGCACAATTAAAACTTAAAAAAAAAAGTTGGCTGTATGTGCTTAATTAGGTGATGTGCCGTCTACCAATAATTAAAGTCGACAAAACGTCGCGTAAGTCTTCTTCTGGGTGCCAGCGCATGTATCTATCTCATGATCGATGCCTTGAATTAGAAGCATCATATCTGGAAAATTAAATTTATATAAAAATGGCTATTCGAATTCGATTCGTGTAGCAAAAGAAAGGCGTCCAAAAGTATTTTCGTGTTCACTGTAACACATTGATGGAGCATAAGAATGAACTAGTAATGTCATTTTTACATGATATATATAAGAGATTTAATTCTTATTTTTGTTTAAATAAAATTTAAAATGCTTCTTGTTTCTATTAATTTACGTTATTAATATATATATATTTTTTTTTCATATTGACATCATAATGTATTCGCATGCATTTGTACAATATAATTTGGTGGAAAACTTAGGTTAAAAAAAAAAACAATTTGATTGTGTTTAAATTATACTGCTTTGTCTTAAAGGTGAGCAATCAGATGGGTCAGGATGATCTTTGACCCACTTATTATTCCAACTGTATTTGAATTTTTACTTGTGAGTTGTTCCAAATAGTTTATGTATGGAAAATATGTCTAATTTATAAGTCTGATGAGCTACTCATCACATCACCAATTGATTTTAGGATGGAACCCCACTAAGGCCTATCTAAGCTCACCTTGCTTTGTGTGCTTCACGTCTGTGGGACCGTCGTTTCTTTAGGTATAAGAGTCAGTTATACGTGGGACCGTGCGATGACGTACCCGTCACCCAGCCCAGTTGAGTGTGGGCTCCTGGTTCTGTACATAGGTTTGAGCTTTCGTATGTAGGACTCCAAGTGAGGGCGCAACTCTCCCTTCCTCCAATTGGTTTTGAGAAATAGAACTTCACTTGGGCATCATCTAGGCTAATCTTACTTCGCTTCACGTGCATGGAACCGCTCTCATTTTGTCCTCGTTTCTTACATGGTATCATAGTCGGTTCTACGTGAGACCATTCAATGACGTACCCGCCACCCAATCCTGATGGGCTTGGGCTCCTGGCTCCCTATATGAGCTTGGGCTTTCGTATGAAGGACTACAAGTGAGAGGGCGTGTTAGAATATCACTTATGAGTTGTTCCACATTGTTGCTTCCACCAATTGGTTTTAGAATGTGACCTCTGGACTTCATTTAAGCTAACTCTTCTTTTGGTGTGCTTCACGTGCGTGAGACTGCACTTATTTTATGCTTAGAAGCCTAGATAATGTCTAATACATAATTGGAGTTGGAGTTTTCGTTTTCTTTTTCTTTTTTTATTTATTAAATATGATGCTCCAATTCATCATTAATTATTGAATTAACTGTATAAGCAATTACATGGAGTTATAGGTCTTTTATTGAAATTATGGTATATAATATAATAATATTACATAAAAAAAATGTGACACTGTACCATATATATTATCCATTAGTCTTATTTTTTTTCAGGGTTTTCGTAAAACCGTACCCGAAAAATGGGAATTCGCCAATGAGAACTTCAAGCGGGGGCAGAAGGATCTCCTTGTCCACATTCGCCGCCGGAAAAATATACCCGCAGTGGGTAAGACCGCGGCCGCAGCGGCAGCCGACAACCTCGCTTCGCCGGCAATCTCCGGCGAGGAACTGGGATCGAGCTCCACCTCGTCCCCCGATTCTGTCCCCAATTCAAAAAATCCTAACTCGGCCGAGACCCAAGCATCGGCTCAGCTAGCCGATTTGTCCGGCGAGAACGAGAAATTGAAAAAGGACAACCAGATCCTGAGTTCCGAACTCGCACAGACCAAGAGGCAGTGCGACGAGCTAATAGCTTTTCTGACCCGGCGCGTGAAGGTGGCGCCGGAGCAGATCCGCCGCATCATGAATCTCGAATCCGATGCGGCCTCCGCCGAGTCGGCCGCTGCCGGCATAATATCTAATTTCGGCGATGATGAAGAAAACGAGAGCTCTGTGAGGCTTTTCGGGGTGGTGGTGAAAAAGAAGAGGGGCTGTACTGAGAATAATGAATTTTCAGGGCCTCAAAACAAAGAAATGAAAATGAGTCTTGAGGTTCGCGTGCCGTGGATGAAGATGTCTACATCACCTGGGGAGGGCAGTAAGGTCTGTAACTGACCATTGTGGTCGTGCCACGTGTCACATGTGGAGTGGTTCGAATAAAAATGGTGTTTTCGAGTGGGTGAATGTTTATTTATACAGTTATGACTTTTCTACGATGTGGAAGATCAAAAAAAGCAAATGGGTTTTTTCCATCTCGAATTTAGAGTTTTATATTAATGGAAAGTAGTGTGGTATTCGTGTGATATATAAGCTAGTTATGCGTTAAGGTAAGAATTTAAATTTGGCTGATTGTATGAACATACAATGCATATATTGGAATAAAATAAAATGTGACTTATATATTATTAAATGCATTCTTGTATACAATATTATTTGTTTTGATCTTTTGGTACATCGTTTATGGTCACAATTATATTAGGATTTTAGATAGATTTAAATAAATCAATTAAATTATTTATACTGATTTTATGAAAAATGCATAGCAAAATATAACGGAGATTGTAAAATGTCTTTCTTGATAATTTATAATTTTATTATTTTAAAATTGTAAATTACTTAATTTAAGGAAGAAAAAAATTGTGTAAGTATTTGCAATCCATTTAAGTTTGTATTCTATAGCATTTTGCCTAATTTGAAATTCTCTATTTTAGGGTAAATGAATTTTTTTATAAGAAAATGTGAGAATTTTGAATTTTAAAAAATTGTCATGCCGAATTTTACCCAAATTTAACTGATGAAATCTGATTTTTTTAATAAACAGTTGATTTGTTGCAATTAAGAAATGATATACGTGATAGTATTTTGTTTAATTTGAAATCGCGATTCTATGGTAATCATTTTATATATATAAAAATAATAAAGAATTTTGACTTTTGCAAAATTGTATGCATCCGTCAAAATTTACCTAAATTAAATCCACAAACTCATGAATTTATGGTACATATATAGCTGATTGATTTCTTTAGAATAATTTAAAAAGAAAATTCAAAATCTGCCAAAAATATAATGCAATAAATGCTGGTTAACTTTTTCGTTATTATTTTTGGTAAATATGTTCTCTTTATATATATATATATATTCCAATTTGAAGGTTTTATATTAATGTAAATTTCAATTGGATTAAGTTCAATTACCTATTGGGCTATAAAGTCTTAAGGCCCATATAATTAGGTTTTACTTAGTTATAAATAGGTCATTATCTCATTTGTAGTCTTATGATCGTAAGTGAAAACAAAAGATCGATGTCTTGAGAAAAGATCACAAATCAAATCTTAGATATTGGGAGATCAAGATCGAAAGACACACACTCTCCGAATTTCTGATTGGGGGCAGAGACGAATAACTGTAAGTTTTCATTGATCATTCACGCGAGCTATGGTCATACTACAATCTTTCTCTCCTGGCTAAGACGGGTTGGAATTTACGTGCTCACAGCCCCTGTCGAAAGACTTGCTTTCAGTTAACTAACCGGTCCTGAAAGCCAAGATAACATTTCGAATTCCTTTAATAGCCAAATTTTGAGCCGTTTTGTTGCACTGATATAACTATCTGATTTAATTCATCAACCCAACCGACAATAATAAAAAAAATAGATAAGTAGGGCGAATGAATCGCATTAGTGCGACTAGTTGAATCCCTTTTCTTGCTTGAAGAGAGTTTAGCTATAGCCAGATATTCGTTGTTGGTAAGAAAATTTTTAAAATTTCGTTGCGCGTGCACTAAATTCGTACGTCTAAAATCTAACATATTCCGCTGGCGGACTTCAACAACCTTCATGTCAGCTTGACCGAGGTACGACTGGAGCACTATTTTCGCCCCCTTAGAGCTCAGTGGGAGACTTATCCGACGACAGTGGGGTCGTTGGTGGAGGCGACAAAGTGCAGGTCCCACATGGGAATGGAGATCGCGACCTCCGTGTTGTTGCAGCTATGCGTGGGATGCACAAAGTATTGTAGGAGCGTGCTGCATGAGGGGGCCGTGCCACCGCTGGTCGGCCTGTCTCAGTCGGGCACCCCTCGAGCTAAGGAGAAGGCTTCGGAGGAAACGTCGTCTTCTGTGTTCCAGCTCCAGCCGAGGGGGTTCTGCCAGATTGCGGGAGTTCGTATTCGTGCGCCTTTAATTCTTCATCCCGAGGGATATGGTCGATAGGTTATGTGCAACGTTGACCTTTTTCGGTTGTGTGCTTTTTGGGAGGCTCCTCATTGGCTCTTGGTTTCGAGCCCTCCGGTGTTTTCTTGGTGACCCCTCCTCTTTCCTCGACGCTGAAGTCTTTCGGAGCCAAATCTAGACCGAGAACGACTTTCTCGCTAGATCTGTCTAGGCGGCTCATCCGCAATTTTGGGTCTGGTTCTAAATTTTTATTTCTGTTGTGACTTTAGTTGCGGTCTGGGTCTCGTGTGTCGATTTGGGTGATCTTTTTGGCTCGTCTATTACTTTTAGAAGATGTTTTACTCTATTTGTTTATCATGCGTGTGTTCTTCTTTTGTTTTTTTGGATTTGTGTTTTGAGTAGGGTTGTAAACAAATCAAACCATTTTGATTCGATTCGTGATTCGATTCGTTAATTCGTGATTCGAATTCGAAATATTCGAATTCGAATTCGAATTCGAATGATGTTTTAGATTCGAAATTATAACGAATTCGAATTCGAATGTGTAGATATTCGATTCGAAATTCGATTCGTTAACAATAATATATAAATTTTACAAATTATATATAATATACATTTTGTTTATAATATAGTATATATATATATATATACATTGTTATATTTCTAATATTTTTATGACATAAAAAGTAAAAAATCATAAATTAACAAATTTTTCTAAAATATATGAAAAATAAAATTTATTTTTGTAATTATAATATTTTTTTTACAAATTATATATAATATACATTTTGTTTATAATATATGTATATATATATATATATATATATTGTTATATTCCTAATATTTTTATGACATAAAAAGTAAAAACATCATAAATTAACTAAATTTTCTAAAAATATATGAAAAATAAAATTTATTTTTGTAATTATAATATTTTTTAATTATAATATTTTTTGAAAACGAATTTCGAATCGAATCGAATATGTTCGAATATTCTAAACGAATCGAATACGAATCAAAAAATGAATTCGTTATCGAATCGAATCACGAATCGAATCTTCAAATATTTTAAACGAATCGAATTGAATCTCTAAATATTCGCTTTGATTCGATTCGTTTACAACCCTAGTTTTGAGGCGAGTGTCGTCTGACGTCTACGTCTAGTCTCCTTAATGGAGTTTATTTTGTGGTTTTTTGTTTTCTCCTTGACCGAGTTTGTGCCACCTTGAACATATGTGTCGTGTTAGATGACACTTCATTCTACTTTATTGAATTTCATGTTATTAATATATTTGCTGCTAAAAAAATTAAATAATAATAATAATAATAAAAAAAAAAAATCATTTGAGTTTGAGTTTGAGAATGAATTTTTAAGGTGGATTTTATTTCCCGTTGTCGGTGTTCAACCCCTCAAAATATCTCGCGGATTAAGCCACAAATTGGGGAAAAGATGAAAACCTCCTAGCCCGCCAATGGCGTCAATCTCCGCCGGTTTCTGGCGCTCCACTTTCAATTTATCGCGGCATTTTCCTTCCTCTCTGATTTCTTCTCGACCCTCGTTCTCGCGAGCTCGATTTTCTCGCTCGTCCGCCGCCATGGATTCCGGCGACGATCTCAGATCGAAGTTTATGGAGTTCCCGTACGTCTCTGGCTCCCACAGGGCCCTTATGGTGGACATATTATCCACTGTAGAAACCCGCCTTGGATCCTCGCTCGAGAGTTGTACTCTGCCTCCCGACGTACAACAGTTCGAAAACTCCACCGGCTCTGCCCGTGGGTCGCTCCATCTCAGATCCGGTCTCCCTTCTTCTCAGGTGCTCTCTTCTGTTTGTTCGTTCCCTTTTTTTATTGATTTTTTTTTTTTTTGGTTAATTGTGTTTTGTTAATTTTCTAGCTCTCGCTTAATTGCAATCAAGTTTAAGGGTTCAAATCAACTAGACCCAAAGTGTAAAGGTATTCAAACACAACAGCACAAACAGAAATTAGGAAATAGGCTTTTTGAGAGTGTTTTAAGGTGACTTTGATGTGGTTACTTCAATATTTTTTCTGTCCAGTAAGTTGTTGGTACTTGGTATTGTGATTAATGTGGTTTTGGTTTGATTCAAAAAGTCTCAAAATGTCACTCGAAATCTCGAACGTATACACTAATATCATCACCAATCATATACACGTTGTTCAGATAGATTTTGTACTGGGAGGTTGGATCCACTGTGAGCTCCCGTCTGGCGAGGCCCTCAACATCACAACCCTCTCGGCATACCTAAAACCCTCGACCGACGCTCCGCATTTCCTCCTCGACCTCATCCAGATCGGGCCCACGTCCCTTGTCCTTATCCTGGACCTGACCCCACGCAAGGACCTCATCCTCTACCCGGACTACCTCAAGAAATACTACGAGGACACGAACCTAGACAGGCACAGAGTCCACATCCACGGCCTGCCCGAGGCAAAGCCATACCATTCGCCCTCACTCTACGTGCGGGCAGTCCTTTCCCCGACTGCGATTTTGGTATCGGTTGGTGCAGAAAGGAGTGTCGAGGATGTGATAAGGGACCACGTGTGGCCCGTTGCTCGTGAGGTGTTGGATTTTTGGATTGGGTCGTGCTTGTGTGCGGTGGGGAACGTGGGGGCAAAGGAGAGGGACTATTTGGCGAGGAGGGATGGGATTATTAAAAGGACGACGGTCGAGGTGGATCTTGGGTCGAGCTTTCCGAGGTTGTTCGGGCAAGAAGTGGCAGATAGGGTTTTGGGTGTTTTGAGTGGATATTATGGTAAATGAGAATGAATGTTTGGTGGTTATGTGCAGTTGCTTCTTGCTGGGATGTGCAGTTGGTTTAGATTGTGGGTATAATTGTGAGAAGTTCTATGGGGTTTGTTGTGTTGTGTAGTTTCCAAGTGTGTAGACATGAAATGGTAACTTTTGTGTGTGGATGTTGGGAGGATTCGATGCCTCCCCACATGCTTTTTCACCTTTGATTTACACATAATCACACGCACCCACATGGGTGTGTGTGAAATGAAAGGTGAAAAACTTATGTATTTGCATATGTTGATATCACCAAAAGTTGGCACCTTTCTTTTCTTCTCGAGGTGGAAAACATAAGATAAACACATGTATTTGCATTTGTGGAAAACAAAAGAAAACAAAAGAAATAAATACATTAATTTTTATTTGATTATAACTCGAACCCAAAAATGTTTCTAAATGATTTGTTTTTTACTCGTCAAATATAACATGGGCTTTTGTATGTTGTATGCCCATGTAAGAAAAAAGAACCTATATGCATAAAACTAATTATAGTGCACCAAAACTAGTTAGGTCTTCTTGATCACAAGAGATTGATAGACAAAAACTGTTAAAAAAAGGTGGAACAACTTTTTTATCCTCTTAAGTTAGTGGAAATAAATTAATTATGATTTATTTGATGCGGTTTTGCTATGAAGTCATCGGATGGCTCGGGTTATGGAGTCATCCATTGTTATTCACAAATTATATATTGACGCGTGTCCTGCAATAAATGCACATTAAATATGTGTCAGTACATAAAGTTATAAATGACTTTATAAGAGAGGTATTCGATGACTATAAAATTCTGCTTATCGACGTCATGGATGAATATTGTGTCGCATAGAAAGGATGACCACGCAAGAAGATTGTCCTTTTTTTTTGTGTGTGTGTGGCAAATAGCACTTAATTTTTTTACTTCTCTATATTCTTTCATTATTCATTTCAAAATAATATTTACATTGTGTTTGTACTTTAATATTAATTCTTCGATGATCATAATCCAATCAACATAGGCTCTATTTATTGTATTATTACTTTGCCTTAAGGTGTCGGAGACTAATAAAAACCATTGACACTTTTTGGGATTTTAATAATTAATTGTAATGGAGCAAAAGGTAATATCTTTATTTGCTTGTTTTAGTTGCTTTTCTAAAGTTGAGTTATGTTTGCAATTAACATAATGACGTACAACAGACTTGTCATGTTCTTTTAAATTGTCAGCCAAGATAACAAAAAAAAAAAAAAAAAAAAAAAAAAAAAAAAAAAAAATCCTTGATTAACTTTGGTTTGGCCTTGGCAATAAATTCATGATCGTGTATTCACATGTTATATATATACGTTTGCACAAATTCTCGTTACAACAGCTTAACTATTAGGCGGGTAGACTTGTCATACTAGTATGATAAAAGCACATAACGATATACTATTATTTATGTTATTTATTTAGAGCATGATATTTCAATTTGAAAATATACATATCATCGAGAGAAGTATGTTTGTCTAACAGTTCGGTCGACCTATTAATCTTACTGTTATTTCAAACAATAATGCTAAGGAGCTAATTGTTGGCTCCTTTACGGAGCCAACAGCCAATGGGACAGCTCCATATGGACTGTCCCACATGGCTCCAATGTGGGACAACCTCACATGGAGCTGTCCCATTGGTTGTTGGCTCCGTAACGGAATCAACAGTTGACTCCTTAGCATTACTGTCAAAAAATATAATATATTTCAGTTGTTACTCATTTGTAATTCAATATACAGATAAAAATAAAAATAAAACTTAACAATATACTACTAAAAATATAAATAAAATACCTTAAACCAAATATAAATAACTAAAATATTCCAATCTTATTCCCCAACTGTGTAATAATGGCCAACTCATGGCGCGCTTGCTCTCGCGACAAGGCCCATCATCCATGCCAGAAATTCGACCTCACGCAAACCCACTCCTAACCCGCCATTTTCTCTCTGTATTGCCATTTTGCCGTAAAAGACGAGACTTGAAGGCCTTAAACTCCCTCCTCATAGTTCATGGATTGATCAGGCACGGAAGCGCAGTTAAAAGCTTCATCAACCACTGCTGTCATCTGGGTTTTCCAGATTTAGCTCTCCTCACTTTCCAATCAATCGAAAAACCAAATCTTTACACTCAGAATTTGATCCTCAGGAGCTTGTCTGATAATGGGCTGTCTGAAGATGTGCTCTCTGTCTACGAAAAATGTCGGGTTTCTGGACTTGATTCGGACAATTATACGTACCCTTTCGTGATCAAGGCTTGTGCCTCTTTACGTGATGTCTGGTCTGGTAATATGGTGCATTGCGTTGTCTTGAAGAATGGGTTTGGAGAAAATCTGGTCGTTCAGACCGCGCTTTTGGACTTCTACTCGAAAATTAGGCAAATGGGGAATGCCCGCAAGGTGACCGACGAAATGACACGACCGGATTTAGTCGCTTGGAATGCGTTGATTTCGGGGTACTCTATAAATGGGCTTGATTATGAGGTGGTTAAGGTTTTTCGGGATATGCTTGTAGCGGGCTTGAAGCCTAATGCCAGCACGTTTGCGAGTGTGTTTCCCATGTGCTCTCGTGTTGGAGTTCACGGGTTTAGTGTTTGTCTTCATGGTTTGGCCTGTAAACTTGGGGTGAATGAGGATGAATCTTTGGTGCCCGCTTTGATTTCCGTTTACGCTAATTGTGGGGATTTGTTGGCAGCTAGAAGGATTTTTGATGCGTGGACTGGGGAAAATGTTGCCGTTTGGAATGCCGTAATATCTGCTTATGCGCGAAACCAAAAACCGGAAAATGCTTTTGCACTGTTCAAATCGATGCTAATGGATGAAGCAAAGCCGGATATGGTGACTTTTGTGTCTCTTTTCCCCTCGTTTGAGAATCTTGGTAGCATCTCATATGTGGAGTCCTTACATGCTTGTGTAGTGAAATATGGATTTGAGAGACAGGTCTCTGTTATCACGGCTCTTCTTTCGGTGTACGCCAAGCTCGGAAATATGAATTCGGCCGAGTTCCTTTTTCATGAAATATACGTGAAGAACACCTTAATTTGGAACTCAATGGTCTCAGCATACGCTGGTCATGGCCTTTGGCAGCAGAGCCTGAATGCATTTTGTCTCATGCAAAAGGATGGCTTTAATCCGGATCAAATCTCGGTTATTAGTCTCCTTTCTTCATGTTCAGGATTGAAAGCCAATCTGCTGGGAAAGTCCGCGCATGGTTTTAGTATCAAAAGAAAGTTCGATTTGAATCTCAATGTGATAAACGTGTTGTTGTCATTTTACTGCGAATGCCGTGAGTTGGCCTATTCTTTCAGAATATTTGATAGAATGGATTTTAAAAATATTATTTCATGGAATACGGTGATCTCCGGATGTGTGGATAATGATGAATTGGACCGGGCAATGGTTTTGTTCCATGAGATGAGGCAAAAAGGTGTTGACTCCGACTCTGTTACCCTGATAAGTATCCTTCCATCTTGCCATGAGTGTGAAAATCCATTTCTTGGATCGTCTATTCATTGCTTTTCTGTCAAAACTGCTCTTTCTTCTGATATATCTGTAGCTAATGCCCTCGTTAGCATGTACGTAAATTGTGGAGAGATTGATGCAGCAAGGCTACTATTTGATGACATTCCTGAAAAGTGTGTGATTTCTTGGAATGCAATTTTAACCGGCTACCGTCAGCATAACCTGCAGAAGGAGACAATTGATCTGTTCAGTGACATGATAAGAGATAACCAAAAGCCAAATTACGTAACTTTACTGAATGTTTTACCCGAATGTGACACCCTTCGTGAAGGTAAATCCGTGCATGCGTATATCATTAAGAATGTGATCCCACTTGAAACTCCTCTTCTCACGTCACTCATCGTCATGTATGCGAGATACGAAATTTTGGGGTCGTGCCTGAAATTATTCCACGTTGGGGATAAGACGAGTAATTCCCTGTGGAATACAGTTATATCTGCTCATCTACTTTCGAAAAATGGTACCATGGCATTTGCTTACTTCATTGAGATGATCCGAAATAAAGTCGAGCCAGATTTTATCACTGCACTCAACCTCATTTCAGCCTGCGTCCAAATCAATAGCTCGCGTATGGCAAAGGCCGTATCGGCCTTTCTTGTGAAAAATGGATTTGAGAAAGACGTGGCTGTTAGCAATGCTCTGATCGATATGTATGCAAAATGTGGTGACATTTTCACCGCACGAATGCTATTTGACAAATTGCCTCGGAGGGACACCATTTCTTGGAGTGTGATGATAAACGGGTACGGATTGCATGGGGATGGAGCATCTGCTTTGTCTTTGTACTCGCAAATGAGGTCTCTCGGTTTGAAACCAGATAAAGTTACCTACACGAGTATTTTATCGGCTTGTAGTCGTGCGGGTTATGTCGAACAAGGAAAAATGGTTTTCGAGACTATGTTAAGCGAAAATTTTGTGTTGGGGGTCGAGCACTATGCATGCATTGTCGATCTTCTGAGTCGAACGGGACACTTGAATGAGGCGTATGAAATTGTGAAGAATTTGCCTGATAGGCATTCGGCTAACCTCGTTGGGTCGTTAATGGGTGCTTGCTTGAGTCACGGGGATTATGGGCTCGGAGAGGAAATAGGTAGGTCCTTTTTTTTGGATACGAGCCCGAGAAATTGTGGGCCGTATGTCGTTCTACACAACATATATGCAGCAGGAGGGAAATGGGTTGATGCAAAGAATGTCAGGGTGGCCATGGAACAAAATCAGTGTAAAAAGGATCCTGGGATTAGTCTTGTAGATGAGAAATATGAACATATATAATTGACATCAAATGTAAGTTACAAGGACTATTAATTTGTATGTTCCAAGCGCTATTAAGTCGTGCTGCTAATGGAGAAAATGAACAGTACATTTATCAAATACAAAATTCTGGTGTTAAACAGCCTGCCTAATTGTTAGACATGTCAACCCGACATACTTTTTCAAATTGCTATATATATTACCAAACGTTATACTCTTGTTTTATAAAGTACAACATTTTGTAACAAAAATATACTCGTTTATTTAAAAAAAAAAAAAGTGTCAGCTTAATGAGTATGTCCGTATGTATTGATATAATCTATATATATTAAAAGAGGTTGAGGGAAAAATTCTAACTTTTTAATTAAAAAATTTGACTGACTAATTAAAGAAATATTTCAAAAATAACTTTATTTTTATTTTTTTAAGATATTATAATCAAATTGTAACTTTTTTCTTCATATATTATTTAAATATGTAGCCATAAATTTCGAATTTTTCAAACATTTCCAATCTTCTTTTTCTTTTATTTTAAAAAAACAAAATGAGTAATCATTTGTTTCCATAATCTTTCTTTTTATTTTTGGAAAGAAAAAAGAATATATTAATTATTCCATTATTTTATATGTCAATTAGTAAAAGAAATGAATAAGACTAATCATTTCTTTCCATAATCTTTGTTCTTATCTAACTAATAAAAAAAATGTTTTAAATGAAGAATATTTCTAATTGTGTACTTTCAATATATGATTTTCTGTCTATCTTCCAAAATTTTAATTTGTAAGCATTTAATATATATATAATTATTAAAATAGAAAATTTATAAATTTATGTGCTTCAATTTTAGATCGGCGTCGTTCTAAAGACTTTATTTTATTTATAAATTGAATTTCATTTTAAAAGTTTACCAAATTTTCTAACATTAAAATTAAGTATGAAAAAAAAAGTTATGGTAATAACTTATTAATAAAAAAGAAGATAAAAAGATTATTTATGAGTATTATTAAATAATTACTTAATTTTTTTGTTAAACAATTTAAAACGGTATTTATTTAAAATGAATGAAGTGTGTATATAAATTATATTTTAAACCATTATATATCATGATTCATGACAATAAAAATAAAATCTATATATATATATATATATATATATATATAAAAGTTTTATTATTTTTTAAATAGTAACTATTTCTCGCCAAAAAAACGTTGTTTACTAATTCTGTAAACTATTTAAACACTTTATGGTATGTTTTAAAAATACAATTTATGTAATTGCGCTGATTTATTAAGGTAATAAATCACATAAAAAAATTTTGTATCTTAAGGTATTCATATCATATATATGTACATATATATTATATATTTGTACCTAAAATATCGAGATATATCACATTCCTAATAAACATTAGATTTACTTAAAAGTATTATGTTTTTATATTAGAAGTTAAATATATATGTTAAAATTTATAGTAATATAGATGGATTAACGGTCTAATACATTGTTATAACAAAATTTTGTAAAAATATTTTTTGTTACGAAATCCCCTGCATCGCACGAAATTCTCACTAGTATTAATAATAAAATTACAAAAAATAATCACTCAACGACCGTAATTTATTCTGATGCCCCGTGGATTATGTATATATAACACAAAACCAACCAATACCTAACACTTGCAAGCTTTGAAATTCTAGCTGAAACATTAATCCAAACAACTCATTTGCTATATAGAAAGAAAATGTTCAGGACAGTTACAGTACGAAGAAAAAAAAAAAAAACTGAACATACGAAGAAAACCATATAGAAGAAAATGTTTAGGACAGTTCAGTACGAATCGGCGGATGACAAAATTTGCAGCACTACGAAAGTAATAAATAATCCCATAGTCGAATGAATATGAATGCCACAATCCAAATACTCATCGACGGGATCCACAAAATCTAACCTAATAGCACCAACTTAACAATACCGTATGTCACGAACTATTACAATACGCAAACACATCAATCAAATCGACTCGTTAACGTAACAATTCCATCTGAAAGTCGAGCCAAACGCAAACAAAATCCTTCCAGCAACAAAAATCCATTTTTTTCTGGCATATAGTTCACAAGACACCAGCCAGCAACTAAAATACGCAAATCAAAAAGACCCCAAAGTACTGGAAGCTCCAAAATTCCAACGGTAACTACTCCAAAACCATCTGCTTATTGGCAAAGAAAATCATACAACCAACCGAACTTCAGTAATTCGCATCCACAATGTAATTCCCAGCTCAATCAGTGGGGCCCGCGCCACTGTTCTGTTTGGCCACGTAAATCTGTTTCACCTTTGAAGAATGAAAACCTTTATCCACACCACTCGACTGGTTACGTCCATAGTAGCCCACCCTCCGGTGAGAATATTCACTTCCCGAGCCCTGCCTGTGAGCCATTACACCTCCACTCCTTCGATAACCATACCTGCTTGTATTACTATTATTATTATTATAGTTATTACTCCCCTGTTGGGCAGATGATACATTTTTCTTAGGGAATTGAGCATTGAGAGCACTTGTGTTCTGGGGTTTGCTATTCTCGGTAGTATCGGTCTTGATAGATTCAGGATTTGAACTAACGGGCAAGGTCTGGACGACAGATGCAGGCAAGTCGAATCTTAGTTGGTCCGACACTCCGAGATGAGAAGGAAATGGGACCACGGTGGAGTCTGAGGAGACCTTGAAACTTGAGCTTTTGCTGTCAGACTGTGTTGGGGAAGGGGACTCGATGAATATGTTGGCGGCTTGTGATTGGTCCGTAGGATTTCCAGGATTGTTGACTTGAGGAGGCAATAGACCGTCTGTTTGGGATTGTGGTGGTCGAGAGACCGGGAAAATTGGCGAGGGAGGAATTTGGCCCCAGCGAGCTTGGACAGGCAAATCAGGAGCAGTCTGAAAGAATGGTAAATCAGGGTGACACAGTATTTCCAAAATCTGAAGACTTGCATCACAAGTACTTCAAGTAATAAAAAGATACAATAGCAATTTTATATCTAATTTGTCTCCAGTAAGCAAGTCAACAAGGCCACAAAGAAAAGCAAACTCGATAAAATAAAGCATGTACCACATTTGTTGCGAGCATCACATGCAGAGGGATGGAAAAGTGACAGAGGAATTAGAAAAATTAGCCCCCTTGACATTAAGCAAATAGCACAAAAGAATCGACATTGCTTTCAGAAATACGAACATCCCATTCAAAAGTTTGCATTTTGTAACAAGACAACCCCCCACCCCCCAAAAAAACGCACATACAAACATCAACGGGATATTTTAATCCTGATTGAGTAAGAATTTCGTTATATGAAGTTAACAGAAAAAATCTCAAGGGCATTTTGCGCAATTAACCCAAATATCTAACCAAGAAACTTTCTTTACCTGAAATGGAGATACATCAAACATGTGCATCGGGGGACGCATTGGCAATAGCGGGGACCCCGGGGCAAGATGCTGAATAGGCGGTGTCATATTGGGCCCACCCCTCTGCGCATTACTCACATTCACATTATTAATGTCACCCTCACCACCACTGTGTCCAGCAGAGGATGCCGACACATTATTTTTCCAATCACCTTGCTTTCCTGAAGGTATATATGTTGCACCCATAAAACTCAAGCCCACCTGACCATACTGTCCAAGAGGAGCAAAATGATTATATACGACCATATGCGGAGTCGGGCCTGGAACACCCGGAATGCCTCCATGTGGGCCGATGAATGGGCCTGGGTATCCAGCTGGTGCCCCGTAAAACGATTCCACACCGGAATGCCAGTTGCCGAGGGGAAGTCCCGAGGCTGGCGCCACACTCTTTGGTGGCTGTGATCGATTACCAGAGGACTCTTCGTGCGGGCTGAAAGCGAAAATTGGTCCCCCAAGTAAGGGGTTCATCTCGTAAAAGGGAAAGTGGGAGGGTGGGCCTGTGGGGAAATGAGAGAGCATTTGACCAGAGGAGCTCTGAGGGCTTGGCAATGGCGGCCACAAGGATATCGGTGTGGTCTCCACGGATAGATCGGCAGGGAGAGAAACACTCAATGAATCCTCACTTTGCGATTGGATTGTTACTTGCTTATCACCAACTACACCTATAAGAAAAACTGAGCCATCTAAATGCAATGATGGGGTGAACTACAAAAACTAACCATACAGCTTATGCTTAACTAAAAAAATCAAACAGAATATAAATGCTTAAGAAAATTTCCAAACAACTCGTGTATTAAACTTTTCCCTGTTCAAAGCAAAAACATTTCAGACATATGACATTTATCCCCTTACAAAATTAAGAACAAAATCAAGAAACTATTCACGGTTTTTAGTAATTTCAGCAATTTTTATTATAATTATTATTATTTATTTATATATTTTTAGTAAACCCAAATGAAGAATAGTTTTTGGTAAAAAAATTATCCTAAGGACACAACAGCCCATATCCTCTCTCTCTAAAAGTTAGATTGCACCTCAGTGCTACCTGTTGTAATGCCATTAACACAAGCAGTCAAACTTTTGGCGTCACTGCCATTCCCGGGTATCTCATCACTGCTTATGGCAGCAACAGCAACAGCAGAAGCAGCTGCTTCTGCTTCAGCCTCGCAATCTTGCACAGAGTCGGAGAGGGGCTCCTCTTTTGAAAAGAAAAGAGAATCGTCTTTCTGGGTTATGGGAAAACTGCGGGACTTCTGCGTGTCCGGTCGGTTGGAACCTGGAGCACCAATTACATGTGATGCAACATGGGTGGTAGAGGGGAGGACTGTTGGAGACGTAACAGCACCTGATGACACAGTAAGAGAAAAATGAGAATTTTGAGGGTAGAATATATTTACATAACAGATAATGAGCTTATATTTGATCAAATATACCAAATTGAATTTTCTCTCCAGCAAGTAGGGAACTGATTGGGCTAGAACCAGAAGAAAAGGCTTTTTCCTTCGTCAAACTGGATGATGTAGGCAGGATTGGATCAGTAGCTGTGCCGGAATGACCCCCAACAGTAGATACATGTGGATCATACTGAGCAGGTTTCATGACCTCATCAATTTGTGACTGGCTCAAAGACATAACCTAGCAGCAACATAACATTTATTAACACAGTTCCTACAGATAGTTACATATAAGGAATACCATTTTTATGATCCTTCCAAAAAAGAATCATCAGACTCCTCTCAGAGCTCTCCACATTTTGGAAGTAGAAAATTCGGATGCATAAAGGATATATCATATTTGACAACATGCATTAACTGCACTTGGACCATAGGTAAAGGGACGCTGTATGGGAGAGAGGCGAAGTAGCGGACAGAAAATTCATGTAATCAGCCCTTCACTAAATCGTGATAGCACATGAAAACATCTGGCAGTAAAAGTTAAAAACAAAATGGAAAAACAGATATGCATACCGGTTGATTATTCTGTCAATAACAAGCCTTTGTGGTGATACCATGCTTTACATAGGCATCATTTCGCACAACTAAGTTAGAGTACTTCTGGGGTTACAGTTATAGCTTTGGAGTATATCGACAACCTATCACTAATCAATATTAAACCGACACAAGTTGAACACACGGCTTCTAATTAATACCTGCAGTACCACCAGGTAGTCTAAATGATTTGGTGCAATTCATTACCTTATTTCTGCTGTCGATATTTAATCCAGACTCACGTTCTGTTCTGCCATCAGAAACAACTGGTACTGACCCTGCTTGGGCAGACCTGCTAATGCAAACATACAAGAAAAGTTTAGCATTTTTGTTAAATAAAACTAAGCTGAAGTTTTCATTACGGATCACACACTTGCTAGCCTGAGCGTCAGAATTAAATGGAGTCCCAACTGCAAGCTGTGAAGCTGCAGCTGTATACCCAGTCGATTCATTGTCCACCAAGTGAGGGCTGACAGATGAAGTAAATTTCAATTGAGAACTCTGGGCCTCTTCATTACCCAGTGGTATCGGCAGTTTATTATGATTTCTCAAGACTACATCATTTGGTCTAGAAGAGTGTGGTTTACGTGGTGGCTGATAAATGACAAAAGAAAAATGTTATTGCCCTTAGAAGACGGAAAAATTTGGGCGATAAAATAATAAATATCACCAGACAATCAACAAAATCGTATTTAAGAAGTAACTTGAATAAGCACTGATACCTTACAGATCCTTGATTTAGCTTTGATCTCTTTCTCCCTCTGTTCCCGTCGATCATTTAGCATCTGCCTTTTTGATCGGACTTCAATGAAATCATCTTCATCACTAGGAGCTTCTATACCAGGTTGCTTAAACACGCAAATGACTCCACTCTGTAAGGGGGCCTCCACATTCTCAGATGCAGTTCTCTTCAAATTTGCTTCACCAGGGTGCAAGGCATCCTGACTCTTATCATTTGCCATCTCTTTTGCTTCCCCGTCTGCAGCAACCTCCCGAGAAGTTAAACTCCCAGAAACAGAAGACTCAGATTCAATCCTTGGCTTCATGGTTCTATTAGAGACAGTACCTCTCTTTGACCCACTTCTAGCAAACACTCCAACAGTCTTCCCATTGTAATTAGATTTTTCATTTAAGCCCATATTATTAGAAGATACAGGTGGCGGCCTCCGGTCATTATTCTCACGAACCCGAAACTCAGTCCGCTGGACAGTTCGTCGTGGCCTTCTCTGAAACCCATTTGAATCTGATGGCTTACCATGATCCTGGACAGATACTCTAGTGTATGTATTTTTTACTGCATAGGTAAATCTTCTCCCCCTTCCACCAGATAATGGACCCAAACCTCTAGGCCCACCATAAATTCTGTCGCCTACAATGACGGACTGCATTGTTGATTGTGCGTGCTGTGAATCAAGTTCAGATGCCTTTGCCTTTGATGACGATGAGTAACTCTTCGAACCCGCAGAATTCTGTCTTTTCTCTTCTGCTAGTGAGCCAGAGGCCAACTTAGTTTCTTCAGAATTGTCCTTATTCACGTCTGTTGTATTCAAAAATGCATTCAAACCTTCACCAGATTGCTCAGTTGATGAAGAAATAAAACTTGGCTGATTGTTTATTGGAAGATTTGACACCTCACTCTTGGCTTCATTCTTATTAGAAGGTTCGTTAGCCACGGAGCCTCCGGCATTTTGGTTCAAGTTAAAATGGCCCATCATGTTAGGTTGAAGAAAAGATATGGATTGAGGGGCCATCGGCAAAATCCCCTGGGAGATGGGAGGCGTATAACGAAGCTGACCAAATTGGAACATGGGAGGCTGAGATGGATGCATATGAGTAGTGATGGATTGGCCGACGGGAGGATGGATATGCAGAGGCATTTGTATGGAACCAATCTGTATAGAAGGCACGGGAGATGGTATCAAGGATGGACCAGAAAATAGCCCAAATTGAAGCTTGACAGGTAAATCAGCCTGACTTCCAGAAGAAGATGAAGATGGCACAGTATCACTAGGCTGACTAAGAGCAGCAGTTGATGAATTTGTCTGCCGAGCAGCTAAACCAGCATCATCAGATAAAGCAGCAGTTGTAACATGTTGACCAATACAGCTCTGAGATGCCACTTCTTCTGGTACATTTGTAGAGCTATCAGTATTAATTCCAAGTGAATCATCTGAGGGCAGATAATTAGGTGGATCTGAAGGAAACCCATCAACGGTGCCACTTTTATTCGTGATATCAACAGCATTCTCGGTAACCTCAAATGATCCTTTTTCCTGAGTGTGTATAGTTTTCTCAAAATCATCGCTTGGTATTACGACTTCAACACCCTCGTCAAAACCTAAAACCACATTTTCCAATGCATGAGGTGACTCGTGTTCTTCGAGTTCCAGCCTTTCAAAGTTTTGGACCAGATTGAGATTTCCATCATCCCTGTCACGGACTTCATCCTCCTCTCTATAACCATCTTCATCCTCATCATACTCTTCTTGCTGCTGTAAAGTGTTCCCAGTTTCGACGGTCCATTCTTCATCATCAACAGCAGAAACATTATCCGAAACAATCAGCCTTGTATCATTTTCTGAATTACCATCAGGGACAACAGGTCGAGTTCCAGCCAATAAACTTCCCTTCTCTTTTCCTAGAGATGATCCTGCTCGAGAGTCCCCAGATTCTTCCAGCTCATCATGAGAGAAATGAGGTGGAGAAGTTGGCGGGCTGGAAACAGATAGGGATGACTGCGAGTCGCACCTTGATGCATTATTCAAATTCTGGCCCTCCGAAGTACTATTTTCCTGCTGAATTCCAAATATGTCAGATGGCTCAAGACCTCCTCGATTACCGTCATAATAAGCTGGAGATTCAGTTCCTGTGGCACGCGGATAATGAATGCGGTCATCGAGAAATGACGGAGACCCAGCAAGTTGGTCAGTAACTCTTGTATTAGGCCTTTGAGATGGAACAAGGGAAGGAGGCGGAAGGACACGTGGCTGCCTCACAGTATACCTGGATCTCCCATAGTTATAAAGAGCATTTGACTCAAGATGTGGATACAAACGTTCTGGGTAAGGAGGACGGGTATTGACCCGATGGCGTCCCTGCCCCCAGCCACCATCACCATATCTTTCCCCGAAACTATCATGAAATTCTGGTTCCATCTCGCTAAATTTACCGTACCGGTCGGCATTCCCCGGAGAAGGATTCCACCTATGATCTTTATGATATCCAAACTCTTCCATGTAGGTCTCCGGCATTCCTGCTTTCAGATAACCCCTAGAAGCCATGTATCCAGCTCCACCATAGAACTCTTTCCGAGGAATTCCTCTGCCACCACCAAATGCATCGCGTCTTGGGCTGTAATGTGTGGTATCCTGGTTCGATAGTGGTCCCGGGAATCCACTGCCATTTTCTAATTCCCCGTCCCTTTTAAAAGAATTATTTGCTTCTCCTCTGTCAGTGAAGTTTGAAGAACCTTCTAGAGGTGGATAAGGCCTCGAGCTCACCTCAAGAAGCATGCTGTGAGTAGACAAATCAAATGAACCAGATGCGACCACATTCTCCACCATTCTCTCACTATCTTCCCATGTATCCATATCAAGATTCCTAGAAACATGCCTTTCCTTCACCTCTGATTCCCATTTCTCATCAACAATCGTCTTGGACACAACAGCATCAGTTTTTGAAGTCTCAACCTGCCTCTTGGCCATCCTAGCTTCCAGCTCCTCGAGCTTCTGTTTGGCAGCTTGTTTCCTCCTCTCTTCTTCAAATTGTATCCTTCTCTTTTCCTCTTCCCTCGCAATTCTTTGCTCCTCAGCTTTTCTTGTGGCCTCAAGCCGCTCCTGTTCAGTTCTCCATGCAGCTTCACGGGCTTCCTCCTCCAGTTTCCGCCTTCTTTCCTCTTCTTCCCTAATCCTTCTCTGTCTCTCCTCCTCTTCTCTTCGGGCCTGCTCCATAGCCCGTTCTTGCTCTTCAATAATCCTCTGTCGCTCAAGCTCCTGCATCTTCTGGACTCTATCAAGCTCAGCTTCAAAAGATTCCCGTACTGGATCATGAAAATCGGTCAGTTTGGAGGTATCTTTCTTCCTTCTGATCACCCCAGCAACAAGCCCCTCAGAAAAAAGATCCCTCTCCTCAAAACCCGTGGGGCCAAAGTCCCTCGAGAAAGAGTCCTCAGACCTTTCGCTGTTCTGAAAACGCTTGTTGCGGCCCATATTCAGCAACGGGTCGGCCATGTGCGGCAATTTCCCACTTGAGGCAAATGAGGTTCTGGATAAGTTGTTGCTCTGGAAATTATTGCCTCTGTATCTATTAGGTGGTTCAGAGACATTGCGGGAGTTACGGCCTGGCCCACGGTAATTAAATGATTCCATCGTATTGTTTCTCTGTTGATGTTGTTGCCCCACAGGTCCCAACTCACTCCTCCCAAAGGCGGAAGAATCCTTACCATACACCATCCCCCCATCTCTACTGGTATCTCCATAATGAGGCGGGACATATTTATTCTCTTTCATAGAGTTATTGTTTCCAGCATCAGCTCTATAACTACCTGACTCTTGGGAGCTAAAGCTGTCTTTGGACGGCGGCGAGTTTCTCCACTTGTTGACTTCCTTACCTTCCCGACTGGGAACCCTGGTGTCTTTGCTGTACGTGTCCACCTTAGGGACTTCACCGGGAAATTTCCTCCCAGTTTCATTGTCCCATTGATTCCACCTGTCAAATTGAGTCTGCACCGCTGGTTTGTGAGGCAAAATACTAGGCCTGGGCAAGTCAAAATCTCTGTCCCAATAGCTTTCGCTGTTTGAGTACCCGATATCCCTTCCCTGGTCCACTAATCCATGGCTCGTATCACGCTCGTCATCCGCCCAATCAGACCTCGTGTTCATGCGAACCAGCGGCAGCGGATCGGGGAAATATTCTTCCTGCTTCCTGGTCTGATCATTCATTCGCCCGTTTCCAGCTCCTTGGTCCTTGCGACCATTTTCCGCTAGCCGGTTGCCAGTAGTATCACTAGGAGAGCGACCCATATCAGCCAATGGACCCAAATGATATCCGCCTTCCTTATCCTGGCCCACTTCCTCACGTGCAGCATGTTTTTGCTTCTGATTCGAGCCATCCTTCTGTTTTTGTGATGTTCCAGATGATACAGGCCTCGCCGCCTGCAGAGAAGGAAAATCCTCGCCTCTCAACAGCACAGCTTTGTCGACAACTGGAGGAACATCCCGAACCGCATTCGAGGGAGCCAAGGCTCCCGCCCCAGTGGAACGAGCAGAAGGCGGCATATAAGAACCAATGGCCCGACCACCAGCTGCTACATCAAGCCCAGAAAATTCAGCAGACATCACGTTCTTCTCCGGGAATGCAGCAGCCAACGAAGCAGGCTTTGTCCAGCCCATACCAGATGAAGTGGGTCTTGACCCACTCCCAGTTCCAGATCCAGCTCCAGGCCCTCCGGGACCGGAAACATCGAATTTCTCATGTTCTTTCCTCAGGGACGGCAAGTTCAAGGGGGGTGGGATCGATAATTTAGGAACAACCTTGGGTGTGGCACCACGGGCCCGAGATAAAACCAGCATGCCACCGGCACCCCCACTTCCAGGCCTGCCCCGCCCAGCTCCGGCAGACCCATAAGAGCCGCCGCCCGCATTGAAATGTGGGTAATGAGCGTGGTGGGAAGGCTGATGCTGTTGCCCGTAAGACTTGTTTAGATTCACTGAAACAAACTTGGAGCCATGATTGGCCATCTCGACACCAGATCCGACACCAAAAATGGAAATCGAGGAGCTCCTCGACCACGACAACGCATTAAAGCACAAACCCTAAGCACTCGTCACACTGTTTCTCCCCTGTAATACAACGAAAGTGAATGAATTACCACTTCCCCTCTCCAGATCTCAAAGTGGAGTAAGAAAGGGGGAAATAAAATAGAAACCCTAGCTACGAAAGTAATGAAATTAGCGATTAACAACAGTTCTAATCAAAAGATTGAGTTTATTTTCAGGCAATCTTATTATACGAGCAGATAAATGTAACGAAAAAGAGTGAAATGAACAGTGGATTGTCCCGATCAAATCGAGAAATGGAGGTAAGTGGGTGGATGGCACAGAAAAATAGCATACCTCGGAACGGCGTAAGATAGAAAAGCGGCAGGGTTGTTAGCGTGCGCCGAGTACGGACAGGTGTGATAGGAATAGAAGCCCACTGCGTACTTTAGGCCGAGAGAGAGAGAGAGAGAGAGAGAGAGAGAGAGAGATTTACAGATTCAGAGAGAGATTACGAGAGACATGAAGTCACAAAGCGTGTTTGATTTTGTTTTCTTTATCTTTTTCTTTTCTTGCTTTTTAAGGACTATAAGGGCGTCTCCAATGGTTAGCTATTTGGCTAACTATTATGACGTGGACAGGGAAAAAGTAAGAGAGAGAGTAGTCACTAGCTACTAACAAATAGCTTATCTATTTCACGTAGCCCAAGATCATGTGAGAGAGGTATGTGGGTCCAATAGTGTAAAATAGTTATTTTTCTTATCTCTCACATCCACGTCAGCTAACCATATAGCTAGTAATAGCTATTACCATTGGAGATGCCCTAATAAGTTAAAATGAGTGGTAAGACCGAGTGAAAAATGGGAAGACGAGGGGTTTTTATCACAAAATATATGAAGCCGATCATTTATTTCATGACATTGGTTTTCCAATCAAACCATAAGATTAAACAAATATCTAGCTATAAATTTTGGTATGTAGAAAAAAATTAAATTTTGTCATTTTCATAGTTTTTAAATCTAGCTTGAGTGTCATACCTCCGGGTCGCCTATACGATTCAATCATCGGGTCACCAAGTTAATTGTTGAAACGAATAATCAATTTTAAAGTTTATTCATAATATTTGCATTATATAAATATACATAAAAAGTTGATTGACATCCAAAAAAGCTCGGTGGACTGCATGTGTGGTTAGCTCGGGTATAGCCAGTCTGAGGGGAGTTTAAAGTTATGTTTGGTAGACCAATAAGCTACCTTATAACTTATTTGATTAGCTTATAAGTTCTCTATATTTAAATAAGTCTCGTTTGGTAGGACGAGCTTGTTTGGTAGGACGAGCTTATTTGATAAGCTTCTTTTGGTAGCTTTTCAAATAAACTCGTTGAAATTTTTATTTCAGCTAGCTTATCAGCTAATTTTACCAAACACTTTTATCATATAAGCTAGCTTTTCAGCTATAAGTCATAAGTTATAAGCTATAAGCTCGAAAATTACTAATAAGCTATAAGCTAGCTTATCAGCTAGTTTTACCAAACATAGCCTAAGCTCGGTGTCAGCGTTCGACTGCCAAAGGAGCTCGCTTAGGCGGCTCAGGATACAGGTCGACCTGATAAGAAGACCTGAACGTCGGGTTTCTTCAAAAGTTCGACCACTTGATATGTAGACAAAATTTTGGTATGTAGAAAAAAAATTGTCATTTTTCATAGTTTTTAAATCTAGCTTGAATGTCATACATCCGAGTCGTCTATACTATTCAACCATCGAGTCACCAAGTTAATTGTTGAAATGAATAATCAATTTTAAAGTTTATTCATAATATTTGCATTATATAAATATACATAAAAGTTGATTGACATCCAAAAAAGCTCGGTAGACTGCATGTGTGGTTAGCTCGGGTATAGCCAGTCTGAGGGGAGTTTAAAACTATGTTTGGTAGACCAATAAGCTAGCTTATAATTTATTTGATTAGCTTATAAGCTCCCTATATTTAAATAAGTCTCGTTTGGTAGGACGAGCTTATTTGATAAGCTTCTTTTGGTAGTTTTTCAAATAAGCTCGTTGAAATTTTTATTTCAGCTAATTTTACCAAACACTTTTATCATATAAGCTAGCTTTTCAGCTATAAGTCATAAGTTATAAGCTATAAGCTCGAAAATTACTAATAAGCTATAAGCTAGCTTATCAGCTAGTTTTACCAAACATAGTCTAAGCTCGGTGTCAGCGTTCGACTGCCAAAGGAGCTCGCTTAGGCAGCTCAGGATACAGGTCGACCTGATAAGAAGACCTGAACGTCGGGTTTCTTCAAAAGTTTGACCACTTGAGGGGACC
Organism: Striga hermonthica; assembly: GCA_902706635.1. NCBI lineage: Eukaryota > Viridiplantae > Streptophyta > Magnoliopsida > Lamiales > Orobanchaceae > Striga > Striga hermonthica. The sequence goes on along the minus strand of CACSLK010034050.1, from coordinate 1,247,237 downwards.
TCGTGACAAGAAGGTCGTTGAGGTAAGGTCGTGGTTACGACCTGGTTAGGTTGTAAGGTCTCTTAAGGACCTAAGAGTCTAAGTGAAATATGGTGAGAGGGGGCAGAATCCTTTAATGGTGGAAAATATATCTCGTTAGGGAGGGTCAGATCTCAGTGGAAAATATATCTCGTTAGGGAGGGTCAGATCTCAGAGACATGATAAGCTAAGAAAGTGGATTCGGTTAGATCTCTTTCCTAACCAATAATCTACTTGGGCAACAAGAAACTCTATATATAAGAGTGATTAGGATCTACTTTGTTTTAACGTAGATTTACGCATACAATTTACATATTCTATAACGAACGAGTACTAACTTGAGCGTCAGACGTTTTTTCGCCAGGACCCTGACCCCACGTATTGCAGGTCAACAGAGCTCGAAGCAGATAATCATTCGCGATGTTGTCAGTTTAACACAGTGTAACGATAATTTGCGTATCAAAATGGCGTTGTCTATGTGAAGGATAATTTGCGTATAAAAATGGCATCGTCTATGTGAAGCAAATTAGTCTTTTACTGTCTATAAGAGACTAAGTTGGTTTTTTACAAAAGTGCTTTATGAACTTCAGAGATCATGGCCAAAGGCAACTCTAATAAGAATTTGGCGGGAGATTTATAATAAGCTTGGGTGTGCCAAGTGCTAGGTATACTGTAAAAGTTTGACTTTCAGATTTTAACAATTCCATTTTGATATGGTCTTCATGTTGTAGTCAAAGTACTTATGTTTGTATTTTTATTTATTTATGCAATCACAATTCTTTTGTCTTACATTGTAGATAGTATGGTTCGTTGTGTCGGACAGAAAGATCATGCTATCGGTTCCTTGTGAGGTGAATCTATAGTTCACAGTTTAGACAGACATTGAAACCTTGTTGGAAAAAAGGTTGTAGTGTAGTTTTGAATTAGTTGATTTTTTATTGACGAATTACACTAGTACTTATGATAAACATTGAACGAATCACATAAGGATAAGATTATAATAAATATTGATCACAACTATAATCTAGACCTTCAGTAAATGATGCGTACTCTTAAGCTGTAATATAATAAACAGACATAAATTCTCATTACTTGGTTATTTAATTTATCAAGGGTGATTCATGTTTTATTATGAAGACATACTCAGTATGTTGGTAAATTATGATGTTTATATGATGTGTTGTTAAAATTTTTTACGGTCACTACGTCCCAGTGCGCTGGGTTGGTGACGTCCACGAAATAAGCTCAAGAATAAATATTATGTCAAACTCTGCAGGCGGATGATTTTTCAACATGATGATTAAGAAAGAAGTTGATGTATTTTATTTTATCAGTAATTTAATTAATCAACGGACGCTATATCTTAAACATATAGATGATAAATCGATCAATTAAATTAATATTAATTAATTAAGTGGAGATTTGAATTTATTGAATAAATTGAAGCTAATGGGAAGAAAACAAGAATATTACTTTGGTAAAATATTTTATTATTTAATTTAATTAGGAGATAGTAATTAATTATTCTCTATTTATTTAATTCTCTAAGAAGAAGAATATTCTTTTAGAATATTACCAAAGATTAAGAGACTAAAGAGCTTTATAGAAGGAGTAATTTGGGTTAGAAGAAATACGACTTCTAGAAGTGAAAGGATATGGAGAATGATTATGCTTCCTAACCCTAGTTGAATAAGCTCATATTTAGCACATCCTTAAGGTTCTGAATGCAGTCTATAAATACACTGTGTGTCTTCCACTTATTCCCATGCATGTGAGTTGATTTTAAGGTCTTGAGAAGAGAGGAACATCGAGCATTACATATATATATTGAGAGTTCGGGAGTTCCCATTAATCGCCCACCAATATTATTCGAAGTAGGTGTTAAGGTAATACATTGGAAGGCTTTTGGGTAATAGCAGACTTCTAGCGACAATCCCAGCGATGCCCGCCTGCTCGCACGTTGCAGTCCTCGCGTGCCCGCCCGTCTGCCTTGCCGTGCACGCTAGTTGACCGAGAAGACAATGTGCCCTACTCCTCGTAGGCGTAAGAAACATGTTGCGCGCGCCCAATGTCCGGAGTCCCGCAGTGCATGTTAGCTGCGCAAGTTGTTGGCCCGGAAAGAGGGCAGTGTGGCACCTTAAACCACGTCCATCCATTCCCTGAAGAGGTTTTGAAAGTTGATCTACCGAGTAATATTCGCGAACTGAATTTATCAAACACTGGGTTGACAAATCTAGCCAGAAAACTCAGGTTGCATGAGATCATAACAGATCTTCGTAGGTACAGGGATATTGTTTGCTGCAATGCTTTTCTTACCACATTGAAGGGGTCAGCGCGTGATTGGTTTCACCAGTTGTCGATCGGGTCGATCTACAGCTTTGGGAGGTTAAACTCTCAGTTCATTAACTAGTTTTCAAGTGCAAGGAAACACACGAAGACCTATATGGCTCTGATTGACATACAACAGGGGGGGATACTCTTAGAGAATACGTTGTTCGCTACACTAGGAAGTGTATTGAGGTCCCTTCGGCGTCTAAGTAAATTAGAGCGGGAAGTCTCACAAAAGGTCTTCGACCAGGACCATGTCGAAACTCATTGGAGAAAGGACAACGCGGTCTTTCACCGAGCTACTGGCCAGGTGCGCAAAATACATCAACATGGAAGAAACAGAGGCTATTTTCATCCAGAACAACAACGCCAAGGTCAAGTGAGCAGATCAGAAGTCTCACTCGGAGAGAAATCGGTCTTTAAAGGACAGAGGGACGTAACAAGGTAGGGTACAAGTATGGGCAATATGCGTCTTTAGTTGTGCTCTAAATGAGGTGTTCGAGGTCCTTGAGAAGCAGAGATAAACGAGTATCTTTGCTTGACCTAACCTCATCCCAAAGAAAAGACGGTATGTACCTTCTCGAGGTGATCCATATTGTAGGTATCATAGGCGCTGGTCACTCAACCAATAGTTGTAGGGATCTAAAGGACGAGATTAAGATGCTCATTTGAGTCGTGCTAGGTTGTGCTGAAAGATAAAGACAAAAGAGATAGTCGTGAGGGCGTAGGAAAGACGAGGCCGCCCGATAAGCCTTAGAATAGACTGCCCAAGAGGAGTGTGATTTACAGATCGCAAGAGGTCCCATTGATGAGGACTTCCAAAATGCGAGGAATATGATGTGTCGCGGTAAATAGATCACCAATGAGGTTGCTAGGATCCATGTCCATTAGCCCGAGGTCACTCTCAAGTTCGGGTTGGAGAATGTGTGGGGTATCTCACCCCGCACAATGATGCTTTTGTCGTCACGGCCGAGGACACAAGTTATGATGTTTTGCGGGTGTTCATCGACAATGATAGCTCGATCGATATCATTTACCTATAATTTCTAAAGCAGATGAACCTAGACGTAAAGGTTGAGCCAACCAATACCGTTATTTACGGACTCAATGACAACGAGGTCAACCTGTAGGGGAGGTGTTCCTACCTGTGGCGTTAGGGCGACCACCTATCAAGAAGGTTAAGATGGTATGCTTTCTGGTAGTGGACACTAGCTCGGCGTACAATATTATTTTGGAGTGTCCTAGTCATAATGCATTTTAGGACACAGTACCGCCCTACTGCACGAAGGTTAAGTTTTCGGTTGCGGACCAAGTTGGTGAGGTAGAATTGGACCAGTGGCAGGCTCGGTCGTGCTATTAAACGATGCTTAAAAATGCATAGGCACAAGAGCGAAAGGAAATCTAGGAATCAAAGTAGCACAAAAACTTTAGCAAAGAGGAAGTCCAAAAAGTTGAGAATGTGACGAAGGTCATAAGGCACCTCCCAGAGGACATCCAGGTTCCCTTTTTGTTTGTTGAAGGAGTACGCAGACGTAATTGCATTTTCGACAGATGATTTGACGGGGATAAGTCCAAAAATAGCTGAACACAGACTCAACATCGACCAAACTGTAAAACCAGTGAAGCAAAGAGGAGGCACATCATTGTAGAGCTCAGCATGGTGATCGAAAGCAAGGTCGAGAAGCTTTAAAGGTAGGTCACATACGACCTATCCAGTTTCAGAGTGGTTTTTGAGCTCCATGATGGTCAATAAAGGCGAGGGCAAGTGGCAGATGTGTATCGACTTTGGAGTCCTCAACAAGAAATGTCCAAAGGGCTACTACCCTCTGTCGAGGAGAGACAAACTCGTGGAATCGACAACAGGGTGTTAGTTGCTCAGTATGATGGGCGTTTCTCAATGATAGCACCAGATACCCTTGGCGGTCAAGGACCAAAAGACGGTAAGCTTTGTGACGTCCAAAGGCATTATTATTATGTGACGATTCCTGTTGATAACCCTTAGCTACCAATGTGGTTCATGCAGATAAAAGATAATTTAGAATGAAATTGGACCAAAGTTTGGTTCGAAGAGAGATCGACAATAGGTTTAGAAGATCGTCACAAATATATAAGCGTGAGAAAGTAAGTACTTTTAGTGTATTATTTGCTTGCCTTGCTTCTTATTTTTCATAAGTATGAGTGAAGAAAAAAGTTAATAATGGCGGCATGCCATCTTAGGTGCTAGGTGGTTGACACATGTAGAGATATAATCCGACTTTTGAAGATGAGACGCTCATTTCGACTTTTGATGATGAGACATTATTTCCATAGTTTAATAAAATTAATATATAAAGCAAAACATGCACAAGAATAACTTCAAAATTCCATTAAGAAATAAAATTATTAAAAAAAAAATTTGATGTACATGTGGTGCCATCTTCCTCTTCGCTCATTACAAATAAATAAATTATTGAAAATTGATAAAATCATACTTATTTTATATGTATCATATAAAATTATAAACTCTAACTTATTCTAAAATTTAATTGAAAAATTATTGTTAATTAAGTTACACATTTATATTTTTAACTTTTGTTAAAATTTATTGGAAGGGCTAATCGTACGATTCGGTGAATTCATTTGGCATCATCCTTCAAGTTCAAATTCCAGACGGGGTTGTTACAGGTTGTGTGCTGCCGTAGGGCTGTTATCGAACCGAACTGAACTTAAGGTTTTTGAGCTCGAGTTCGACTAATTTTTGAACATATTCGTGTTCATTCGTGTAGCAAACGAACAAAAAATTTTGTTCGTGTTCGTTCATTTATTGGTTTGATAAGTTCGTGTTCGTTCGTCTATATAGTCGAACTAGTTCGTGAACTGTTCGACAAGTTCGTGCTCGAATTGTTCAACAAGTTCATGTTCGTGTTTGTTGATTTTTTTAATACCATATAGTTATTTTTTTAATATTTAATGTATATCTATATTTATATATTATACTTATATACTATAAAATTATAAATATATTTTTGTTCGCGAACTTGTTTGCGTTAGTTCGATAACTAAACGAATATAATTTTATATCTGAGTTCGGATCAGTTACTAAATGAACGAGTTATTATCGATCATGAACGAGCTTTGTTTGCGAACAATTCAGTTCCACAACAGCTGGTATGTCGTATGTGCGTAAGCTAACCGAAAGTTTAAGGGATGCTTGGATATAAAATTACGTGAGTGAATGAATAGTGAATTAAGGTTGATGTGATGTGCACAAATGATTGGTTGATATTATTTAATTATAGTAAAATATTGATGATAGTGGAGTTAAGTTAAAGTTGAGTTAAAAAAAGTAGTTGAGTTAAAATGATTAGATTTTTTTGAGATAATTTTGTATCCACGCATCCTCTTAGGCACTGAAATGCAAATTTGTATAATGTCTGGCCTGGTCAGGGAAAATGAAGAAACAGAGGCACCGTTAATTGAAGTGGCTGTAAACACAACAGCAAACTTTTCGCAGCGAAACTGAAAGAGCGAGAAAAAATGGATGCTAATGAAGCTCCTCTATCCACATCCCCATCGCCGCCATCATCTTCCTTCAGGTACGCTATGATTTCTCTCACTCATCAGCTGAACATATATTTTCGATTTTGGTTTTTTTCAGCTCGTGAGTTGAGGAATTAATGGACATCATTTGATTTTTTGTGGTGGTGTTTTAAGCTTACAACGCCATTTCTACCTGGCCGTTGATAGACCTCAGTTCAAGATGGTACTTTATAATCGATTTTTCTGTGCGCTATTAGGTTCATACAGTAGTTTAGGTATTCTGAGTTGTTTGAAAATGGGAACGAAAAACTCTCAACAGGACACGCTGGTTGATCTATTAGGCACGGCCGGGCGGCGCCCGTATCTTCCGGTGGTTGTGTGTTGTAGCACTCGCGACGAGCTGGACGCGGTCTGCTCCAATGTCTCGAATCTGCCATCTTATATTTCTGTTTCCTCACTTGTATGGTTCATTATTTATATTACTTTTTTCAAGTTTTGAAGTATTGGTAATTATCTGCTTTCCCCTAGCTCACTAAATGTTGTTGCAAATTCTCCAGTACAGTGACCTTCCGGAAGCACATAGAGCCGAGGTCTTGGATAATTTTCGTCGGGCGACTGTGAGATGGAATAAGTTGGGAAGAGAGGACGAAGCTGATGGGGAGGCAGAAAAGGAAGATGAACGGAAGTCGCACGTGATTGTTGTTACTGATGCGTGCCTTCCTCTTCTTGGTTCCGAGTCGCCTGTTAGTGCTCGCATTTTGATCAACTACGAGCTGCCAACTAAGAAGGTCCTAATTTTTATGTTTTCTGTCTTTTCTCAAGTCAGATTTTTCACCGAGTTTCATCTATTGTCTCCTAGAGTGTTTGGCCCTCTTTTTACCAGTCCTCTTTTTATGTGTACATGATGTTGAAATATGACTCGACTATGTGAGCGGGCAATAAGATTAGATATTGTGAGTTTTGCGTGTTTTATGAGAGAGTATCTCGTTCACTCGTTTATCCTTCCCACTCGTACGCTTCCCTACATCCGATGCCTATACAGAATTCAATCAGGAAGAATTAGCAATTAGGCACTTCAACGTTGTTCTCCAAGTACATGATGCAAGTTCTTGTTGGTTGTGATACAGCTAGAATTTCGTTTGAACCACTTATGTTTGTTTGTAGCCTTAACAATGAGCTGCCTTCTTACGTTTATTATGACAAGACGTCTAACTGTGAGCTGCTTTCTTACAAACAAGACATCTTGAGTAAATAAGATTTAAAATCCTGGTACAGCTCAAGTTTGAAAACCTCTATAAGCACCCTTTGCACCATTCTTACTATCTTCTGGAGCAATCCATGGTACTCTGTGTTTTACACTTTTAATTATCCCTTTTGTTTCATCGGTCATATTTTATATTGGTATTTTCCTCTCACACCCCCCCACCTCCCACCACATATGTGCACAACAAAAAGGAAAGAAAGAATAGACCTATGCTGTGTGCTTATTTTACAAAAATATCATTAATGTGTTTAAGGTATAGGACATCAATTAATGATATATTGTAATTTCATAGATTGGGCTTGTTGATATGTTTTCCTTTTCTGGTTTGCTCCCAGACTTGCACACACACACACACACACTCACACACACACACACACACACATATATATATCATTGTATCTTGTCTTCTTGGGATATGGAATAGTATCAGTTCGTTTTGCTGGTGATGGTAGTAGAGCGAGGTTAGGATTTGAGTTCTCAGGCTCCCTTTTTAAAATTTTCTGTTTGTTTTGCGAGTGCCTATGAGTTTTGAGTCTCACCTCCCACATAGGTCGACTTGCCATCGCCGACCGGCTTTCTGGCGAAGTCCCATTTTGCTCTTCAAATGTTGACAAATGGGAGGTTACATCTTGTCATTTTAACGTACCAATAGAATTTGGAAGCTATGTTTTGGTGGCTCAATGTTTATTGCTGTCACTACAGCAAACACATGTTAACACAAACATAATGAATGACCTTGGAGGTCGACATCTGATTATGATTATCATTATTTCAGCAATTGAATTTAAACTGTGATTATTCAAGAGATTACAGAAAAAATGAATGGGGGACATTTTGCTATGTTCATTTTCCTATTATTATTATTTTATTTGATTTTTTTTTTATTTTTTTTATTTTTTTTATGGATAATCTTCGTTCAGGAAGAAAAGTTCGGCTTTGAATGTAATCACAGTGACTTGTTTCTTTGAAAGTTGTTAATTGTTTTCTCTTGTCATGCACATAATTGCAAAATCATCTTAGCTTCTATTTTGTAATACTAAATTGTTAATTTTTTCTGTAGGAGATCTATGCAAGACGCATGGCAGCCTGTTTGTCAGCAGGTTAGTCTATAGTTGAAATTGTGTGATTTCAGCTTGCGAGAAAAGAGAAAAAACTAATGTTCCTGTAAATCTTACTTGGAATAATCATGCAAATTGGCAAAGGCGGTTTCAATATTTCCTTACTTTCTATTGTAGCTTGTTTTTAACGGCCTCGTACATGTGATGCATTGCTTTTTTTTTTTTTTTTGAATGGACAAAGATGGCATTGTGATTAGCATGGTTGTTGGAGGAGAAGTAATGATTCTTAAAACCCTTGAAGAATGCAGTGGTCTGGTAATAGCTGAAATGCCGATACATGTAAGAACTCTGTTATGTATAAATTCTCTGAGAATATATTATTTTCTTTTTAATATCTCATAAAGTAATGTCATGTTAAAAAATGTGACTGTCATTGGCCACAAAGCTGCAATCATCTTAATTGACTTTTGGTCTTTTGATCCAGTCTGTAATTATTATCTGTTGTTCCTCCCCCTTAAGCATTGTTTCTAACAGATGAGGTGTCTTCAGTTATAATCTGTTTTTTGTTCCTCCCTCTTAGGCAGTAAGTCTAACAGATGAGTTGTTTCCTTTGAGCAGATATTCGAGATAATTTGAAGACGTGACCTATGAGTGCCTGAAGTATGTAAGACAAAGTATGTATCATGTGGTTAGAAATGTTTTTGTCTTGTATAATACCAATGTTTGATTTGATGTGCGATTTCGATCTTAAATGTGTGCGTTCAACTTTTTCGTTTTTCAACTATTCCACCAGCAGAATAGTACAATATTCCATGTGATTCATGAGGAACTTATTATTGCACCTCAATATGTCTGGAAAGAATGATTAATAGTTGCAATTGACAAAATCTGCATCTCTCTTTCTCTCTCAGTTTCAACTGGTCTAGAGTTGGAATCTGTAAATTCTGCATCTCTTTCTCTCCCTCAATCACTGCAAAACAGCACAGGGGACGAGAGCTAACTTTCCCCAAGAGGAAGCTTGATTTCTAGTCGTGTACTTCAGTTTCACGCATAAAATGCCAAAGACTTCCAATCAACCAATGGAATATGACTTCTACCATCATTTTGTATACTTTCAACAAATCTGACCTTGATATTCAGTGTGGTGTTCTTATACTTCTTTTCCAGGCTCTTCTGTTGTCTAGGACATAAGAGATTAAGTAGAAAGCATGAAATGTTGTGTAAAGTATACAGATCATTAATGATAATTTACTTGTAGACGGATCAACGTGTCATCCTAGTAAATTAACTCCTTTCTTGAGTGAACTCTTTGTTTTGTGGATAAAAAATTCTGAAGTCCAGGCAGTCATCTTACTATTTCACTTTTATTTTTATTTTTAAATTTTTTTGTATGCTGAACTCAATACAGGCTGTGTGCAATTGTGACATCCGTTGCCAAAATTCATGATCAAACTGATGGCTCCGAGTACTGCAACTATAATTATAAATATTAGCTTTTTAGGAAGGGAGAGTTATTCGTCCATGATCAAACTTCTTAGAAACTAACTTATATTTACATTGCTGCCAAGAAATGGACTTTGGCTGCCATGGTAAATGACTGCTCAGCATACTGAAAGCCTGGTGGGGACCAAGATTTATATTAGGAACGGAGTTCATTGTGATGCTTTTAGGGTGATTTTAGAGATGGCCCACTTTGAGTTCGGCCGAATGAATGTTTCGCATGTTCATGAGCAGTATCTTGGTCCCAGCATTAGGTCCCCACAGATTATTGAAGTGTAGTTTGTTTCTTGATTTGGTTGATTCTCTACCAGATCTCATTTTTCCATTTATCTTGATTGATGATTGTAGCTTTGGGAATCACTCATATTTTATCCATTTCAGGGGGATCATGATTGATATTTTTCTACATTCTACAGTTGACTCAATTATGCATTTGGTGCTTGTGCGTGAATTTCATCTGTTTGCAAATTGGCTGGTGTTCTTAAATAATAATTCTAAAATCCATGAGCTTGGTTTTTCCTGGAGCACAATATAATGAGTTTCTCTGAACATTTAGTTAACAGTCAGAAGTGAATAAAATCCGTGTTTTCTCTTATATCAATATCCTGGTGTTTGGTAATCGAAAAATCGATGCCCAGGCTGCTGTTTGCATTTGATTTAGAGAAGATATACTGTGCTGCCTTGTGAACAATTGTTATTTTTGGTTTTTTGCAGCTCAACTGTAATTTCCGAACAATTTAAACAGTCGCAGATCAGCTGGAAATCCTATTGACATGTGATGAAGTGTTCCAGTACACCCACACAAAGTCACAAACTCCTCTGAGGGTAGCCTTGTTGGATTTCTGCTAAGACAGTCATAGGTTAGCCCTTCTATTTGAGATTATCGGATAAAAATTCTTCCCGTAATTGGGAATTCTACATGAACTTCCTACCTTTTCAATTTCAACCGAACAGAATCTGATAATACTTGTGAAATTGATCTTATTTTGGTTTGTTTTCTTATTTTTCGTTTCTGAGTTCTGCATAGTAGGACGTGGCACTAAGAAACCGACGACTCAATCTTTTGATCTCATTTTTAAAAATAAGAAACAGCTTGAATCTTTTTTGCTCGACCTGTACAATCGCTAGTATTAAATTAGTAGATTTGACACTTCATCCGCTATAGCCTATGGCTTTCACGTTAACTATTACACGTGAAGGTTTCTGTCCATCATTTGCCCTCCAGGGGCCTTCACACCCCAGAAATGAGGGAATAAGACAGCACGAATCATGTCCGGCTTAAGGGAAAAAGGGTTCGAAAAGGGAAAAAAAAAAAAAAAATTGGGGTTATTGAGATGGGGACTGGAAAAAGAAAAGGGTTATTGAGATATGGTCCCTATATTTTTGTGATGATATGTCTGACAATTTTTGTATCATTTTGTGCCTGCCATTAAAAGGAAACTGGCAATGTGACATCCCTTTTCTGTGGCCTACCTCTGACTTTAGGCAGTGAACCTCTGAGTGAGTGAAAGAAAATGCATTTGAAAATCAATTTTACTGATTTTTCTTTTTTTTTTTTTTTTAATATATATTTGTTTTATCCGGTTCACTTAATTGAGCCTGGAATCAAGAGCACCCGATGGCCCTACTTATTACATTTGCTGCAACTAAAACTTGATGCATTTTGGTTGTCTCAGCTTGGTAAGACATTCTTGCCCTCTTTCTCTATCGTGCTATATGCGGTTGTGAATTAATTGCAGTCTACTCACCTATAACTTTTGAAATACATTCTCTATTCGAACGATATGGAAAGTCGGACTAGCCAACTCATGATCATACATATTTCCTGTGTGCTGCTGCATATTGCAAAGCTTACAAAAGAATATTTTTTAGGTTGCAACGCGCATAAGTTTGTAAAATATGCATTAGAGTTAGATGTGCAAAACTGTGATGGCAAGCAAAATCGACTAATCCAGGGCTAAATTTAACATGAGACAGCTTCTCAATAACTAGTGTAGATTTTTATCTAGTCCATGGTGTAAAAAATTTTCACCAGGTGCCGTAAATTTCTGGAGCATAAAGATTTTTATGCAGTGATTTTTGTGTAAGCTGATAGAAGAGAAGGTGGGACCTCTCTTGTACTTTGTGTCAATACAGTAGGAAATATTCCTGTTTCCAGGCCCAACTCACACGTGAGGTAACAAAATTTGTCCGCTTGGCATTGCCATGGCACGTGCAATGCATGCTGTTATGCAACCACGTACACAAGTTAGCTTCCCATTTCCAAAGATTTATACAAGTACACTATAAATATACCGGAGATGCAATTGTACTGTTACGGAACCAGTCCATTGGAGTTTGTAACCTTTAGATCATCATGTAACCGTCGGATATGGTTCAGTGACATGTTCGTAGCATTTCTCATAAATATACTACTACACTTGGGCAGTTATATGTATATATTTTAAATAAATATAACTGTTATGCTATAGGAAGCAGCATAATAAAAGTGACTTTTTGTGGAATAAATAATTATTTTTTATTACAAAATTACGAAGGATCGGTCCGTTTGATGGTTAGGCCGGTTTAAGTAGTGATTTGTGTAATAAGAACTAATTGCAATATGCTACTGAAATTAAGTCGAACTACAATGTATATATAGGCAGATTATACGGTACCGTTATGGAACCACTCCGTCGGGGTTTGTAAACGTTAGATTAACTATTTACGACGGTTACATAATGATTTAACGGTTACAAGTCTCGATGGAATGGTATCGCACCGGGACTGTAATATTTTTCATATATATACACTAAGCAGATTTAGTAGTAGTAGTAATACATGCCAATAAGGTACTTCTATTTAAGAAGCATTTTGTTTCCCTCACTGTAAAGATACTAAACCTCATAGTGGTTTTCATAATCAATTTTAGCAATAAGTAAGTGGATAGCAAATTAACAAATCACAAGTTGCTTCGTTTATATCGCGAAATAATGATAACGACACGTGTAAATATCAATATAACTAATGAAAATATATATAACTAAAATTCTTAGTTTTGGAAAAAAAATCAGTCACTCACGACATGTTGCATTTTTATTCGTTCTATTTCCCAAGAAGAAAGAGAAATCTAATAATCTATCTTTCTATTATTTTCTTTTCGTTTTAATCTAATAATCCATCAATCTATTATTTTCTTTTCAAGTTTTACTAGTACAACACCCGTGTATTACACGGGTGCTTGCTAATTTTTTTTTTTCTTAAAATCTAAAATTAATGAAAAAAGTAGTTTGAAAATTTAAATACCTTTTATAAGAATATATATTATTATATATTTATTATGACACTTTTTGTTTGTGCAATTTACTTGTGTTATATTATACTAATTTTTTTAACTTACAATATATAACTACATTACATATAAATATATCAATTGAGTAATAATTTTATTTTTTTAATGAATTTTAATAAATATTATTATTTTTTATTATTATAAAGATAAATATAATTTATTTATTTCATATATACAATATGGATATCAAATTGAAGATCATCAAAAGATGATTAATTTGATATATTATATATGTAAAACCGATAAGAAATACAGAAGTTATCAACTTTTAAAATATATTTATAATTTAATTGCTTATTAAAGGAAACAAATCAAAATTCAAGGATATATTAGTCATTTAGTGCCTCACTATGTAAAATTACAAAGAATTAAAGGGTTATATTAGTAAAAGTGATATTAAAATACCTAAGTTAGCTTAATAATATTTATGGAATACCCGAACTTAGATTATTAATTATTAATATATCAATATTATTTATCTAAACCTAATTACGAAGCATGATTCTTCGCCAAATAGGATTCCGAAGCACCAGAAGCAGCCACATAGACTCAGCGCATTCGGGAATTATATATAGGGAGGATTTCTAACTAATATTTAGCTTTTTAAAAAAAAAAAAAAAATAAAAAAAAAAATAAGAGGGACACGTTATTGATATTTGAATCTACTGACCAAAGTGCCTATTATTACCAAAATAATAGGCAAAATTCAAAATAATCCCAACATATATACCTACATTCATGCGCAATGAAATTCTTCATCTATGCATTGTGAACACATATATATAAGATGTGCTGACTTGCCATATGTATCGAGATCTCGTCATCTTCAATCACATACTCACGGTGTATGTCATGTTAATCTTCCGCCACATCAGTTGGTAGACATATTAGCATGTGTCCATTGTGGAAAAGTGAGCGGGATTGTCATACTTTAAAATGCAATTCAAGAAAAACTATGTTTATATTAGAAATATGTATTTTTTGGACGAAAATATGACTAAACATAACGATTACATTGCTTAACAACAACATTTATATACTGAATGATACGATTCGACTGAATTCCATTAAATGGGATATACAATCTACGGTATCTAAACAACTAATGTAATTCCATAAACCAAATATCGTTAAAAGTTGATGAAATTCAAAAGAATAATTAGTAATAAATCGAAATTCATCATTAATTGAGGAAATTGGAGTCGATTAGGAACTACGAATTTCGAATTAAGGATATCTATTTTATAGAATTCATGAAATTTCAAAATTCAAACTATCTTTATATGTAATAAAATTATAAGTTCATCCAAATTCCATAATGAGGTACACATCCTAAGATTTTGTTCATCTTTAGGCCAAGGAAAAAAAAAAATAAATAAAAAAATATGAGGCTAAAGTTTTGTAGCAGTGTTTAGAGACAAAAAAAACTGGCTTCAGTTACAAATAGGACAACCTCTCCTCATTGCCACCTTCCACCTTATCCTGCCTACATCTGTTCCTACACCACCAAACTCTCAAACAAAAAACAGACACTTTCACCTTAAAACCAACACAACACAAACATTTAGAGAGAGAGAGAGAGAGAGAGAGAGAGAGAGAGAGAGAGAGAGAGAGAGAGTAGATTTTGTTCATAACATCTTTGTGGTTTAAGACATTAAATTTAGTGATTCAGGTGTATATAACAACAGTTTGTTTTTCTTTTTCCATCAAAGCTTTGTTCATATATAATATAGATCTTTATGATGATATAATTGTTTTCTTTGTGTTGGCAGTGCATTTTGAGCTTCAATCAAAGAAATAAAAAAAAAAGGGAGGATTGTGAACTTGTTTGACCTGTTTTTTGATGGCTTCAGCAATTTCAATTCCTCTTCTGGAGGACCTGAACAGCTCCCAAATTAATCAAGATTCTGAGTTTCATGCCTCCAAACCAAGTCTCACTTTATCAGAGGTTTCGATTCAATCAACCTTATCTTTGATTTTCCTAGAAATATATATATATATATATATATATATAAATTCGCGGAAGATGCTGCGTCCCGTTACGGAACCATCCCGTCTGGTTTGTAACCGTTAGATCATCATGTAACCGTCAGAGATAGTTGATCTAACGTTTACAAATTCCAGACGGAATAATTCTGTAACGGGACCTTAGCATTTCCCTAAATTGCACTCAATTATGAATATTGCGCTCATAATGAGGATCGTTAGTATAAACAATTTCATGTGGTCCACAGATCGTTATTTTAAACAAGTATATCAGTCAATCAGTCCACATTTAAAATTCTTTATTTATTTATTTATTTATTTTTATTTTTTATTGTCTTCCTTAATTCAATTTCAGGTGATTTTGGAGATCAAAATGCTGTACACAATCGCGTTCCCCATGATCGTCACCGGCCTACTCATCTACGGCAAGTCCCTCATATCCATGCTCTTCTTGGGCCACCTCGGCAAGCCCGCCCTCGCCGGCGGGTCCCTTGCCATCGGCCTCGCCAACATCACGGGCTACTCCGTCATCTCGGGCCTCGCCTCCGGCACCGAGCCCATTTCCTCCCAGGCCTTCGGGGCCCGCCGCTGGCCCCTCATGGCCCAAACCCTACACCGCACCATCATCCTCCTCCTCCTTGCATGCATCCCCATCTCCATTCTATGGCTCAACATCCGACCCGTCCTCTCCCTTTTCGACCAAAACCCCGAAATCTCCAAAATAGCCTCCACCTATCTCGCCTTCTGCCTCCCGGACCTTCTTCTCCAGTCGTTCATAAATCCTATCAAAATTTATCTGAGGTCCCAAAACATCACCCTCCCGCTTATGCTCGGCTCGGGTTTTTCCCTGGCCTTGCATGCACCCGTCAATTACTTGCTCGTTCGGAGAACGGGCCTTGGCGTGAAGGGGGTGGCTCTTTCGGTGGTTGTGTCCGATCTCGTTTTTCTTGGGAATCTGACGGTTTACATGGCGTGCGCTTGGGGTTTGGAGAGGAAAACGCGGGCCAGGGGCACGGCCCGGGAGATCGAGTGGGTCCCTATACTGAGCCTGGCCCTGCCCAGCTGTTGCTCGGTGTGTCTCGAGTGGTGGTGGTACGAGATCATGATTGTTCTCTCGGGCAATTTGTCGAACGCCCCGGAGGCGGTGGCGGCCATGGGGGTGCTCATGCAGGCCACGTCGCTGGCTTATGTGTTCCCGTCCGCGGTGGGGCTGGCGGCGTCGACGAGGGTCGGGAACGAGCTTGGCGCCGGGAGGGCGGAGGAGGCGCGGGCGGCGAGCGCGGTGGCAGTGACGTGCTCGGCCGTGACGAGCGCGGCGGCGGCGGGGGCGATGGCGGCGATGGGTGGGGCGTGGGGTAGGGCGTTCACTGGGGACGGGGCGGTGGTGGGGCTGACGGCGGCGGTGATGCCGGTGGTGGGGCTGTGCGAGCTGGGGAACTGGCCGCAGACGGCGGGGTGCGGGGTGCTGAGGGGGAGCGCAAGGCCCGGGGTCGGGGTGCGGATCAACCTGGGCTCGTTTTATGGGGTGGGCCTGCCGCTGGCGGTGTTTATGGGCTTTGGGATGAGGATGGGCTTGATGGGCCTGTGGCTGGGGCTATTGGGGGCCCAGGTGGTGTGCGCGGGGGTCATGGTATGGGTCTTGAGCAGGACAGATTGGGTGGTTCAGGCGAACAAGGCCAGGGAACTGATTGGGGCGGTGGAATTAAATCGTGAAGGAGAAAGTTTATTAGCAGCCACAAAAATTGTATACTGAATTACTGATTAAAGATATACTTTTCTTATAATTAATATTTTCTTTTCCTTTTTGGTGAATGGTGACTGAATAAACGAGGGCTTGATTGTTTATGAAATAATTTGTTCAAAATAAATTATTTTTGTTAATTATAGTCAATTTTGAAAAAAATGTATGGTTAGTTGTTAGTGAAATTTTAAAAATGTATTAAAATAATATTTAAAATAAAATGATTAAAATTGATTTGATGTAAAAGTAACAGATAAATGATTGGAAATGATAGGTAGTTAAAATTATGTGAGTGGATAAATAGTAAATTAAAATTAATGTGACGTGTAAGAATGATAGGTTTGTATTATTTAATTATATGAATAATATTAAAGATGGTGGGTTTGAGTTAAAATTGAATTAGATTTTGAGTTGAAATAAAAGTGAATGAAATAATTTGTAAACAATAAGTATTTTTGATAAAGTATTTACTTATCATTTCATGATTATTTTAAATTATACGAAACCATAACCTTATCTTCATAATTATGGTTTTCTTAATTAAAATAAGTAGGATGTAGCCGACGGTTTTTCAGCCTTTTTAAATTAGAAAAATAAAACTATTAAAAACAATTAACGGGATTAAATTCAAATATGATTTTCCGAAATATGCTCAACCCATAACTTGCCATAATGGAAAAGAAGAAAAAATGATTTTTTTTTTCACCAATCCTCCACAATTGTGTATCTTCAAAACAACCCACACATAAACAAACATCACTATAACCACACAAACCACATCTTTCTACCCAAACTTGTCCATGACCAAGCGAAGAAAAAAGGATGTAAAAAATTTGGCCAAAGACGAAGTTAGATTAATTCGGTCCCAATCTCGTCTAACATCTCAATTTCAAGCATTCGAGCGTAAGTTCGTCCAAATGAAACTTCAATTTCAGAACATTGAAGCTCCAAGTGGCTCCAAAAAGCAGACAACCAACGCGGCAGAATTTAACTCCGAGGGTTATGACGATTTTGCGTCTGAACTCAACATCAAACGAAAAAACATAAAAGAATTATGCCGCATGAAATTAGGTTTTTTTTTTTTTTTTTTTTTCCTTCTTTCCTCTTATGTAACATGGACCATGCTGGTCATTTTTCATATGTTCAAGGGACGTCATGGTTGGTTTGTGGTCGTACTTTATGTCATGTTTAAACAATTCTCATATGTAACATATAATGGTTATATATCGTCTACATTAAGTTTAAGTTTATATATTTTTTATGTCATATATTTAATAATCTTTGTATGACTATGAAAGTTTATGTTTTTATCTTTTATCAGGATGGATTATATGTTACTTATCTCATGCATACTTACACGTCTTATGGATTATGCCACCATGGTCTGAATATGTATATGCTTAGTATAATTGATTAAACTTGGAGTACGTTTAGTATATCATGGTCTGATTATGTATAGGTTTATCTGAAGTATAACATTAGTATACCTATTTAATCTTGAATTATGCTATCATAGCCTAAATATGTCTTCATAAAAATTTGTTTAATCATTATACTTCTAAAAATCCATTATATTAAAATAGACACTGTGTAGTATGCAATGGAGAAAACGGTTGTCCCCCTTGTGGTGGAAATGCACAAGTATTTACTTTTGGGCAGTTGCTTTGGCCAAATGTCCAATCTAATTTTAATTTGTTCCCCC
>CACSLK010034050.1:1155372-1186151 GCA_902706635.1 Striga hermonthica | reverse complement strand
TTTTTTTTTTTTATCATTTTTTAATTATGCACCACAAAATTATGGCACCACCTCATTCCATTTGCTGGATCCGCCCCTGAGTAAATTGTCTCCTGCCTCCGCATTTGTTGGCACATAAGAATGGTCACCTGTCGTCTGTCGCCTCTACATTCGCCGACACCGAATAAAGGGCCAACTGCCATCTCCATCAATCAAATTTCACGAGCAGCACTCAATGGCCAATCTCAAACGAGCGTCAATTGCCAAATTTTAGTTCGCGCCACCTTCACTTTGGCAGATTCGCCTGCCGCCGGCCCCGTGGATTTTTATTTTGCTATTGAATGTTACATAAGTTATCTTTTGCTTATTGGAGAAGAAGAGGGTGAAATGGAAAATTTTCAATTGGGATTTTAAGAACTTTTTAAGACTTTTTAAAGTGAGTGTATGGTGGATTTGGTGAAAATTTTAATGATTTTATTATGAGATTTCTATAGCAAAATCTCACCAATTTGAAAAGATTTTTATTGATACTTTGTCTTTGTAATTTTATTAAAAAAAAGAATGACTCCAAAAGTCTTCAAATTTAAAAAGTCTTACAAAGTCTTTTTACTTTGAATGTCGGGTGACTTAATTCTTAAAGTTTTAATTGAATACACTGAGACTTTTAGATATTTATAAAAAGTCCTTAAAAATATTAATTGTGTAGACAATTTAGAAGTCTAAAAAAGTTTCAATTGAATACATTAAAAATTTGAAAGTCTTAAAAAAAAACATTAAAAGTCTTCGTTGAATACAACCTTCTTAATCCCATGATTTATCAAGACTGAGAAACAAATTAATGTTGGAGGAGTTATTTATTGTTATATCCGGAATATATGAATCATGGATAACAAATTAATTTTACCAACACACAGTGCAATCCACTCAAATTCTATTAATTTAGTCCAATCACATCTCATTAAGCAAATATGCACTTAATACGTATATAATCATATATTTTGTTTTTTTTTTTTTAAATTTTTAAAACTTATAATTGTTTAAAAAACAGTTGAATTTAATGTGTTGACTAAGTAAAGTCAATGCCCGAGTCAATGAAAGTACTAATAATCTTAAGTTATCATAAGTAAATCTATTCCCTATTTTCCCACTCTTTCTTTGGAGTGTGTGGTGCTCAAATAATTGAAAAGTAAATAATTGGTGTATTGTATTGTGGTGTTTTGTGTTTCTTTCGTAGGGGAATGTGTATTTTTCAGTAGGGGAGTATGTTGTTCTAGTGCAGGTCTATGTGATCTTCGGGTCTGTCTTCCCACTAGATTCAGCTCTAGAACTATTTTTTTTTTTTTTTGGGTACAATTAGAACTGTTTCTTTAGTTGTTGGGCTGTTTTCTATATGTAATTAATTATTCTTCTATAAAAGCTCTATTTAGAAAAAAAAAAAAAAAAATATTAACTACTCACTTGTGTATATTATATTCAATTCCATTCCGTATACACATTACTTGTAGCTCAATAATATTTGACCCAACATGCACGCACCGGGTTATGGAACATCAAGGAGCGGGCCGATTTTGTAACTATAGAGCCCAAATGTTCAGCATCAAATAGTCCAACTTCATAAACGAATATAGAGAAAATTACATCCTACACCATTAATTTCAGTTTTTATTACACAATTATATATCTATTATAAATATTAGCATTCCTACCTAAACTCATATTATTATTTGTAGATATACCCAAAAACAATGTAATCATTAATAACATACTTTTTAAGGAATTAATTTCTCTCCCCCAAATCACGTTTCTCTCTCCTTATCTCTTCTTCTTCTCCCTCCCCTCCCATTCTTTTCTTTTCCGTTATCTCACTCCTCATCACAAAAGAATAGGAGAAAAGGAATATGTGAATAAAGAATTATGGCGATATCCCTATACAAAGGAAATTTCCGCAAAGCATCCGATGTACCCCGCCGATGGCAAACGTGTTCAACCTCTGAGGAGGAATCGAGGAGAGCACCAACACCCTTTGTCCCTGTTCATTAACTTGGTGTTTTTTTTGTCATGACTGAATTCATTTTGACAAAAAACTTCTCAAGGGATAATTGTGGAAACAATTTAGTGTGCTTGATTCGTTGTGTATATATATGTTTCCGTCCGAGTGATGTAGCATCCTTCCAACTATTCTGTATATGTTGCGGGTATATACAATATATTTTCAGTATATGTTTCCGTCCGACTAATGTAGCATCATTCCAAAACGAAGAAAGCACATGATGAGATTGATTCAGTCCTTGGACATGAGAGAACTACATATATATACAATATATATACAGAATATGTACCACAAACATACTGTATATATACAGTATATATACAAATATGTACCAATAAACAATATATATACAAAAAAATATACAATATATATGGAGGTTCAAAATGTATATCGTCGAATTTTGATGAGAACAATATCCAAGATAATATGATATATACACTTTCCATAAATTGTTCCATTATTTCCCTAGAAAACGAAAATCTTTTATTCCCGCAAATTAAGGAGATTGGGTCGATTTGTTGACAGTAACAAATATCTTGCTTTATCACAATTAAATTCCATACATTAAGTAAGTTTGCAAATTAATTGCTCCCCTTCGTAATGTTGCAATATTTGTGTAATCGATGTGTATATATTAAATTTTGCCAAAACTATATATTACCAAATCAGCCCAATTCTTTTAACGAAATAATGAGCATCATTTTATTGAGTAGTCCAACTCACGTCTCTCTCTCTCTCTCTCTCTCTCTCTCTCTCTCTCTCTCTCTCTCTCTCTCTCTCTCTCTCTCTCTCTCTCTCTCTCCTATACTCAGTTCGAAGGATATTTTTTTTCTCCTCCCTTATTCCAGCAGCCCCGTTCATCTTCTTGTAGTGCATAAATTTTCTCCTTTCTCTGTTCTTTTCACCATTGAGCAACTTATTAAAAAAAAAAATTGTCACCCTAGTAGACCCGTTGCGATCTGTCCACCGTTCAACATCTCGCCTTCACAAAGCAGCCCTTACCGCTGTCGCATTTCACATGCGTCCTCACAGCAAGCCCTTGTCGAGGAAATCTCAGACCCGAAGTTCTCCGAGCAGCAATAGCCGCGAGCTTCAAGGCCATGCGCTGCCATCATCGAGATCCACCCACCCCGCAGCCTAGAAGTAAGCAGCCGCGACCCGCTTTCCGGCAACCACCCATCTTCCCCGAGTAGTGCAACCGTCCGCGCGAGGAGCTTATTACAAGATCAAAGATGTTTATATGTTGTTTATTTTATGTATATATATATACACTTTTTGGTTCTGTTATCGGATTATTGCAGAATCAAAGATGTTTACATGTTGTTTATTTTATGTATATATATATATATATATACACTCTTTGTTCTCCTGTTAGCGGGTTATGGCAGAATCAAAAAGTATGTTTATATGTTGTTTATCTTATGTATATATATGTACAATTAACCCAACCATATATATATATATATATATATATATTTATTTATTTATGTCAAGAATCCGTTGATGATAATCCCGTTTTCTTAACTTGAATTCGTGAATTACTGAATTATAGATAATCATGATTGTCATGTTTCTTCTTTATTCTTCTTTTTTATGTGTTGGCCGTTTTCTTTGCGGAAAAGGCGCATTTTCTTTGCGGGGATTCCACCTTTTGGAGAGGACTTTCAAGATATGGAGAGAGAAACAAATTTGCTGATTGGAAATAAATCTCGTACAAATGTAAAAGAAATCAGTAATTAATCCTATTTTTATTATGTTTCACACAGATTGTATTTATGTAAATATATCTACACTAGGGTCATCTATGTATTTTTCCCCATTTTATTTGGCCAAAGTACACATCCACGTGTTAATTTCACAACACTGTCAATTAAACGAGCTTAAACTTTTAAACACAAATTTCTCGCCGCATTAAACTTAAAACCCAAAATTACGATACAAAGGAAGGAAAATTGCTCTGAAATCTTAATTGATTCTTCCTGAAATCAGGTCGCGCATTTTGGAAATAAAGGAGAGAAAATAAAAGAGAGCGATTTCAGAGCGATTTCGAGAGAAAATACGTAGCAGAAAATGAAGAAATCATATCGAGAGAGAAATTTTTGAATCTCGAGTTCGGGATTCAAAAAACCACATACAACAAAAAACCACAGATAAACCAACAAAAAACCACATATAAACCACAGATACACCCGAACTCAAGATCCGATCAAAATTTCAATCATGGGTAATAATTTTAGAGCCTCTTTCAAATACCAAAGGAAACTGAACATAAACTAAAAACAAATGTCAGTAATTCATAGATCCAAAGATCAATCAATGAAATTCCTACAACAAAAGAAAAAAAAAATTGCTCAACCCTAAATTACCAAACCACAAATTTAATCTCAAGGTTGTTACATGTTGAGCATCAAGGCGGCGGGCCCCACCGACAGAGGGAGTAAGGAGCCGGACATAGATCTCGAATCGAAGGTGAGGTTGGCGACGATTAGTGTAGCACTAAGGATGCAAGCCTCCAGCCGGTGGTGCGTGGTGAAGGCGGAGAAGCTCTTGTGACGTCGGATCTGTTGACAAACCTTCAACAAGTCGGACCTTATGACGTGCGTTGTCGACGATGGGCGTGTTTCCGTTTCTTCGACTCTGCCAAAAACAAATGGGTTGGGGAGAGGAATAATAGATGTAATTTTAATAGTTATAAAGGTGGAATAAAAATATTAAAAAATTCGTAAACCTAACTTAAGAGGGGTGTGATGTGTGATTATTTTTTTTATCTCGTATAATGGGCAATCTCGAAAGTTGAGCCCGTGCCCTGGGTAATTATCTCATTTTATTTTGGGGAAATATACAACCATAAAGTTGTGATACATCTATTATTTTAGCAAGGTTATTATTAGATAATATATTAAAATTTAACGGAAAATATATTCCAACGAGTATTGTGGCTTTGTTGGATCTTTATGCTAGTGGAAGTGGCTCGTGTGCGGTTTCAGGTGGTCGGGAGTTAGGTTTGTTAGGTGTAGGAGATGTCCTAGTTTATTTGTTCATTATATAGGTGTGTATTTTTTCTTTCTGCTTTTAGTTCGCCAGTCAAACTTATCTGGTTTATCTTCTTTATGGATTTTTTTTTTTCTTTTATGGAATTTTGTTTCGGGTTTGTGGGATCTCATTGCTGGAATTGTAACTTTTGGATTCCTCTATAATTTCAAGAGGATAAGTCCACTTATCTAGATTTTTAGTGAGTTGACATCTCCTAACTTTCTGTCTATCGTTTCGAAAAAAAAAATAAAAGCTAAAACTAACGGTGCTGTTAAGCATATATCGTATAGCACAAACACAATAGAGGCAAATAGCACATGCTAATTGGACATAAAGGGACACAATGAATTATTACAGCATTATCTTAATAGTTAATACCAAGAACTAATAAATTTAGGAGGGCCATTTGGTCCTACACATTTAAGAGGAGCTAACATGACTACTCCATACATGTTTTCTCCAGATCCATAAACAATGCTTGTGAAACTAATGATACATGAACATGAAAAAGAAGTAGTTGTACCACTAAGACGACATCTTTCGTCATTACTTTTCGATTAAATATTCACATTTCTCAAATAGTTACTTACACTAAGAAGCAAATGTTCACCCATCCAAACGAAATTCCAACAAAAATATTCCGTTTGGAATAAATTTTTCCATTAGAATTTCTGTTGTATTTTGACCACTACAAAATAAATGTTAATATGTTGTATTCCAACGGAAAATCCTATGGTAATATATTCCAATGGAAATTCAACAGAAATTCCAACGGAAATATTCCGTTGGAATGTGTTTTTCATTGGAATTTTAGATGGAATTTGATGATTCCAACGGCTATATTTCCAACGGTTTTTTACCGTAGGAATTTCCGTGTAATATGCAAATTCCGTTGGAATTTTTTTTCCACCCCGTTGGAAAATCCACCGTTGGAATCTTCAAAATCCAAGAAATTCCAATGGAAAACCCATTCCAACGGAATATTTTCGTTGGAATTTCCGTTGGAATCCATTGAAAAATTTCAACGGAAATAATAATATTGAAATATCCGCTGGAATTGCCGTTGGAATAATTCTTTTGAAATATATTTCCGTTCGAATTCCATCATTTTCTTGTAGTGGACGACTCCAACGAGAAATATGAGTGAAAATAAAAATTTCAACGGAAAATTGTATATTCTAACGGTAATTCTTACGATAAACAACTGTTGAAATAATAGTCGTTGGAATGATAAAATTTCATCTAAATTCCGATAGAAAAATGATTTCAACAGAAAAATTCCGCTGGAATTTTCGTTGAAACTATTCCAACGGAAGCTATATACTATTGGAATATCCGTTGAAATTTTCATAGAAATATATTACGGTAAGATTTTTCGATGGAATATTACATTTTTTTGTATTGTGAAAAATATTGATGGGTCAACCTCTTTTGAACCGGAAATAACTCGGCTAATTACGAACCATTGCTGCAACTCGATTATCATCAACCTGCAAAATATGGAGGGAGTGTTCAGTCTGTTTCGTGGTGTAATATATCAAGTATGATCACCTTTTAACTTCAAAGATAATTATTTTTAGTTGAAAATTATGACTAGCTCCCTATCACATACATGCATGTGAGTTTCTTAATTAAGAAACTTTTATCAAAAGTAAAAATATAAAAATAAAACATACATATATATATCGTTATTTTATTATTTTCATATCGCATCACAATTAGTTACTAATGTTAATTTATACCACATCACTTTATATTATTAGCATTATTAATTAATCACTACAAAAAAATTGTTGTATTCCAACGGAAAATCCTATGGTAATATATTACAATGGAAATTCCAACGGATATTCCAATGCATGGTATAGCTTCCGTTGGAATGGTTCCAACGGAAATTCCAACCGAAATATTCCGTTGGAATGTGTTTTTCATTGGAATTTTAGATGGAATTTGGTGATTCCAACGGCTATATTTCCAACGGCTTTTTACCGTAGGAATTTCAGTTGGAATTTTTATTTCCACCCCCGTTGGAAAATCCACCGTTGGAATCGTCAAAATCCAACAGAAATTCCAATGGAAAATTCATTCCAACGGAATATTTCTGTTGGAATTTCCGTTGGAATCTATTGAAAAATTCCAACGGAAATAATAGTATTGAAATATCCGTTGAAATTGCCGTTGGAATCATTCTTTTATAATAAATTTCCGTTGGAATTTCATCATTTTCTTGTAGTGAATTTCTACTACTAAAATATCATAATATTATTTTCAAACTTTACACACTTGTCCATATATTAATTAATTCTTCTACTAAAATATCATAGTATTTTTATCTTTTTCCCATTTTTTTTTTTTCTTGACAAACAATTGAAAATTAAAACTCCTAATAATTAATATGGCTCACTTAAATTGAAGACATAAGGAATCAAATAGGTTGGACGGGCTACGAGGGTAGAGGCATATAGAGTAAGACTTGGCCTACAACTCTTATTACACTCTCAACTTCATCTGCTAAATTACTATAGGCAACTTTAGGACCACAACTTATCCATACCACTTGTCTCCCTTTCCCTTCGTACAAAAGTAGGCCATCATCCCCCAAAATCCGATTGATTTTTATATCTTCCTGTTGATAGCGAGTTAGCAAGGCGTAAACCGGGAAGGGACGACCTCAAAACCCGGACCGAATCCTAGTTAATTATGCAAGTGCCGAGATGAACGTTTAAGACAACCGCGGCCGCTGAATTATGTCATTATCGAGCTCGGCATCTCTACTAACTAATGGAGGGCGCCGGCCTCTTCAGCTGCCGAACTGAATAAATGATTCCCGAAGGCCAGGTGATGCAGCGCACCCACATCGGGTTTGAAAGGAAACGAAGCAGACCTTATATGAGGATGTGGATACCTTCACTAGTAAGACGCGTTTTGGTGGGTGTGTATTGAAGCTCAGCCAAGAACAAAGCCGTGCGGGTGGCAGAAGTAGCCCAAAGCAGACAATATCTTACTAGGGTCTGCATCAGTTGGTATCAGAGCCAGCCCATGTGCCAGCGGTGACCGCTGGGCCCCCAAGGGGGGGTGGATGATGCAGCGCATCCCACATCGGGTTTGAAAGGAAACGAAGCAGACCTTATATGAGGATGTGGATACCTTCACTAGTAAGACGCGTTTTGGTGGGTGTGTATTGAAGCTCAGCCAAGAACAAAGCCGTGCGGGTGGCGGAAGTAGCCCAAAGCGGACAATATCTTACTAGGGTCTGCATCACCAGGGGAAGATTAAATGTTCAAGTGCCGACCTGGGGGCTCGGGATGACCGACCTGAAGACAAGAGCGGGGCTTGATAATGATGTTATAATGCCACTTGGAAGCTGATGATTATCGATTGGACATGCCGCCATAGTCTGCCACCCTATGGCATCTAGCCCGACAAAAGTCTGTCATCATTAAATGTCCACCATGTGTGCATTAAATGCCTGACAGGTAATGATTAAGAAAACTTCAAATCGCATTAATTAACTGTCAGACGACGCCGACCTGACCAGCAGGAATACTTTGTGACAAGACCGGTGAACAATGCCTGAACAGTGTCATACCTGGGAATACTTTAAATAGAAGACCCAGTTCATTTATTAGGGTTGTTGAATCTCTCAATTACTACTTTCCCTCTTTAGAATCCTTTATTAGGGTTGTTGAATCTCTCAATTACTACTTTTTCTCTTTAGAATCCTGTAATAAATTCCTATAATATCTCTCAAAGTACAAGAGAAGTGTCGACCTCACTATCAGAGGCCGACCTCGTAATTACTTAATAAAATTCAATTAAACTGTATTTCTTTCCTGTTTTCTATTCCTTACATTTTAATCTACTTCAACCGTTGATCGGATTCGTCCATCAACACATCAAAAAAATAGTTTTGTTATAATCAATAAATACATATATTAATCAATTAAGTCGGTATAAATTGTGCTTCTATAAGTTGAAAGCAAACAAAGTCCATCCATCACATGCATTTTAAGTTTTTTACGTAATACAAATTTGCTAATTAGGTTGACTAATTATAGAGACATTCATATTTATATTATGAAATGTCAAAATTTAGTTTATGTTATTTTTTAATGTACGAGGATTTGAGTATGAAAATATTGAATACAAAATGCTACAATTAATCTGTCTAAACGTTAGATAGTCGTATTTTCTGCATACTTATCCAATGAATGTCATACTTTGTTTATATTGTACTTTGACAGTATAATATTTGACTGTAAAAGTATTTACATATATATTGAAAGAGTACTGCCAATACAATAAAGTATGAAAATAGCTACAAAAATACTACCAACGGAAAATTTTTGTTGGTAAATAGCGAAATATTACGTGTATGTATTTAAAAATCTGGTCAATGAAATATTAAATTATCAACATTTTTTTTTATAAAAAAAAACAAAGAATTATAGTCAAATATTTGTATGCAATAAGTCTAACTATTAGACAACCTGATAGAAAAATAATCAAATACATAAAAGTGTGGTTGTCTAACAATTGGACAACGTCCAACAACATTTTTTTTTTAAAAAAAAAATAAAACATAGACAAATGTATAAACAAGTATATGTAGCATGGTTAAAAGTAAAAGAAGAAAAAAAAAAGTCCTTGTGGTCCTACTCGGCTCGATTCCGAATTAGTCGGTTCCCCTGTGGATCTGAAAACCGGAAGGTCCCTGTACCAAAAAAAAAAAGAAAAAAAAAATGTAATTGTATATGACTTGCTTGTTTAGTAACATATCAATTTCTTACTGGGTTTTTAGTCTTTTCCTTTTTTTTTAATTAACAAGGATAAAATTTGGAAAATTTTTTATATAATTAGTTCTTAGTTGGATTTTAAATATGTATTAAAATAACATATATTTAAAACAAAATGATTAAAGCTGATTTGATGTAAAAGTAACAAAAAGTGATAGGTAGTTAAAATTATGCGAACGGATAAATAGTGAATTAAAGTTGATGTGATGCGTAAGAATAATTGATTGATATATTGTTTAATTATATTAATACTATTGAAGATAATAGAGTATAATAATTAAAATTACATCAAATTTTGAGTATGAAGTAAATGCGAGTGTGGAATAATTTGTAAACGAACACACTCAATTTCTTATTATCATAGAACTTGTGATACTTGGGATGTATTTACCCAAAGAAGTAATGCTCACCTACTCACGGTAGGCATACGTTAATATGGCCACCGCTTATGAGTACACACTACACATGCACATGGAGTCGGGCCAACTTTCCAAATCTAGAGCATGGCCTCGTAGCTTACACGGCAAGCTCTTGTCTGCTCCTGTCTTTGTACTTACAGCACAGTGCATGCGTTAATTGCCCCAATTGTTCGTCTAGTCCTATTTCACTTTTCACCCATTTCTTTCTTTCTTTCTTTTTTTTTTTTTAAGACGTTCCGTATTTACTATTTATGGAATGTTATTGTCTATGGCAGTTGCCAGTTCAAAGACATTGATACTAAAGACTTTGTAGTACTTGCGTTTTTTTTATGATTTTATCAGAGATTATTTGTAGTTGCTTACTACGTACTCGAAAAAATTTTGATATATTTAGTCTGCACCACCATGCTTTGCTACTTGACAATTGATCTCATGGTACAAATACAATGTTCATAATTTTAAGTTGAGATTTTTGGTCCATAAACTGAGGGAAAAGAAAAGAAAAAAAATGATTATTCTCTAGTGAGATTGGAAATATTTTTCAGTACATTATTTATCATTGATAGAAAAAAAAAAAAAACTTATATCAAGCTATCTAACGATTATACAATTATACTTTTTCAAGGAATATATGCATATCACGGAAAATATGACTGTCAACGCTTAAATTTACATTTGATATTGGTAACTAAGGGAAAATAAAAGATCTACGAAGATAATAGTTTTATTACACTTCCCCGTGAGGTCGGCCTTTCGGTGGTAGGTCGACTTCTCACTTGTACTTGAATAATTACAATGTTTAAATACAAAATAAATGCAGAGAGAGAAAGAGTTGACAGATTTTCCACAACCCTTAATAAATGACTGTGGTTTCCTATTTATAGTAACACAAGTATGGTACTATTCATGCACTGTTCACCCTGTCACTTCATACAACAACAAGGAATGACAGGTTGACGTCGTTCCGACGAGCATTAAATGAGGTCTGAGGTTAGTCCAGTGATTATTTGTCAGGCATTAATGCGCATATGTGAGGACATTTAATGCTGACAAGCAACCCTGCAAACCTAGGTGTATTAGGGTGACAATTTAGGGTGACGTGTCCTATCAGCAATCATCACTTGAAAAGTGAAAATATTTTTATAGTTTCCAGGTCCTGTGTGCATGTTGGGGGTATCTTCAGGTCGGACTTTCACCGTAACTTGGGATATCTTCATCTTCTGATCTCCAGGGCCTTTTTCCTTAATAATGCACTCATGGAGGTCGACCTCGTCCTTTGGGTGTCAAGACGCCGGCTTGAGAATGCGGTCTACGCATCGTTCCTGACAACTTTATCTTCCATCGAGTCCGAACTTCCTGCTTTTAAAATGCCGATCTGGTTTCAGGGTCGTCTCCACTCGAATTATTGTTCCTAGTCTGTGTACCTTGCTCTCTTTTCTTCACTCACATATTTCCATATAATTTTTAAACTAAAAATACATCATTTACGCACTTATATATACATTATTATTATACTTATCTATTTACATATTTACAACAATTATCAATCATTCTTTGATCATTTCCTATCATGTTATATTAAGATAATATACATTATATCATATCATTTCATATTAAAACTATCATTAATTAATTCACTAATTTTTTTTCACCAACAAAAAAAAAATAAAGTATATTTGTGGCAGCAAAAAATGGGATGGTGGAAATTGGAGAATCAGGAAAATTAACTGTAACTACAGTTAAGGGTTAAAACCATGATTGCTATATAGTACAAAGCTCAGAGTATTTCAGTGTGCAAATACATGACACAGGCACAGACAGAGAATCCCATCAGATCAGATAATAAATTTAAAACTAAATAAAATCAAACAGCTTTTAATGAACAGCTTGGTTCATTAATTCTTCATCTCTAAAAATGATTCACATGTGTAGCTTCTTTAATTTCACCATCTTTCCTTTTTCCTATTTACATTTTTTTTTTTAAATAAATTATTTCTGATATAGGTAAAAAAAAAAACAAATAATCCACCATAAAATTGAGCAGCAATTAAAAGCTTCTGATAATTATTTTCTCTTATCCTCTACAGTCACATGTCCCTTCCGGGACATCCGATAAAATTGGAACGATACATGCAAGATTAACATGGCCCATGTGCAAGGATGACACATATAAGTCGAGAAATGATCCTCTACAGTCACACACCTTGCATAAATAGAGATCGAACTTGCAGGTTATACCTATACATTGCATCTAAATTAGCCCCAAATTTTAAACCTAAAAATGACAAATCTCTACAACTTAATTAATAATAAGCTTCAGATTAGTTTGGTTGCCTTCAGCTCTACTGGGGTTCCATTCATAGCGCCCTTCTAACGGCTCGTCCTTCGCTATATCATAGTTGTACCTTCATCGTATGTACTTAATAACTTCAGTAAAATTAAAACTATTTATTAATTAGGTAATTAAATTGGCAAAAAATAAAAATAAAAAAATATTTAGGGAGAGAGAGATTGAAAGAGAGAAATTAAGCTGAATTACTTCTGGATGAATTGTTGCCGGATATTCTGCTCGGCCGCGGAAAAGAATTCGTCGAGCTCGGCCTCTGTCGGAATTATCTCCGCCGTGGGAATACCCACGGAATCAGACGCATGGGGCGGCGACTCCAGCTCGCCCGACTCGGTTTGAGCCTCACGCGGCGGCGGATTCTCTCTCCTGCAGAAATAATACGGCGGCGTATCAACTTCCCTTCGCCGTGAATGATAAATAATTGATATATTTAATTATTATTTAAATATATATTATTCTATTAGATTCTACCTGTCTCTGAACTCCGCCGTATGCTCAGATGATGTCGCGCAAAACTTCACAACCACGGCATTTTTCTGGGGATTCAAAAAAATTCAAACTCTTATAAATGCGCATTAAATTAATGATGTTTACCCAATAATTTTCATTTAAATAATTCTGGAATAATCAGTTAATTATTTTGTGTGCGTACCTCCAGATCTGCAAACTCCGGGCTCATGTCGGCCGGCTCGCTCAATCCGCTGCTCGAGCAGCATGAGGCTAAAGCGCTGCCGGAGATATCAACGTTCTCGCAGCTCGAGTCACACGAATTCGCCGGCGCGTCTGAGCGACGCGTTTTGAGCTCCGCGGAGGATGTCGATTCCTCCGATCCTCCTGATGCCGTTTTCCTCCTCCTTTTGGCCGCCGCCGCCACCTCTCCTGATCCGTCGCGCTTCCTCGCGTACCTTCCCATGTGCGTACTGATTTTCCCGATATACGGTAAGATTCTTATGAATTTACGAAGAGAAATTGGAGATCGATTTTTAAGATGCGTATTTTTTTTTTTTTTTTCCTTTGATTTTTTGTTTTTCTACGTACAGATATGGTGGTGGTGGTGGTGGTGATGACTCGGAGAATTATCAGCTTTTTCAACTGCGCTTTTATCTGTGACAGAAGATTTTCTAAAGAGAGAGAACTTTGGTGCGTGTGTGTGAGAGAGAGAGGGGTGACAGTGAGTGATAGTGATGATGATAATTGATGATCAAGGAGATTGCTGTTGTTGTATAGTATAATAGGGAAATGATATACGGTCCCGTTACGGAACCATTCTGTTGAGATTTGTAATCGTTAAATTATTATATAATCATCGGAGATAGTTGATTTAACTGTTACAAACTCCGACAGAATAGTTCCGTAACAACATCGCAGCACCTTCCCGTATAATAATTAGTCCTCTCTTGAATGCCACTGACGATGTGATTGTGGGAGCGTTAATTGATACGAAAGAGACGATAGAAACTGTGGAAAAGATCATCTCAATCGGATGATTCAATATTCTATTAACCATGAATATATATACACAAAATTAGGGCTACAGTTACCTAAATAGAACCTAAGGCTAATATAGCAATTACACAAATATACACAATAACATTAATGAATCTGAGGAAATATATCAAATTTTCCGTTAAAATGCGACGAAATTATTCAAAACTCCGTTAGATGGAAACGGATAGCGGCTTGAACCGGATTCCGGGTCGATAGGGCACCCGCCAAATCAACGGTTGCCGCGTGTATTGCGTCATCTATTACAGAATTTATGATTGGAGTTTTTTTTACTTTGTTTCTTGGTGAATCGGATGTAAGACCACCTTTATCTGTGACCCTCTCAAATGAGTCACGAAATTAAAACAAAAAAAAAAAAAAAANNNNAAAAAAAAAAAAAAAAGAAAAGGTCACCATAAGCGGCAACATAAGAGTCTCTCCAACGCTGCGCCATATTTGGCTTATTGCCTTGGAGTAGCGTGAAAATGTCCTCCAGTGTTGCGCTAGACTTTTACGCTAGAAAGGAGTTGTGAACAGTGTTGCGCCTTTCTTTTTTTTTTTGTTTATTTTCTATTTTTTTGTGTATTATTATTGGTAAATTTTTGTATAATGTGTATTAGTAAATGTATTTTTTATTGTAAATAATTTGTGCAATTTATTTTTTATGCTAAATCATTTTGTGTTTTTTATTTATTGATGTATTATAAATTTTTTTGTAATTTTTTAATATTAAAATGATACCATATGAATAAAAAATTAACACACTCAAACAAGTTTATTTCATTAAAATTAAAGTTTACAACACACATAAATCATAGAACATAAATAAAAACAACATGATTAAAAATGACTTAACACACAAATAAAAACAACATGATTAAAGATGATTATCTAAAGCATATGATTTAGTGCATATTTACAGTCTAGACCGTATATGGTTTAGGGTATATATTTACAGTCTAGATTTTCTTAGTGAAAATATGCCCTAAACCATATACGGTCTAGACCATATATGCCCTAAATTATTTTCCAAAATGTGAATATATGCCATATTACATTTTTATTATTTGAGTAATTAACATTTTATATAAGATTAAATATACATATATACCAATTTATTTGAAATAAAAAATAAATAAAAAAATAATATATTTAATGTAGAGTAAAATGTAGAGATAAGGGCTGAGGCCATCTCCAGCCCTTATCTCTACTCTAGCGCAGACTTTACTCTATTCTAGAGTAGAGTTGAACATTCATCTCCAGCCCTTATCTCTACATTTTACTCTACATTAAATATATTATTTTTTATTCTTTTTTTATTTCAAATAAATTGGTATATATGTATATTTAATCTTATATAAAATGTTAATTACTCAAATAATAAAAATATATTTTATTTATTTTTATTTAACATAATTTGTTATTTATGAATATGTAATGTTATATAAATGTTTATTACCCAAATAGTAATTAGAAAAATTATGTATAACAACACGAGATGCTTCATAAATTCAAACAAATGGATACAAATTACATAATACAATGAAAATAAAAAGCATTACAAACAACAATTACAATAACATTACAACTAATTTTCTGAATTAGAAAATTCCTTCCATAAATGCTCAATCAATGCATTACGAAGGGCGATATGAGCTTCTCTATCTCGAATTTGTCTGTATCGAGCAACAAATGCTTGGAACTGAGAAGCTTCATTACCAACCGTTTCAACATCAGGGATTGGGGCTTCTATCCCAGCTTCAATCGGTGCAGAAAGATCTCGTTCATCCTCAATTATCATATTATGCAAAATAATACATGCAATCATTATATCTTGTAAGTCATTTTTACTCCAAAATCGTGCAGGATTAGCAACAATAGCAAATCGACTTTGGAGTACTCCAAATGCACGCTCCACATCCTTTCTGCATGCTTCTTGTTTCATTGCAAAATATTTTTTTTTTGACTCCGTGGGTCACGAATAGTTTGGACAAGAGTTGCCCATTTGGGATATATATTATCTGCTAAATAATACCCCATGTTGTACTCTTTACCTTGAATGACATAATGTGCAGGAGGGGCAATTCCTCGAGTAAGGTCAGAAAACAAATGAGACCTCTCTAACACATTAATATCATTGTTGGATCCAGGCATACCAAAGTATGCATGCCATATCCAAAGGTCATAATCAGCTATAATTTCTAGAATAATAGTTGGAGATTTACTACGTCCTGTATATGCACCTGCCCAAGCTGTTGGACAATTTTTCCAACGCCAATGCATACAATCCAGACTACCTAACATTCCTGGAAAGCCACGTTGCTTACCGATATAAAGGAGTCTTGCAATGTCATTGGCGTTGGGAGAACGTAGATATTGCTCTCTGAATATCTCTACAACAGCACGACAAAATTTCTTCACGCATTCAATTGCGGTGGACTCTCCAATATTTATGTATTCATCTGTCGCATCTGCTGGTACAGCGTATGCTATTATCTGAAGCGCAGCAGTTAACTTTTGATAGGTAGACAATCCGAGTCTACCAACTGCATCCCTTTGCTGCAAAAAATAATCATCATGACTTTTAACTGCATTTGCTATACGGAAAAATAAATTTCTAGACATCCGAAAACGTCTACGAAACATGGCTTCATTAAATTTTGGGTTTTCAGAAAAATAATCGTTATAAAGACGATTTGCAGCTGCTTCTCGATCGCGAAATATCGTTTTTCGACCAGGAACTGAACCTCCATGGCTTTGACCGCCTTGTTGAGTTCTAAGAAATTCTTGCACAAGAAAATTATTGTTGTAAATTTGTTGTGCTATCAGAGTTTCCTCTGTATCATAACTATCTAGCAATTGTTCAAGTTCATCATCAGATGAACTTGAAGAAGAAAATGCATAAGAAGTACCAATGTGATTGGGATTCATATTTTTTTGGAAAATGCAAGAGTTTACGAATGAATAATTTCTGTGAAGATCTACGTATAAATAGTGATATAGAAATCTACAACTCTTAATCTGAGCCGTTTAATCTTGATTTTCATAGATAAGAATCCTACGGTTGAAATGTGGATAAGAAAATCTATACCTTTTAATCTTAGCCATTAAATCTTTAGATAAGAATCCTACGGTTGAGATGTGGATAAGAAAATCTGCACCTTTAAATCTTAGCCGTTAAATTTTTAGATAAGAATCCTACGGTTGAGATGTAGATAAAAAAAATGATTGGAAAATGATTGTAATAGGGCATATATTCACATTTTGGAAAATGATTTAGGGCATATATGGTCTAGACCATATATGGTTTAGTGCATATATTTACAGTCTAGATTTTCTTAGTGAATATATGCCCTAAACCATATATGGTATAGACTGTAAATATACACTAAATCATATATTTTAGATAAGAATCCTACGGTTGAGATGTTGATAAGAAAATCTACACCTTTAAATCTTAGCCGTTAAATCTTAGCTAAGAATCCTACGGTTGAGGTGTGGATAAGAAAATGATTGGAAAAATGATTGTAATAGGGCATATATTCACATTTTGGAAAATGATTTAGGGCATATATGGTCTAGACCATATATGGTTTAGTGCATATATTTACAGTCTAGATTTTCTTAAGCCGCAGTCAATAAAATATTTGTAAATTTATTGTTTGAACTTGAAAAATGACTAATAATATACCTATTAGGAGTTTAGTATCTTTATAATGCCTTATATGACGAATGCACGATCGTTAAAGGTGGATTTGGTCGAAAAACAACCATAACGAATATCAACTCGTTATTTCAATGTTATAACGAAAAGATATTCGTTATGATTGTTTTTCGACCAAATCGCGCTTTATTTATGGTTTTTTCGATCGATTTACTTGATAACGCATGTATATTGATGAAAAATGTCATTTAAACGATAGTATGAAGTTGTTAGATCGTCAAAACCTTCATCACAAAATTATGAAATAACGAGTTTATATTCGTTATGGTTGTTTTTCGACCAAATCCACCTTTAACGATCGTGCATTCGTCATATAGGAATTATAAAGATACTAAACTCCTAATAGTCATTTTAATATAACAACTTCATACTATCGTTCCAATGACATTTTTCATTAATATACATGCGTTATCAAGTAAATCGATCGAAAAAACCATAAATAAAGCGCGATTTGGTGAATATATGCCCTAAACCATATATGGTCTAGACTGTAAATATGCACTAAATCATATATCTTAGATAAGAATCCTACGATTGAGATGTAGATAAGAAAATCTACACCTTTAAATCTTTGCCGTTAAATATTTAGATAAGAATCCTACGTTTGAGATGTAGATAAGCAAAACTGCACCTTTAAATCTGAGCCATTAAATTTTTAGATAAGAATCCTACGGTTGAGATGTAGATAAGAAAATCTGCACCTTTAAATCTTAGCCGTTAAATCTTTAGATAAGAATCCTACGGTTGATATGTTGATAAGGAAATCCACAACTTTAATCTTAGCCGTTAACTTAGATTTTCCTATCATGAATGTCAACCGTACGATTCTTATAAATGGAAATAAAATATACTATAAATATGCTACATGGTGAGGAAAAATGTTGTACCACCAAAATATAACTTCATCATTTTCTAATTTATGTTTTAAATTCATTATCTTGTCGTAATTTCTCTTATGGGTTCAAACTATACTCCGAATGAAGATCAACACCTATGTCGGTCTTATATGGAAATTTCTCAAGATCCAGAGGTGGGCATATATCAAAGTAGAGATCAATTCTGGCTCAGGGTGACGAACGAGTATAACTCTACAAAACCCAATCCAACCTGGCCTGATCGTCCACAAAGATCGATCCAATGTCGCATGGGAACTATCAATTCTGCTATCAAACTTTTCAAATCTTGTGTAGAGCAAATTGAAAATGCAAACATCAGTGGAGCTTCTGAACATGATGTGGTAAGAAATTTTACAAGCATTATTTATTTATATTTAAAATAAATTTTTATATTTTCTAATGTTATTTATTTTCACATTGTAGATGGAGCGTGCGAATATACTTTATTCGCAAAACCCAAAAAATAAAAGTAACAAATCATTCAAGTACGAGCATGTGTGGAATATTATGAAAGATTTTACATTGTTTGAGTGCACATCAACCAGGCGAAACACTTTTTCATCTCAACCGCAATCAGATGCACAACCCGAGTCTCCCATTTCACCTAATCCAGAACTATCTAATTTTTCTATTAATTTAAGCGACGAAAATGCTAGTGGTGGTTCATCATCACAACGACCATTAGGTATTAAAAAATCAAAATTCAAGAGAAAACAGGGAGAAGACGTATCTGCAGTTATAAAAACAATGAAAGAGGAAAATGAAAAATTTAGAGAGATGATAAGAAGCTCAGCAATGAAGAGAGATCACGATAGTGAGATGATAAGAGAAAAAATTGAAATTCAAAAGCAAAAAAATGAATTAAGAAAACAACTTGTTGAGACTACCACATGGACAGAGGAAAATAAAATTTTAATGATAGATTTAGAGTCCATACAAGATAGTCGTCGTCGTGAATATTTTAAAAATGAGCAAGAACGAATACTGAGAAAAAAGAGAAGGATCGCAGTCATCAAAAGCCAGCAACACTTTTGGTTCTTTCAGTGAGTTTTTTCAAGATCTTGGCGGGTCTGGAAGTGGTTTGGGAGACTACTAGAATTATTCGTGTGTTCCTTTGATTATTATGTCATCTTTAATCATGTTGTTTTTATTTGTGTGTTAAGTCATTTTTAATCATATTGTTTTTATTTATGTTCTATGATTTATGTGTGTTGTAAACTTTAATTTTAATGAAATAAACTTGTTTGAGTGTTTTAAATTTTTATTCATATGGTATCATTTAAATATTAAAAATACAAAATAAAATTATAATACATCAATAAATAAAAGCACAAATTATTTAGCATAAAAAATACATTACACAAATTATTTAGCATAAAAAATACATTTACTAATACACATTATACAAAAATAATAAAATATTTTCTTGTAGAGAAAAATAAGAAAAATATGTTTTATTTATTTTTATTTCAAATAATTTGCTATATATATGAATATTATGTAAAATAAATAAATAAAAAGCCGTTTACGTGGGACTCGCAAGGTCACGTGTGACTTCGGTTTACCGAGAATCGAGTTGGGACGTGTAGATCATTCAGGCACGATGTCATGCGGGACATTTATCGAGTATTTCGGAGTTTCGAGCATTTAATTAGAGAAGCTTGGGTTCACAAGTGAATAGTAGAAAAATGAGTTGGTGTTAAATTTTTATTCATATGGTATCATTTTAATATTAAAAAATTACAAAATGAAATTATAATACATCAATAAATAAAAAGTACAAAATTATTTAGTATAAAAAATACATTACACAAAGTTACATAATAAAAAAATATATTTATTAATACACATTATACAAAAAATTATCCTTAACAATACATTAAAATACATAAAACAAAAAAAAATAAAAAAAAAAATATGTAGAGTTGCTACAGTGTTGCGCCACATCTGGCGCAACACTGTAGCTATCTGTAAAGTAGCGTGACAATCTGAAGCAGCACTGGAGCTTATATTTACTCCACAAGAGAGTAGCGCTGATAATGTAGCGCAGCACTGCACTTGGTCTGAAGATGAATGTTCAACTCTACTCTAGAGTAGAGTAAAGTCCGCGCTAGAGTAGAGATAAAAGTTGGAGATGGCCTAAGTCATATTATGACATCGGGTCGCGACCGATTGTTTATACTATTTAAATTTTTACATTTAATAAAGTTAAACTTTTTTATATGTAACATATTTTTGTATGTAATATCTCAAATTAGGTTTTACTTTAATTTAACACTCGTATTGCATACGTAAATGAAAAAAAAAAAACACTTGTTTTTTGATATAATAAAAAACAATATTTATGTATCTGCTAAGATTGATTTCAATATATTAAATATTCTAAAGTTATTCATAAACTAAATCGAAAGTTCTGAAATTATTTCATAATATAAATTATAAACTTCTGAATGTAAATCTATATCTATATCTATATAAAAAGACAATCTATTAAAAAAAGTACTAACAAAAAAATCAACCAACATTTATTGCATTCTATTTTTGACAGTTTTTATTTATTTACTTTTTTAAATTATTACTAAAAAATCAATCAGCTATATATGTAGCATAAATTCATGTGTTTTGTCGATTTAATTTAGGTAAATTTCGACTGATGCTTACAATTTTGCAAAAGCCAAAATTCTTTTTCTTTTTTTTTTTTTATTTTAAAAAAACTAATTACCATAAAATTCGGAATTTTGAATTAGGCATAATAATATCACATATATCTTTTACTAATTCCAAGAAATTAATTGTTTATTAAAAGATCGGACTGCATAGAAATCGGGTTAAATTATGTAAAATTCGGCATGACAATTTTGTAAAAGTGAAAATTCTCTCAATTTTTATTAAAAAAAAAATTGTTTACCATAAAATCGAGAATTAATTTGGCAAAATACTATGACATGTATATTTACCTAATTGCAACAGATCGTGTTTATATATATATATATATAAAATTTAGATTGCATAGATATTGGGTCCAATTTTAAATTGAAAATTTAAAAAATTATTATCATTTTACTATTACTTTCTTTAGTTT
Organism: Striga hermonthica; assembly: GCA_902706635.1. Taxonomy (NCBI): domain Eukaryota; kingdom Viridiplantae; phylum Streptophyta; class Magnoliopsida; order Lamiales; family Orobanchaceae; genus Striga; species Striga hermonthica. The sequence goes on along the minus strand of CACSLK010034050.1, from coordinate 1,164,340 downwards.
GGATTTTTTAAACATAAAATAGAGTCTGATAATATTAATTTAGAATTAAAAATGAAATCGAATTGGAACATCCTAAAAATTTTGATTTTGTTTAATCCTCTAGAATACAAATTTGAAATCAATTGCATAGACTTACAAAACTGACCCGACGGGCTGGATCGGTCCGTGAACCGGCTCGAACTTTGGCCACCTCTAGGCTCAAGGGTGGCCCCAGGGCCCCTCTCATATTTTCTTAAAAAATATCATTATATATATAATACAAAATATGTATAGAAATACAAAAAAAAATATTTCCAATTATTAATAATTAAAACTTATTGAAAATAAATAAATAAATAAATATATAAAGAAAATATCTACAAATATGTATAGAAATGTAAAATATTTCGTGTCATTGCTCGCCGACCTGCTTCGATTTACAATATATTACTAATTAAAACTTATTTCCTATACTATTTTTATTTAAATTAATAATATTATTATGTTATGGAAAAATATCCTAACAATCCTTATAGATAAGTTTTTGAAAATATTTATAATGATTTACTATTTTTAGTCTCTTAATTGTAAATCTATTTAGTGATTTATAAAATCAAATATTTATTAATTGGATTACATTTTTTAATATTTATTTTTTACATTTTTTTAATCACATATATTTAACTTTATTTTAAAAAAAAAAAATTGTTAATTTGATAAGTTTTCATCAACAAAAATGCTATAGAATGTAGTGTAAAAGTTTAATTTAAATCAAATTTTCAACCAAAAGACTTATTTTTTTATAAATTAAATATGTTGAACTTAAATTATAGATACATGAATTTTTTTATTTTGGACCAATACTTATATTTATAGTAAACACATTTTTAGATGAAATGAGTGTTTCGACTTAAACTACAAGCTCGTTATTTAACATTTAAAATCGAGTCCTCTTGAGTAGTGCTGTTAAATTAAACTAGTCTGGCTCGGCTCGGCTCGAGCTCGGCTCGTTAAGGCTCGGTTCGGCTCGAGTTCGAAGCCTTAACGAGCCGAGCTCAAGCTCATTAATTTAAAGCTCGTTTGGTTAACGAGCCGAGCTCGGCTGGGCTCGATAAGGCTTGAAAAGTAAAATTTATGTAATTTTTTATAATTAGGCTCGTTAAGGTTTGAGCTCGAGCTCGATTTTTGGCTCGTTTACTTAACGAGTCGAGCTCATTAAGAGCTCGAACTCAAACACCTCAAGCTCGAGCTTGACTCGGCTCATTTACAATCCTACTCTTGAGTGAAATTTCTAGATCTTTCAGTGAATTCACTATAGGAGAATGAAAAAAAACGGTGATTAGGAGTATAGTTGCATGTGTCTACTGCCCATCTAATCTGACTATTTAATTGCGATCATGCAAAAGTGAGTTTTTTTTTTTTTTTTCTTTATTCTGAAAAGAATTTAGCATGCTTTCCCATTTTATTTAATTACAACATGCTGCAATTTTCAAAAATAATATATATGTACATATATATTATTTTTGAAAAAAAAATATAAAAGAAAAAAGGAAATCAGAGTAAGCTATACATAGTTACATACATAACGGGTTTATTTATGAGAGCTTGTTATTTTGTAGTGGCTTCATATCAAATTCTGAATTTAACTTGTCCTATTTTCTTTCACTATTTTTTTTCTTCTTCTTCTTATAATCATATGAATAAATAGGTTCATTCATATAAAGTCATTTTCATTTTCAAACAAAGGAATAAAAAAATTAAAACCAATAATCGGTTTTCCAATGTATATACATTAATTAAAAAATTAAGTTCATGAATTGGTGAATGCGAAATTCATTTTATACAAAATATTTTTGGGTATATACAAATTATGTTGTTTTGAAAAAAAAAAAAAGTAAAATAAATATATACAAATAGAATTTGAGATACGGAGGAGGAGACATAACATGCAGGGCCATTTAATTTAGGGCCATAGCCCGTTAGGTAAGAGTTTGATGGAAGTAATGTAATACTTTCAAAATTGTATCTATTTGGGGGTAATGTACTTTATATTTAATCACTGGCTCAAATTGGTATTTATTTACTTTATTTCATTGTTTGCAAACACGACTTTAGTTTGTCCATAATCATCTAACTTACTGACTTTTTTTTCTTTTTTGGTATAGTGAAGGAGGTCGAAGGCCTGGTATGGTAACTAGGTTAGAACTCGACGAGTATACGACACCCCAATAATGTCGTGCTCGAGTCACGGTCCCATACCTGAAGGATGAGAGGATACTCGCTGCAAATCAATTGGGCAGGACTTCGACAATATCGCCATATGGCCAGCAGCAAAATTTGCTTCCATGTGCACTTGTTGGACCCTAATATTCTACTCTCTTCGGAGCATACTCCGAATGGCCTTTACCAGTGCTTTATGAGCTCCAAGGGATTCCTCATAACCAAGTACAATTTTCGTCACGCATTGGCTATTAACCTCGACAATAACTTGTCGTATTCCATGTTTCAAGCCAACTGCAACCCCTGAAAAAGACCCCAGAGTTCCGCAGCCGTAATGGTGCAAAAGCCAATACTCAAGAGGAAGCCTTATATCAATCTTCTCATGTCGTTTCGGAGTAGACCACCTGATTGAGATGATTGGATATGAAAATCGGTTATAACCAATTGAGATGAATCATAACTCATATTCAATCATTAGAAATCTCAAAATGGACACCTCAGTATTTAATTGAGATTTCAAGTGATATTTTGGGACTTTTTAAAATTTGGGACTTTCTAAGATTTTCATATTTTTAAGTTTGGAGGTAGGATTTGAAGTAAGATTTCATATAAGATTTATTATTTAGAAATCTCACCAAACCTTAACAAGTATTAACAAATCATAATCTCAAATAAGGTAAATAGCTCGAGATTTGTAAGACTTTTGAAAAACTCAGTTGAATATCCAAGACTTTTAACAAATCTTAAAAAACAAAATTAAAGACACCAAAATATTTAAAGTCTTTAGAAATCCTAATTGAATACGTTTTATTCATCGTTCAATTTTCTGATGTAAAGAAAGAACAAGCTGACATCAACCTGACTACGGATAAGAGACCTATGACATGATTTATAATAGAATGAGATTTGATAGAAATGAAGTGAGTTGAAAAATGGAATGAATATGAGAAATGAATCAAACAAGTCTTTTCATTGATGTTTTGGTATGCAGGAAGAATAAGACTCGCATGGAATGACATTATCATTCTATATTATCATTTATCACTATTTTATAGAAAAAATAATATTTATATTAATGTTATTTTTTATTTATGATAACAATAAAATTATTTTATTTCTTAAAAAGTATACATAGTTTAAAAATGTATTTTTGTATTGTTATATTCATATATATTGTATAATAAATCAGTTAATTGTGTATTTATATACATATTAAGCATATGTGGTCGAATATAATTTTTTATATTATAATTCATTTATGAATAAATAAATAATATATGTATAATATCCTTTTAAATTATTTATAAATGTGTTTTTTTAGTTTTATTTTTATTTAAGATTGTTTGGACATGTGCCTAGGAGACTCCGAGACCTGAGTAAGAATGATAGAAACACTAGAATTAGAATTAAATTAATATCACAAATTAAAAAGGATAGGAGCAGACCTAAGAAAAATTGAAAGAAAATTAAAAAAATAATTAAAATATTCAAATTTGAATGAGGATATGTGTTTTGGTGGAGCGCGATGGCAACATGTGATCTATATACCTGACTCCACTTAGTGGAATTATAACGGCTTGTTGTCTAGTTAAAATATAAACAATAAATAAAAATAATTTTTTTGAAACTTATATTTTAAAATAATTTTATTTAATAAAATTTAATCATGATTTATAATATATATTATTTTTTTTATTATTTGTTAATTTTACATTTTAAAAAAATAATCTAAACAATATGAGAATGGAAAAACTTTGCTATGAACTAATCCCATCGATATGGCCCATTTGGGTGGTGCAATTCCATTGGAATGGCATTCCTTTCCTTTAAAAAAAAAAGTAATAAATTTTTTCTCATTCGAACTATTATGCTTTTGGCGCGTAACTATATAAACTTTTATTTTTTACAAATATCACCTGAACACATGTTTGTCAAATTATCCTATAAACCGGATACAAAAGTGGTAACTATTACGATTTTCGCACGTCACTATATAAACTTTTATTTTTTCAAACATCACCTGAACTATACGTGTTTGTCAAATTACCATATAATTCGGACACAAAAGTAGTTTAGCCTAAAAAAAGCTGATTTTCGAGGAAAATTTTAAAAATTTTATATATTGTTAAAAAAGAAAAGGGTAAAATATAGCAATCATCAAATAAGGAATAAGGTATACCATTCCTCGCACCACTGATACCACTAGAGAGAGAAAAGGAGAAGATACTGAAGGGATGGTGGCCGGAAGTTCGATTCAGCCGCGCTTAATCTCCACTTTCCTTACCGACGGCCGATTGATCCAATCGAAATCTACTCGTTCACTTCAGCACATCTACAAGTTCAACCCAGGTTTCTCAACACGCGCTGTCGGTTAATTTCACCTCGTAACAGCTTGATTTCGAATTTTCGTCTGTATATAATTTGTCTTGTTTATTTCATTTTGCTCTATATGTATGCTTTGGTTTTTTAATTTCAGTTTAACCTCAAGTCACCGCAGTCGTTTTCCAATCGAATTGAGATATCTGTTGATGTTATTGATGACCTAATCGTTGTACTTGTGTATGTAATGCCCAGATGCTGCTTGGTTTTTTTGTAGCTGAATTTTAGAACTTTGAACTGCCGTGGTGATGCGTAAATGTGTTTATATGCTGATATATTATGATCGATTGTTGCTCAAGAAAATGAATAGCATTTAGCAAAGCATGCGTATCATGAGTTGCGTCCATTTAAAGTCTCGAAGATATACATTCTATAGTTGTGTATGTGCACTGTGTGAGATTTGAGATCATAAAATGGCTTTCTTGTTTGAAAATCGATAATTTCAATAATTTGTATGTGAAAATTTGGCTTCAATTGTAGGGGTTACTATGTTCGGAAGCTGATTATTTGGTATTTGATTTCTCGGTTTTTTTAACAGGAAAAGGCCATGTGTCTATGCAAATGTCAAGGACATTTTCCGGATTGGCCGATTTATTATTTAACAAAAGGCATGTTTCCCATTCCATGTAGTTTGGAGTTTCTATATGTTGACTTGATACCTTTATATAAAAATTGCATAAAGAGATGTACATATTTGCTACCTAGATATATGCTTTCTGAACATGGCATTGGAAAATATAATTTAGAAAGGAATGAATAAGAAACCTCTACATGTCATGCCACAAACCGAAAATATGTTCCTCGCTGAATTATAACCCCAATAGAGAAGGAGACGAAGCCTGCTATGATTATTTTGTTACTCCAGAAAATTCATACTTTTCTCATTGTATACTTCATCAGCAGTTTCAGATCATATGCTATGAGGTTTCATATTGGGTTCATTGGCTAACTTGAAAAATGTCAGTTAAATAGACAGACATAGTGAAATCAGCTCCTTCATTAATGACATGATATCGTTAAACAAGATTTCCAAACTATTTAGGTGGAACACCTCTGACCTGGGTTAAAAATCCTGCTCCTACATGTTACATATGTTTTTTTTCTTTTATCTCCTGGCAGAAATACAGAAGAATCTGCAGATGGCAAACGTAAGCGTTTAAAGCCCGGGAAAGTATCTCCCCGTCGGCCAGTTCCCAGTCACATACAAAGACCTCCGTATGTTGATTCTGAGATACCACCTGGAATCGGGAGTAAGCCTGAAATACACGACGAGAAGGGGATAGAGTGCATGAGAGCATCAGGAAAGCTTGCTGCCCAAGTTCTTCAGCATGCTGGGACTCTGGTGAAGGTGACTTCAAGATCCTTCTGCTCATTTTTATCTATTTAAATGAGTTTTCATCGGCCTTCACAAGCTGTTACTGCCGAGAGTAAATCAACTGCTCTCAGAAGAACCAGATGTACCCCAATGTAATTTGGTGCATTCGTCGTTGTCAACTTTCAGTATTTTGTTATTATTACTATGTCAAGTATTAGTTTATTCACGGACACAATTATTTAAGTTTTTCAGCAAGCTATTCATTAACAACTTAATTATGGTTTATGGCAGCCAGGTATCACAACCGATGAAATTGATCAAGCAGTTCATCAAATGATTATCGACAATGGCGCATATCCATCTCCTCTCGGTTATGGTGGCTTTCCAAAGAGCGTTTGCACATCGGTGAACGAATGCATTTGCCATGGAATCCCGGATTCACGTGTCCTAGAGGTTTGTTATACTGAACCATAATTGACCCCTTTAAGATCCTAGGTATTCCATAATCTTAAAAATCACTGTGTTTTTGTTTGCATTGCAGGATGGCGACATTATAAATATTGACGTTACAGTTTATCTTAACGTAAGTAAATCATCTTGTACTCCAAATATCTGCTTTTGTGGTGACATTCAATGTTATAGTTTTGTTTCTAGTTATAAATGGAGAGGAAAGTTAGCTTGAAAGAAATAATTACGACTTTGTTTACATTTTAAATATTGCTTTTGAGTTGAAGTTGATAATCATTTCTTGTTGTCAGATGGAAATAAGTTAATGCTGGATGAAATAAATTTAGCCTCTTCCTAAGAGAAAGACGATCAAACAAATCCCTGTCACGGTCCTTGTGGATCGGATTATCCATATAATATACAAAGAGAAACTCGAGCACTTAAATTCTCACACAGCTTACTATAGGGAGAAGCTCCGACCCTAATATTGTACATCTCAGTAAATAGTAATGATTATTGAACCGATACTGTACTATATGAATCATGTATCTTGCTGTTATACATCCACATAAGGCCACAGAGTGCGTCATTGAAAACTTAAAAACAAAATTTTACTACGACCCTGATGAATATAGGTCCGTTATTAGTCTCAGGTTGTTTGACTATTTCTTAAATGTCATGAGTGATGAGTGGACATTACAGTCTGATTCTTGGACATTACAGTCTGATTCTTGGACATATGGAATTATTTCTTGAAAGTCAAAATTTCGTCATTCTGCCGATTGTCATATCAGATTAACTGCTTGCATAAGGATTTGAATAGTGTCCTGATAATTTCTTGTGAACAACTGATATGCCGTGTTTTTTTTTTTTTTTTTTTTTTTTTTTTTTTTTGTATTTTCAAGGTGGTTTATTTATGCATTTACGCACTCAACCAAATCAAATGCAGGGTTATCATGGTGATACATCAGCCACTTATTTTGTTGGAGAGGTTGATGAAGAGGCCAAAAACTTAGTAAAGGTATTGTTTAGTTGGCCAATTATCTTGTTTGATTATTCTTTTATATTTCAATTGATTGTCTCCAGTCTTTATAAAACTCAAAAGCCTTTCCTATTCATGGAATCAGATAATTTTTTCGATGAATTAAAATTTTAACAGTACCTGATGTTTGAACACTGGGTATACTCTCTCTCACAATTATGTCTTGTCCTTTTAGGTAACTAAAGAATGTCTGGACAAGGCAATATCTATTTGTGCACCTGGAGTTGAATATAAACGAATCGGGAAGGAAATACAGTGAGACACCTGCCAATTTTATTTCCCGATTCTTCATACGTGGCGCCTTTAAGCAGTCACTTCCTGTTCGTTGTAATACAATATATTGCTTGCTATTCTATTCCATGAGTATATTAATCCCTCACAGAGCTAATTACTGAAAATTTCTTAATTAACAACTTGTTAATAGGAATGTTAATAGGGTATTTGTATATTTGGAGGTTGCTCAGCTTTTCTGTCTTAGGAGGGAAAGTGGAAAGTTAACCTTGGCGGCAAGTTTGAAATTTTTAATTAACCTTAATATTAATTAAATTCAGGCACCAGATTGTGTACTCCTACGCTACTTACCATACAGTTCATTCTACTTTGCTTTGGTTGTTTAAATCACCTTTGCTGATCTGAATTATTTAGGGGCAGAAATATCAGTCCACATGTTCTTTTTGTATTGTGTTATGATCCTAGAGTAGAACATTTGGAATTTTTACTCTTTGCATTGATTTTCCTTAAAGGGACCTTGCTGATAAGCACAAATATGGAGTCGTGGAGCAGTTTGTTGGCCATGGAGTCGGAAAAATGTTCCACAGTGATCCCGTGATTCTTCATTACAGTAATTCTCCTGTCTATTTAAATTCCTCTTCTAATTTCAACTTCTTAATTTACTTTCTGAGCTCCAAATCGAACCCTTTTAGTAGTAGTTATGATACTGCATATCACTGTCTAACCATTTTTCGGGTTTGCTAGGGAATAATGTTCGTGGGCGGATGTTGTTGAACCAAACTTTCACCATTGGTTAGTATCCATAAACTATCCATTGCTTTTTTGATATTCAATTCTCTGTAACTGCTATTTGCCACAAAATCCACCGGGTCATTATGCAAGTACTACCAGAAGATCAGCTGAATCATTGTCCACCATTTCCTTTTATCACGAGCGTTTTATCTTTTTTTTTTTATCTTTTTTTTTTTTTTTTTCAGAACCAATGCTGACAATGGGCAGCATAAAGGCTGTTATGTGGGAAGACAATTGGACAGTGGTAACTCGGGACGGGAGCCTTTCGGTTCAATTCGAACACACCATCTTGATCACAAAGGACGGTGCCGAGATTCTTACACAGTGTTGAAAAACGCTCGTGGGGCCCACGCGATGTTTGAGACGTCGCAACTACATTTCATGATTTTTATTCAGCTACATCAGGTTTTTTGGAAAATCAAAGCTTGATATGTTGTTGTGTACATTGTTATGGTCCTCATGGAGCAAATGCTGAAGTGAAATGAATTTGTTAGAACTTGGAATTTATCAACCTACCAAGAAAAAAACATGTCTAATTCTAATTTTAGTGGCAGAAAAAAAAA
>CACSLK010034050.1:1125048-1149779 GCA_902706635.1 Striga hermonthica | reverse complement strand
TTTTTTTTTGCATCTCTTTTTTCTTTTCCTTTTTTTCTTGTTTGGGTTTTATTTACAACCACATGATATCACATTTCTCACAAGTCCAGCTGATAATATCTCGACCACTTGTTGATGTTAACATGTGATCCATTTATTATTAATTTCTTCTTGTTGGGCAGGTTGCTGTTTGTAGGAGGCTAGGCATAGAGGAACCCCAGCTGATGAAAATTATTCGGGCCACCCTCAATTCACATAGTGAATGGTTCAAGCTCCAAATGTGCAAAGACCAGTTTGAGAGTCTCATGTGGATCCACTCTTTGAAAGAAATCGGTGGCCCTTTGCTAGGAGATGCTGCCGCCAAGTCCTGTATCGACACTGGCACACAAGGATCTTCGCCGGCTACAGTATCTTCCAGCAACATGAGGATTCAGGAAGATAACAGCAGCCCTAATCAGACCACGTCAAGTGATATTGGATGCGAGGAAAGTGCCATCTTGAAAGTTATGGTCAGTTTTACCATATATATATAACAAAATTATATCAAATCAAGTCAAGAAACCTGATTTGACATCTTATCCTACTTTTATACTAGGTGAAAGTGTTTGTCAATGCAGAAAGTATATTTGCTTGTGGAGTATTACTGAATTTTTGTTGTTTTTTTTTTTTGGGTTCAGGAATTTCTCGCCCTTCCTAGGGCTGATGCTATTCATCTACTTGCACAGTACAATGGGAATGCAGAAACCGTGATCCAGCAGATATTTGCTTAGCTTAATACACAGTGTATATCAGATATAGCAAAACACAGTCCCCATTGTTTTAATTGGGCTGTAACTGTTTTGCGGTTAGACACGTTTAATTTAAGCAATTAGTTAAGATTAGGGAAAAATAGTCTCTATTTGGAGCTTGTGAATATGGACTTTTTGACACTCCCCGCGAACATAATATGGGTTTGTTTATTCTTTGAAGGTTTTGCTGAAATAAGGGAAGTCCAGGAGACTACTTGTACAAGAGTTAATCCGACTTTTTTTTATCACCTGTCGTGGAATATGACTACGATGCATATGAGTCACAAAGATATTTCATCACTTGTTGAGAGATGATTGTGTATGCAAGCTTTTGGATACGATGTGAACTGTTTAGTGTTACCGTGTTGAAATTGCAACTTAGAAGATCCAAGTGAGTTCGAGCTGCTTGGTGTAACTGGGTTGATAATTGATACAAGATTAGGTTAGTTCGACTTTTTACCTCGTTTATAGTAGTGATCTATCATTCCCTCTTAATGGGTGGATCCTGCTTGCCACAAAGGGTACCCACTTCCCGTTACTTCACGTGTGAATAAATCATATTCGCTTAGCTCATTTTGCGGCCATCATCAACTCCAGAATTCAAGTTGACCCACAACAGAAGAATAATGGCGGTTACATTTTATTCATGCACCGATGAAAAATGCAGCTGGATGGTGGTTGATAGGTGATACTACCAAGTAGCAAAATGAGCAACAATTTTAAACATGACAAACACACCATTGACGAACCAACAGAATAAATTACATGATCCAAAAAAATGAAAACAAGAAAAATAAAATAATGAAAGGGGAGTTGAAGGGGATGCTATATTTGCAAAGAAAAAGGAAAATTATTCACCTTCAACTGTGTATTAGAAAAGTACAAATCGTTTTAAGGACATCCTGTAATATAAGTTATTCCTCTAATTCAAGTTTTCTCAACATGACATCTGTTTAGGCACCCCTCTCTCATTCATGTTGCCACAGGTCCACGAACCATGCCAAGCATCTCAGTTTTGATTTTATAAATAACTCGTCCAGGTTGGGACCTGCTCTCTGTACAATTACCAGGATCTCTTACTCTTCATCTTGAAAACCAATTCGTTTTTCCCTTTGTTTTACGAGGTAGAGGGGAAAATGGCTTCTATATTGGCGCACAATGAGCCCGTCTGTCATATGATGCACAACTCAAAGAGTATTTACACACACAAGCCACTTCAGAATAAGTTCACTAGCATCCCTGCAAAATATTAAAATTAATTAGATTTCACTGTAGGACTATGCTTTGCAAGGGAACTCCAATATCAGCTATTTGATTTCCAACTCCACCCCGACAAGTCTGCAATGGATGCACTTCTTTTGAGGGCAAAATTTGTTTGTTTTCTAGGAAAAAAAAATGTTAATTAACAGTTAGTAATTTTGAAAAGATAACTGGCCACTTTGGAAAATATATGCTGAATCTCAAGAATAGTGCAGATCCGGAAAAATAAACTAATTCCAATAAATTCCCAACTTCTGCTGACTGTTACAATGTGGTCCTAACCTTTTAGCTTTTCGCAAATTGATTCCCAGTAAAAATTCTTGCAATATTTCATATCATAGGCTTGTCATTTTAAATTTTAACAACATAAATAGCACAATTTAAAACTGACTATTACAAGCAGTCCAGCGTTGCGTTCCGGTCGACAATATAACCAAAATCTCAATAGAGGGACCTATTAATATAAAAGAATAAGAGTGGCATGCAAAAGTTGAAGATTGGGACTACATTGCAATTCGCAAAAAAGGTTAGGTAATTTTCTGGCACAAACCTACTTTAAGAACTACCACAGTAACAGAATGTGTCTAATCTGCTCCAAAAAAATACATCAATCAAAAGAGAGTAAATATAAAGCTTCGCTAGGCAATGATTGGAGAATTAATTTAAACCATAACATTTCAGGGGCTGCAAATAGCGGGTTATTACCTTTAGCAAGTCTTCCATCACCTGCCCTGCACCACCTTGTAGTTAAGCACAAGGTCATCAGGTTTCTTCCATATGTATGCTCGTACAGTGGCCAAGCTCATTTCCGGAGGCAAGACCTGCGGAATGCAAGAGTATTAGAAAGCACATAAACTATCGGGTCCTGTTAATATTGGAGAGAGAGAAGAAGAGAGCTCAATTATGCCCAGACAAATCTCTTTAACTGGAGATGCTTTTCTTTTCTTCTCATTCTTATAAAACACACACACACACACACACACACACACACACAAACAAAATTGTAGCCGAGTGCTTTCCATGTCCACAGCCAGCCAATTCTGAAGCCCTTTGGGCATTCATTAGTTTCAGACTTGCCTGATTATTGCACATGATCTCAATAGAAGGCTTGAGTTTTTGCCAAGGTTTCAGTCCCGAACGGAAGGAACTATCTCCAACAGATGGTATTGAGATATGACCACCAGGCAACCCGGGAGCAAAATTTCCATCACCATTTACGACATCCATTGGCTTATCAAGAACCATCTTTTCTATGACATAATTGACAACCTACAAAACAGATTGTTGCAACATCAGGGGCTCACACATATTAATCATAGAAAAACCAAATACTAGTAGGGTATATTGTGCACCGAGGAAGTTTTTCCAACTCAAACAAAAACTTTCAACAAGAATATTTCCAAATTGTTGGTTTTCTCCATTAAAACTACTCGACTACATTACTTAATATTACTAGCATCCGAAACTAACATCATTGGACAATGTAGCAATTAGAAACAAGTTGACCAGATATTGAATTAAGTACTTCAGTTCCAGGCAAAATAACGGAGATTCGGTACTTCGTTCCAGGCAATAATAGACAGGTACAAACATCACATGCAAACCACCGCTAACATCGAACACTTGAGTTGGTTCACTTTAACCAATCAAACCAGTATGCATGATCTTAAGGTTAAAATTGATCTGTGTTTTTCTTTCACCGCTCGTGCAAAAATGAAAAAGTTTTCCACTGTAATTAGATTAAGTCATCCTTAAACTAGGGAGGAGATTCTCACTTTATGTATTCTCAAAATGCGAGGTGCACTAAGTTTGCCCTGGGTAAGGATTTGCACAGTAGAACCTTCACATGGTTGCAAATAGAAGCTACATCTGCAATAAACAAAAGTTAAATGTAAATGGCACATCACAAATGTAACATCCAGAAAATAGGAAGGGAGGAGAAGACGACAGTAAGATGATCAGAGGGTGGTCAATAAATCTGGTAAAGGACAACACAAAACGGTTTAGAGATTGGAATAAAATATCAAAAACAAAAAGTTCCAACTTCCATGTAACAAATACAACTCATTAAAGAGAGTTGAGACAAAACCAGATATACAAGCAGCAAACCAAAACGGAGCATCATCGCCAAACGAATAAATATTAACAAATTCACGAAAACTAAAACTAAAAAGGCTGGTCCAATGTATAATCACTGTGCTCCAAACATCTGATTATGTAAACAATGAAGGCATCTAAGATCAAATGGTAAGAAGGTATGCTAAGTGCTTCCGTTTTTAGAAGATCTCTGCACATGTGTTTCAAAGAAACACATAACCAATTAATTGTGTAAAAATTCAGGAAGATTCACAAAGAAGCCATTTGTAATAAGGATTGATAAGGAAATTACTTGCTATTCTCCCTCGGAGGCAGGCGATTGTTCAACACACAATCAAGAACCCACCAAGGGAAGTCTTTCTCATCTTCGGATCCATCCAGGTCAGTAATTTTCTTTCTCCAAGGACCTCCATGAGTGCCTTCGGTAACAATAGAAGGAGGGGCAGCTGAAAAAAACTCAAAAGGCGGATACACCGTGGAATCATTTTCAATGAAACCATCTCCGCCTTCAACTCTAGATAATGTTACCGTCCTTGTAGGCAAAGCATTTCCTGAAGGAATGTCTCCATTTGCAGAAGTTTGAGATCCAAACCTCTGCTTTCGTCGAGTTGACCAGTGTTGCAACAGTCCTTTGAGGGTTTCTCTTGCCAAATTGATCTACATATTCATAATTCATCAAACACTGACTTCACAATAATCAGGACACGCATAAAAATTGTACGGATAAGAGGAAGTCAGAAAACCTTTTGAATACATTCACAAATGAAACAATCAGAACCCAGTCCTACCTAGCAGAACTATAAGTACCCAGCTTAAGACTACAAAAACAATTACAAACGCAGATTATGGCAACGCCCAATGTGTGCATCTTGATTAAAAAATATGGACCAGAAACCAGTAATAGACGATTCACCGCATAGCAAATATGCACTTATTAAATACTTAAAGATAATTCTCATGTAATTACCTTGTCATCCTCAGGCTTTTCTGCAATGCTGAGATCAATAGAGTACATCTCAGCAGAAAAGCATTGTGGAGTGTCTAAGTGTACAGACAAACTCCCAAGCCTTGTATCTACAGTGAACCATGCAGGAACACTTACCTGTACAGACAAACATGTCAACCCAGTCGAGAGGACAATTTACGATGTAGCAAGTACAAATAAAGATGCATACCATCTCAAACAATTCTTCTTTCTTCTTCTCAAATGAAACCTATTAACATGAAGTACAGAAAGGTCAGAAACCATGGGAAGCAAACCGGAAAGGGCGCTAAGGGAAAGGCCGAATCACCAGTGGGCAGCCTCTTATGGTCCTCTCAGAGATGAATCACCTTGAAAAAAATTAATTTCCAAAACAAAATACTAACCTCTCCATAATTATCAATAACCACACCTCTAGTAATTTCCCACAACTTCACCATGCCGGCAGTATCCTTGAAAGGTAAGGTAAGGCAATCAATTTTTAGCACAAAAAGTATAAAAGAAAAATAACTATATAGAATATCAATACAAGTTATGAATGGGCTAACAGATACATAAAGTTACCTTTGTCAGGACATGTCTTCTATTGTTTAAAATCTCATGCTGTACAATGGCCGAAATCCCAGGAATGCTAAATGATGGTTCTCTATAAACAGGAACCTTAGAAAAAATGATTGTGACTTTCTCAGCTTTAGCAAATTATATAACCAATATAAAAATGCCTGATGGAGGATTCAAGGGGTTAACATGAAACATCAATTCAGAGTGCATAACAATTTATTTGGTACTATAGTTGAACAAACATTCTATTGCCAGTTCGAGGTAAATCATGAGTAGCAATACGACAGAATAACAGACGTAATTACAATGTAAAAAGTATGTTGAAGGGCAAAAGAAAGAAAGAGAGACAGTGCCCTGAAGTCAATCAGAAGTCAATCAGGTACAGGTCTTTTGGAAATGCTATGATTTACTTTCTGTTATATAAAAGACTTCCAGTTTACATGAAGTGCAGCCTAAGAATACATAACAAGTCTACATTAAGCAACTCTTGTTCGGGTCCAGATTTATTCAATCAAAAAGGAGAGATGACACTTCCAAAAAAAAAAAGTATCCAACTCAGTGTTGGGAAGACCAAAAATTTAACTGTGCACTAAAGCAACAGGAGAAAGGAAATTACTCACAGGAGTGGAACCCTCAATTGAAGCCCTGGCTCTCGAAAATGACAAATTTCCAGCCAGAAATGAACCACCTCGTTGAAATACTTTCATTGGATTATGTGCTTCAGCTGGCCATCTATGTACAGAAGAATCAGTAGTGGCAACCCATATACTATCATCATGCAATGCCAATTGCAAGATAGGATGATCTTCGTTACAGAGCAGTACACTTTCTCTAGTTGCCAGATCTGTCAGATACAACTAAAAGTAACGAAAGACATTAGAACAAAATAGGTGGAATATTAGATGAATATAGGGAGCAAAGCTTTTGAAGCTGCACTCACGGAAAGATCTCTTCCACCACTATAAACATGACTAAACGATGGAGAGCTGGCAAGCGCCCAGACAGAATCAGTGTGCACAGCATAGGAGTGCACACACCGCTGTTGGCCAAGATCCCACAACCTGTGAAGTCAAGAATCGATGGAATTCTCTCAATGAAATTGGAAGGCTGTTATGATGTACTATGAATGATGAACTGAAATAAATTTAGAATCCATGCTTCTATATAGATAGTTAGATACACTCACAAGTAAACCATTTACATCCCTGAAACCAAAATCTCATGGTTTGAAAAAAGCCAATAACTTTTAGGAAACAATATCTGCAAATGACAAAGCGAGTAAATGGCAACGGGAACAAGGCCACAACGGATTCAGGTTTGGTTCTGGTGAACATTTTCAGGTCACGCATACTACATCAAGTCTTGCTAAAGTTAAGAAATTTGTACCCAGAAAAATTGATGTAGATTGACTTAAAATAAATAAATATATAATATAAAATAGTTGTGACTTCTTGGTTTTGTTGCTCTACATGGTTTATACTAGACACATCATGGTGGCTTCTTGGGGTTATTGGTGATTCTAAAAACTGCATACCTGATCATAGAATCAGAAGACCCAGATAAGCAATACCTGCAAATCATCAAAAACACCTATATAAACTTTGCAGATACTTCCATAAAAACAAAAGGTGTAATAAATATAGAGAATGCAGTACAGGGGGGGTTCTATATTCTCCATGGTTACTGAGAAACTGTGGAGTGCATTATAGTAACATTAATTGACATGGTCGAGCAGGATATGCACAGAAAGGGAAGCAGATTGTACAAATATATTCTGACCACTCCTACTAACCTGCCAGTAGAATCCAACAGTAGCGCCCTAATATTATCTGTGTGCCCTCTAAGCTTCATGGTTTTTGAACCAGTTCTTGGGTCCCAAACTCGCACAACCTATGATTAAATTAATCACACAAAACTGGAGAAGATCAATTATATTAGGTAAACAGGCATAAGAGCAGCAGTGGGAAACATAGTACACGCATTTACATACATACATACGTATAGATTGTAAATAAACAATCCAATATTCATTCAAACAATCCGGACTTACCCTTTCAGTTCCACCAGAAACAAGAAGTGTTCCCCGATCATTGGTGGATAATGCATACACCGACTCTTTATGACCCTTGGCAGTAATTGGAACGTATCCTTGAGATTGAGTAGAATGCACAGAGATGTTATTGCTTGAGCCGGTGGGCCGAAGGCTTGTGTTCGATAATGAAGTGCCCAATCCATTGACCGCTGTGGAGCAGTCATCTTCTGCTGCATCATTTGATTTGGAGATGGGAGCAAGTGCAGCTTCAAGATCCCATATAAAGACCTCTCCACCGAGGCCAGCTGAGGCTACAAAATTGCTCTGTAATATATCAAACATATCAACACTGATATGAGGTAATAGATCAGGTCTCCATATGCTTATCAAGCAGCATAAGAGCTATATTAATAAATTTAGACAAGGGAGATTACTTTTTTCTCCACAGCAGCAAGGCAGGTGACATAGTCCGAATGCTGACGTAATGTCCTCACACATTTTCCATCAGACAAAAAATTCCACACCTAATATTGCCACGAAAAAGGAAATAAAAACATCATACACGAAGTTAAACACATCTTAACCATGAAGGCGAGGTTTGCAAACCTTAACAGTGGCATCCGATGAACAAGATACTAATTTGTTACCACCTGCAAGGACAGCATCATTCACCTGCCCAGCCAACAGGTTCAGACATAAATTTCTAAGATTATACATAAAAGAGTGACAGATATAAAATCAATACTATCTAAGCTTCAAGAAATTGAAAAGTTTAAACCTAGCAAAGCATTCTGTGCATCTTAGAACATCTTCTCTCACTCTAGCTTGTTACAAGATTAAACAATCTAATACTGGTACATCATTCTCCCTACGTAGTAAGTCGAAATACATATACCCTTAAAACAGTTCCATAACTTTTTGGAGGTTACAGCTCAACCATCATTTAGACCAGATAATGCATAAACTTATAGAATTGAGACCATCAATTGCAAATCCACTTGCTTATCTACTCACAACAAGCAATTCATACGATAGTGGAATACTAAAAGGTAAAATTGGCCCTGCTTATCCAAGGATAAGCAATAAATTAAGTTAACTGCCACCTACATTCCAGTATAGCAGCAGTGATCCCATTAACAACAGCTGGTGTGGTTTAAGTGTTTTAATAGGATGTCATTAGGCATTATAAGTCTTCAACATAAATTTTGAACGCCAAGATGTGCAAAAATGCTTAATCAGAGATGGAGCAACCTACCCAATCAACATGGGACTCAAATGTAGCAGAGCAAGTCGCACCATCTTCAGCCAATGACCATCTCTTTAGGGTACTATCACGACTACCAGTAATGAGGGTATCACACTCATCTGGTCCTGGTGACTTCAATACAGCCAAACAGTTTATACCAGCACAGTGCTGCAAATGATAAAAATAGATAGACATAAGTGTTAATAAGAAACCCGAACATATCATGCTTTACATTTTTACATAACAATATATAGGGGAGTGATGATAGTTCACAAAAATCATTTTGTAATCTAACTTCACATCAAGGTCTAGGAGCTAGAAGTATTTTTCAGTTGGAAAGTTACGAAACAGTGACACGACAAGCATGACGTCAAATTGGATAAAACCCAAGAAATATAACATGATAGAAGAAATACTCCATAATCGTGCATCCAAAAAGGATGATGAAAGCTGGAAATAGAGCATATTATGATGGAAGTTTCAGTACATGGAGTTCAACATTCGCCAAGATAACATATGATTGATCCACGAAAAAACATGTTCAATAGTCAACAATACAACAAGAGTTACCACTTTTTTTGTGTGAGTGGGAGAGAGAGAGAATGATAGGCACTACCTTAGTATCATCTGCATCATTTAGAACATATGTCAGCCTCTTTTCCTTGCGCGTACGCACTGAATTACTTCCATTTCCTGCACTTGCAACCCGATGCATTGCAAGATCCCTGAAACATATAGAAAAAAGAGACTAATGGCTCCCTCAAACCGAAAGAAAGGATAGTCATAATGTGGATCACATATTTCAAACATTCATTATCTTTTTCTAGTCATGCTACTGTAAATCCATTAAGGTACAACATTGAGTCAGATAATAACGCACAGATCTATCAGTTTAATCTTATATCTTTGGTAGGAAGACAAACTAGGTACATTTGAATATTCTCAAGTCGCAAGGCATGCTGTTCTCCGCTGAAGTCCCTACTGAATAACCAACATATAACCAGGGTTAAGCACTGTGAAACATGAGCGTTATATACCCTTGAGCTAATACGAGCCACCACTAGGTGATAGTTTTCACAGGCTAGTGTTGTCTTTGCTAATGATAATGTATTTTGACATTCATAAATCCACCAAGTAACATTTATCCGACAGTTCACCCGATGACCGTTTCACAAGGAAATTCTGATATCCATATTCATCAACACAACTCCATTTTGTGAAAAAAAAAAAAATAATAATAATAATAATAATTGCAATGCAATAAATAAATTTAAGAATCAATATGTTCCATATTGATTACCACATGAGTAAGGAAACACAAAAAAATCTCCATACTTTTTATCATTTTAGTAACGGCCACGTTCAGATGGAAAACTAGGTTCTACACAACATAAGGTACAAGTAACCTACAGCTGAAAGGGCTAAACCACGAGGGCTAGAAACCTCAGAGTAAGAATGGCGCACAAGATGCTCACTAAACTACAAGGAATAACCATAATGTTAGATTTTGGATTCAAACACAAAATAAACCAGGAAAGCCGAATCTGAAACAAAAATTGGGATAACTCGAAGTCCACAATCACAAAAATCGCCAAGCAACAAGCAAAACGGTTTTCCATCACAAATTATACCCGCACCACTAAAAGAAAATTAAGAGCAACAGATGAAAGTCCAAAAAAACAAGGCCGCACACAGCGATCGCAGTTGAGCTCCGCAGTACCAGTATGAAAATCCGAATAAAGAATAGTTTGAATAATTACCTTCTCTAGCAGCTCCAAAAGTGAGATTCAGATGAAAAGTAATACGTCTGTGGAAGTACAAATTCCGAAAAGAAGGCGGAGAATCGAGCGGAGTCACGGCGGACAGGGCAAAACAACGGCGGAGGTGCGGTCGAGAGAGGAATCGGAGGGGATAGGGCCGAGAATGGAGGACTACTTGGTCTCAGTGTTTTATTTCTTCTCGTTTTTTAGTTTTTTTATTTTATTAATTAATTAATATTTTGTTGGGCAAAATATATATATAGACGAGATTTGGAAATGACTGCTGGCTGAATAATTCCAGTCAACAGTTTCGGTATTATTGATAAAATCTTTTGAAATTATCCTATGAGTTTTTATAATAATAAATTGATGAAAAGATAAAAAAAGAGTACTTTTTTTTTTTATTTTTGTTCAAAGGAAGGAGGCAAAACCTAAAACGGTTAGATAATTATATGTCGTAAGTACGCAATGCCAACGAAATCATGCTGTAACCATGGCTTAACGGCCGACGATTGATTTGGGAGCCGTTGATAACCACTCGGACACTGGTGAGCTAGAGTCGCCAAACAGTCGGCCGCAAAATTGGCTTTCCTATAACAATAAAGCACACTACCCACCCAATCTCAACCAAGAAGCTCTCTTATTGCCCGAATCAGGCTGCTAATATACGAGGAAAAATAATATTATATAATTATATTCTTACATGTAATTATTTTTTTATATAATTTATTTAATATGGTTTGATATTTCAATGTATATTTATAGAGGTAACATTTATGTGCAAAATATTTGCATGCATTAAAATATGCAAAAGTCTAATCATTAAACCTATTGCATATATATGTTGATAAAAAAAATTATATTTAATAATAGGAAAATGTTACAAGTACATAATAAATGTACATAGAGATGTACATAACACTCACATGGAGTGAGGTCCACTTAATTTTTTATTTTTGGTAGGTCTCACTCAATGTGAGTGTTATGTACACCCTTATGTACAATATTATGTACCTATAGTATTTCTCTTAATAATAAAAAATAAACTATTTAGTAATATTAATTAAATAATAATAATGTAGTGCAATTTTAAAAAGTATATTAAATTTAAAACAACGGTTTCTCTTTATAAAAAAAATTAGTATTATTTAGTTAAGGTTCATGTAATATACGGATATTGTATTTACCAAGTATCAAATCAATAGAGGTACTGTAGACTGTAGTGGGTGAATAGATAAAAGATTGATATTATAAATTTAAAATAAAAGAGTTGAACAAACGTGTAATTGGGAGGAAGAGCACTTCAACATGTGATAATTGTGTAATAAATTATAATAAACTAGAAGTTTTTTCATATCGCTTTTTTTTTTTTTTTGGCACAAAAGAAGAGAGGCTAAAACGCCTAATTAGTGACGGTTAGATGGTTCGTGCACGGGCCACTTCAACGAAGTCATGTTGTAGCCAATGACGAAGACCTTCCGGCGCAACAGTAAAGGACCGGTACCCCAAAGGGCCTTTCCCTGCGAAGGAAGCCAGATAATCGACCGCATAATTCGCTTCACGGAATACATGTTGCACTTTCACCTCCCAAGGGCGACTCAAGAGTTCTTTGATGCCCGACAGTAGACCCAGATGCACGTCCGGAACATCATCAAGGGATGTAGCGAAGGCCACCACACTTGCATTGTCCACTTCCGCTACAACGCGTCTATATCCCAGTTCCCATGCGAGTGACAGGCCCTGGAAAAAACCCCATAATTCTGCCGCCATGATTGAGCATACACCTATGTACAATGTAAATTCATCGAGCCAGTGTCCTTGTTCATCCCGAATCAAGCCCCTCGCGCTTCCCATGCCAGACGACGGCGTAAACGAATCATCCGAATTAATTTTAATCCAACCCAACGGAGGCCTTTCCCAACTTATCCACTGAGATGTTCTCGACCGGCCCATCTCCCCAAGCATACGGGCTCCTTCAGTCACCTTCACCATCCCCTCGAGAAAACAAGAGATTCCGTGCAAACCACCCTCGACATCACGAATTCTCAAAACAAGAGATTTCATATCGCTTCTTCAAACTATTGCATCAAATAATAATCAAACACATAATTTAAATTGGTGTTTGAATATTGTGGTTAATATATAAATACTATTGAAATATATAGAATATTTTATTATTTATGCCACTAGTGGATAGAGTGAGCAGAACCGAGTCGAAACAAAAAAAAAAAAAAAAATAGTTGAATCGATGTACTCAGTGAAGTGCGATTTGGTTTCTAAATAGTGCGGTGTGGTTAAGATTTTGAAAAACCGCAAAAAATCGGTGTTGTGCAGTTCTAACTGAACCCATTGTTTTCCAACCCGGACTGACCCGGCTGGTCGGCCCGAGACCCGGCCGACCCGAAGCTGGAACTGGTCGGGGTGAGCTATTTGGACCGGGTAACAACGGACCCGGTCAAACTCGGTCAAAACCCGGGCAACCCGGCCTTCACTCGGTTGACCCGCGCCATTGACCCGACCGGGTCAACCCAGTTGACCTGGTCCATATATATATATATTAATATTATTATGTATAAAAATAAAAACTATGTAAATATATTGATATAGTTAATATTTACTATGAGATACAATTTTTTAACACTTTGATGTACAAGTTTTATATAAAAAAACATTTATATTTGTTAGTTTTATGTATATATATATATATATATATATATATATATATATATGTCAAAAATACTATATATATATTTAAAAAATTTAAAATTAACTATCTGGTTCAGCAAGTGATTCGGTGACCCAGCGGTTGAACCGGTGACCTAAAGACCTGTCCGGGTTGATTTTCGGGTCGGATTTAAAAATTATGACTGAATCGCACCTAACAGCTTTAGTGTATATTTGATATTATAGGCCGACCCTCTTCAACTTCTCTTTCTCCTCTTTCATTCTTCTTCTTCTTCTTCTTCTTTTTTTTTTTTCCAGGTTTTGCTTGCTTCTCGTAACTTATTTCTTCTTCTAGGTCTTTTTTTTTTATGGGATTCTTTTCCGGTTTGTTAAAATTTCTATTTTTTATTTGCTATATTTTGGGTTGGAGTGACTGTATGCAGAGCCGGTCCTGAACTTTATAAGGCCCTGGGCGGAATGTTCTAAGTGTTGTCCTTGGTTGTTTTAATTTTTTTTAAATAATAAAAAAAATACAACTCGCAATAATAAAAGTAGAGAAACTTAAAACTAAAATATAGCTAAATTTTATAAATAATATTTAATGAAATTCTTAAGAACCGCAAATGAAAAAAGAGAAAATCAATTTTTATTCAAAGAAAAAAGGCAGTTAAAGCTCCAAACTTTCATTTACTTTAAATATGTGACAAAAGTTTAGAGAAGTACATAATACTCGGTTATAGTTATATATATTTTTTTATTGGAAAGTATTAATTTTTAATATATATTTAACAAAGTTAAATAAAAAATCAAAATTAGAAACTCGTCTGAAATGAGTTGAATTCACTTAACCCTTTTATTTGCTATCACTAACATAATTGAATTGCCCAGTCATAAAAAAATATTTAATATATTCAAGCAAGAAGACAAAATTAGCAAAGTATTAAAAGAATATATGCAATAAAAATAATGATTTCACTAATAATAACTACTACCTCCTGTTCATTATAAATGTCGTTTTGACTTTTGTGATTCATCCATTTTGTTATGTATCTAGACATTAATATGTACATAACAAAATGGATGAATTAAAAAAGTCAAATCGACATTTATAATGAATAGGAGGGAGTACTATCTAATTTTGTTATGAAAATTAGAAGGTTGATAAAATATAAAAAGCCTTGTTAAGAAATAAAAAAATATGATTTAAAATCAATTTTATATTCAATATTATATTTAGTAATTAATATATTTACAATATATATACATATATTGAAAAATATATAAAAAATGGTCCCCGGGGTAAGAGGGGGCCCTGGGCGGTCGCCCGGCCCGCCCTACCCCATGGCCGGCCCTGACTGTATGGTGTCGTGGCGAAAATCCATATGTTTAGTCAAGTTTGATTTCTGTAGTTTCTTGTTTTAATTTTAAGAATTATTAGTTTTGTTTCGTTTTGCCCAAGCTACCATGTTGTGCTTTTTTTTTTTTTTGGTTATTTTTGGTAATCAAACCAAAACCAAACTGAAATCGAAACTTTTGGTGCGGTTTCAGTTTCGTTTTTTTTCGATAATAGTGTGGTTCAGCTTGGACTTTTGAACCAAAACCACACTGAAATCGAAACTTTCGGTGCAATTTTTGCACCGAACCACACTGTTGTTTACCCCTACCAATGCATATGACACTGACAAATGGTTAGTAAATAAGCCAACAACCTCCTCAACATAAATTCCAAAGGTTTTCATGGTTTGTCCATTTTCATCATGTAGTTCTCTCACATGTACAATTTATCTTATAATGCAAACAAAATTTGTAATTTCTCTAAAGGATGACTGGCCATCTCCGACCAAAAATTATATTATAATTCTTAATGAAAAGACTTTCTTTCTCATTATCTTCTTTAGAAGAATTTACACATACTTTAATACATCTTTACATGTATTAGGTATTAAAAAGTGCCATAATTGTTTTCTGCAAACAAATGATGCTTCTCATAAATTATTTTGACTATGTCTCATATCTTTTCTAGGATTAATGTATCCATAATAATGTAATCTCTCCTTCTACATATTATAGACAAGTTTTGTATATGGAGATGACTCGTAGACCACTAAGCTCACACAAATTATGTGCAACTCAACTTAACCATTAGGCAATCGACCCATCATATTCCTTGAATAAATATGCATACTAATACTATTAAATGTCGCATATTTATTTTAAAATATTTTTATAATGAAAGTATTGTAAAATTGTGAAAATAACATATTGGCTAATAACTAGACTGTATGCCCTACCCCAACATGGCCTGCGGCCCGCCCCCAATATATAGAAATATATTTTAAACATTATATACATTTACATATTTATTAGATATTTATATTATTTATTATATATTTATATTTTTTAAAAATTTAACTATAATATTAGTTATAAATTATAATATATTTAGTGATTAAAAAAAAGGGGTAAGTCGGTCCAACTAAGATCGGCGAGGTCACGAGCCCACCTTAGTGAACCCGCTACAAGTCATGGCCCAAGTCGTGTGACAAGCCAAATCCGAGTCCAAAACTCACCTGACATGACCTATTACCAATCATAGGAAGACTATGATGAACTTATAAACTAGTCCCTCGATGCTTAAGCCATTTCATGACCAAAAAAAAAAAAAAATGATTTGCGACACAATAACTGTATCGAGTAAGTACATGATCTTATTTTTTCCAATATTATTTGTTAGTAGTGGTACAATACCTGTGAATTACATGAGTGTAATTATAATTAATATTAATAAATAAATAAATATTTTTTAAAAAATAAATACTTCTTAAAAAAATTGTATTGTTATTTTTATTTAATATTTTTAAAAAGATATAGATTTTGCTATGTCACGTTCAACGTATTGAAGGAGAGGTACCGTACTTTTACTTTTTTGCTAGAACAAGACTATGTTGTTTGCGACGTAACTTGAACAAGGTCTATCTTGATGACTACCAAAGGGAAACAGCGAACCATATAAGATGCATTTTTTATTTGAATACGTGGTTCATGTAAAAACAACATATGTCTTCTTCTCAATTTAATTTTTACACCTTGTAAATTTTGTGTGTTCTAGAACTAGCCGCAGCACAACATTATGTACAATATCGAGAGCTTATGTGAGATACTTTGAAGATAACATTTGGCACAATAATACTTCAAGACTACCCGAGTGAAGAAATATTCAAGGGGCACCCAAATTTTCCGACCTTGGACCAAATATGTGAGGATTACAGGGCGAAAGCTAGTCGTATGGCTGCGCGTAGAAGGCTTCAAGATTAAAATTAGTTGCGGTTGTTTGTTTGTTGTCGTTTTTTAATAAAAAAAGGTTCATGTAATGTTTCAAGAATTTTTTTTAAACACAAACCTTCACGTGTTGAAGAAATCTCATGAAAGATATGTTATTGGTCAAAGAATTATTATTACAGAGACTTGATGTTATTAGCCAATATTCTTTTTCGAGAAAAGCTTGGAAGCAAAATATATGACAACCCCCGCTGACATTGTTGCGTCATTCACAAAAAGAAAAAAAGCCAAAGAAGCAAACAACTACATGACAAAAAGTTCTGTCATGAAACTTTATAAAAATGAGGTGAAATGACTTGAGAGGGACCGATTCCCCTGCAAGGCTGCAAGCATTGGAGAAGGGTTGCTTTACAGCTATATTTTATCACGGGTGCAATTGTAAAACCGACACAATACTTTTTTTTCTCAATCTATAAACTGGCTACTACAAAAAAAGTCACTACATCCATAAAAAAAAGAAGTACATCATGTTTTTTTAACCACCAATGTGTTCTTGTGGCAATGGTCATATGAAACGTTTCATGGCACGTATCAAAAAGAACTATGGTAAGTATTTTTTTCGATGTCCAGTCAGACAACAACACCAGAGAAACTTCATCTGGGCAACTGACATGAACCGAGAAGGTTATTCGCAAGAGAGTTTCAATACTCACAACATTACGCGAAATGGTGCACAAAGTAGGAGACAAAGTGACCATGTTTTACATTTTGGAGACACGTCGACCGCAACGACAAACAACACGACGAGCACACTCTCGTCTACTTATCTGACAACACTTGTAATCGCTTGTCTGATTTGTTTTTTATTATTTTTGGTTGTTTTCAGAATGTTATGTTTTATAGCTCTAGTAAAATATATTAGGACCTTAGTATGTCTTTTGATTTTGCTCCCTCAAATTTATCGGTGTGCGTATACCACTATCGTAATGTGTTTTGTATTGAATTATCAACAAAATCCGTATAAACTTACGGGCGTTTTGTTTTTTTTGTTTTTTTTTGTTTTTTTTTTAAATGAACATGGGTGTGTGTATTTATAATACCATAGCATGAATGTTGAAAGAAGATAACCATGTTGTATTCGCTGCGTTTAGTTTTGTTAGGGACGCACCAAAATTAAAAAATGGTTAAACTAAATAAATAAAAAGAATATGGGAGTGTTTATTACAAATACCATAGCCATGAATGTTGAAAGAAGATAACCATGATGTATTTGTTGCACAAAGATTTGTTGTGGAGGCATCAAAATTACAAAACTGGTTTAAAAAAACAAAAAATAAAAATAAAAAAATAAAAAAAAATATGAGAGTGTTTATTACTAATATCATATCCATGAATGTTCTTAGAAGATAATTCATGTTGTATTTGTTGCGCAAAGATTTATTGTGGAGGTTCCAAAATTACAAAATTGGTTTAAAAAATAAAACAAAAAAAGTTAAAAAAAAAAAGAACATTGGAGTGTTTATTACTAACACCAGAAACACATGAAGCAACCCCAGCTTTCGAATTTGGAGCTTCGTCTGTACATCACGCCACGAAAGCAAGCTCGTCGACCACTCCAAGGGTGGGCCATGCGGATGAGCAGGGCTGGCGTGTGGTCTCGGGCTGCGGACATCGTCGTAGCAACAATATGAGCTTTCCTGGGAGCGTTAAGGGGATCGGTGGTAGTGGCGGGAGTAAGGTAAACGGCCAAAAGCCGGCAGCGAATAAAGGAAAAGCGGTGGCGACAACTCCTTCATTTAGCCTGGGGGAACCGGAGGCAATTAACACCGAGAAGGCTGGTCGTACCGTCCAACGGGTCAGTCGGGATTACGAAGGGCCAGTGATAGTTGGTGCTGGATTGAATCCGAATAACCACAGGGCGGTGATCATCCCGGATGACAGGCCTCGGGGCTCCCACCACAATAGTCCTCCGGGAACTTCTCTTGAGGTGCTGGTGGAGGATGCCCTCATGGAGGACGATGAGCACAATTTACGGAGGCCAGACCCGTGGTCGGAGGAGCCAGGCCTACAAGATTGCTCAATGGCTACTCCGGCGGAGCACATGTGCACTGATGAGAGCGTGGATCGGCAGGCCCAGAGCCGGGATTGAGGTGGATCGTCCTCTGTCCTTCTTCGTTTGTTTCGTTATGAATATTATCACATGGAATGTTCAGGGTGCAGGCTCGCCTGTTTTGCGGGGAGTTTTTTCCACCCTTATGCACCATTATAAACCTGATATTGTGGCGATTTTTGAACCTCGCATCAGTGGGGTGAAAGCGGATAAGTTTGTGCGGTCTAGTAAATTTGATAACTCTTTCCGTGTTGAAGCCCGTGGGTTTTCAGGCGGCATTTGGGTCTTGTGGACCAACGAGGTCCAAGTCGAGATACTGCAGTATACGCGCCAGCTGGTACATGTGAAAGCATCCAATCATGGGGTGTCGAGTCTGATCACGTTCGTGTATGCTAGTCCCACGGCGACTGCTCGCAAGTATTTGTGGGAGGCTCTGGGGGGACTGGCCTTGCGCATTTCTGAACCATGGTTAATTGGTGGTGATTTTAACTGCCTCCTTCGTCGTTCCGAGAAAAGTGGAGGATCCCCCACATTTTGTAACGTTAGCCAGGACTTCGCCGATTGGATTTTTGACAATAGTCTACAGGAAGTCACCACGGATGGGCACTGTTTCACTTGGACCAGAGAGACCCGCTCGGGAACAGTGGCAGAGAAGTTGGACCGCTTTGTGGCAAACATCTCATAGTTTGATAGGTTTGCAACTAGCCGGACCCGGCTCCTGCCTAGAGTTCAATCCGGTCACTCACCCCTTATGCTCGAGCTTGGTCAGGTTTCCCGTATGTCGAGTGGGAGGAAACCTTTTCGCTTTCTAGCTGCATGGCTTATCCATCCGGGTTTTCGGGATATGCTCCAACACTCGTGGCCGGCATCACTTGGATACTTAGAGGCTGCGAACAATTTTACTCGGGTAGCAACGACATGGAATCATGAGGTGTTTGGCAATATTTTCAGACGCAAGAGACAGTTGTTGGCTCGCCTGGGGGGCCTCCATAGGCGCCGTCAGCTTCTCCCTCATCTTGCTACATTGGAGAGACAACTTAAATTGGAGTTGGATGATGTTATTCGTTAGGAAGAAATGTTACTTCTGCAGAAGGCCAAGAGGGATTGGAACTATCTAGGTGACAGAAATACGACCTTCTACCACCGTCAGATCAAATTCCGGCACCGGAGGGGGCGCATTACCGAGCTCGAAGACGTGGACGGCTCACTCATCACGGACCAGGAGGACTTAAGTCGGTTGGCTACGGCTTTTTTTAAGGACATCTACAAGCTAGCCCAGGCCCGAGGATGCTCGCGAACCCAGAGAATCTCTTTCCGGAATGTGATATTGAGGTTATGCGTAGTTTGGAGGATGACATAACGGAGGATGAGATTGATACGGCCCTGCGCCTTATGGCGCCTCTCAAGGCTCCAGGGAAAGACGGGTTACATGCTCTATTTTATCAGAAGGAATGGGAAGTAGTTGGCCCGGCTGCCCGAAGACTTATACGGGAAATGTGGCAGCAAGGACAGGTCCCGGCCCAAGTTAACCAAACTTTATTGGTTCTGATCCCCAAGGTTGACAATCCTCGTACAATCCGACAATTCCGCCCGATTAGTCTGCTGAATGTGATTTATAAGCTCTTCACGAAGGTGTTGGTGAACAAGCTGAAGAGCACTCTACCAGCTTTAATCCACCCGGCCCAGGCGAGTTTCGTCCCGGGACGCCCAGGAGTTGATACACTCGATGCGTAGCAAACGCGGGCCAACCGGCTTTATGGTCATTAAGGTGGACCTTAAGAAGGCCTATGATTACTTACGGTGGGACTACATTTAAGAAACACTCAGTTTAGCGGGCTACCCTGAAAGGCTTGTTCGCGCTGTTGTGGCATGCCTTACGGCCCTTACCTCTGCCTCGATGAACTTATTATGGAACAGGACGATTGGCGAGGAGTTTCGGCCTACTCGAGGCGTCCGACAGGGCGACCCTATGTCCCCCTATCTATTTGTTCTATGCATGGATAGGCTGGCTCGTAGTATATGTAGGTTGGTGGAGAACTCATCTTGGCGGCCCATTTCGGTTGGCCGGGGAGAGGTTGCCGTGCCTTTTCTGATGTTTGCTGACGACTTACTTCTCTTCTTGGAAGCCTCAGATGACCAGGTCACTGTCTTGCAGCATGTTCTCGAGGAGTTTTGTTCCCGGTCTGGCCTCCGTGTTAGCCCGGATAAAACACAGGTTTATTTCTCCCATAATGTGTCGGTGCACGAGCGGCTTCGACTTTCGACAGCACTGAATTTCAAGCTAACCGACAATTTGGGTAGGCATCTTGGGGTGCCAATTCTTCATGATCGGGTAACAAAATCCACCTACTCTCATATATTGGAACGAACGGCCTCCCGACTAGCCGGTTGGCGCATGAAATCTCTATCCTTGGCTGGGCGTGTGACTCTGACGCAGTCGGCTTTGAGTTCGCTTCCCCTTTTCTCAATGCAAACGTCCAGGCTACCGAGGGCTACCACGGCTGTTCTGGAGAAGAACTGTAGAGCTTTCATTTGGGGTGGTTCGGATGAACGACAAAAGGTACATTTGGTGGCATGGCCTGATGTGTGCAAGACGAAAAAAGAGGGCGGGCTGGGTCTCCGGGACCTAGGTCGCATGAATGATGTGCTCCTCATGAAAGTGGGCTGGGGCATATTGACTAAGCCGGACTCCCTTTGGGTTCGTGTTCTCACGGCCAAGTATGGGCTCAATTTATCGGCCTCCTTTGACTTGGGCAATGGACGACATGTGTCGCATCTTATGCGAGGGGTTCGCAAAATTTGGCCAAACGTCCTCAAGGGTGTACGCTGGATTTTGGGAAATGGCGAGACAGCGCGGTTTTGGCTTGACCCTTGGTTGGATTCGCACGGGCCACTAATACGATTTGTTAACCCTCAGGTCCACTCGATTGACATTCAAGCAGTTGTGGCGGATTTTGTGGACGATATAGGAGGGTGGAACTGGGCCTGTTTTCACGGCGTCCTTCCCTCATCGGTGATTCCCCGAATCACGGCTACTCTTCCCCCGCGCGGGAATGCGGGTGCTGATCGCATCATTTGGAGGTTTTCCGACAATGGAGCTTTTTCGACAAAGTCTGCCTACACTTCCTTAGGCTCATCTGATCGTGATGTTGACAGGCCACTTTGGAATACCATTTGGAGAACGTCGGGCCCGCAGCGAGCCCGAACTTTTCTTTGGCTGGCTGCAAAGGAACGACTCCTCACGAATGTGGAGCGTTCCCGACGACATTTAACAGCTTCTGATGCTTGTGACCAATGTGGTGAGCGGGAAACGGTACTACACGTTCTTCGTGACTGCCCTTCTACACGGACTCTTTGGCGCCGACTTCTTCTGCCCGGATTTGTACGCGATTTTTTCCAGCTGCCGGTGCGCCCGTGGCTGCTGCAGAATTTGTCGCCGGCGAGGGTGGGATCTTGCGAACAGTGGAACAGCTTGTTCGCCATCACAGCTTGGCGCACGTGGTCTTGGCGCAATGAGAGAGTGTTTACAAACAAGCAGTTTGACACCGAGACCAGGCGCTTGGAAGTTATGCAGAGAACAGAGAGTTACAACCGAGCGGCAGCGGACCATTTACGGGTGGGCGCGACGACACATGTTACGAGGCTAGTTCGATGGCTGCCGCCTGAAGAGGGGTGTGTTAAAATAAATACTGATGGAGCGTTTAATACAAATACGGGATTGGGTTGCGCGGGGGGTTTAATTCGTGACGAGGCTGGACGGTGGATTGCGGGGTTTCTCTTTAATATCGGTCTTTGCACAGTCACGGGGGCTGAGTTGTGTGGATTATTTCAAGGACTTTCGTTGGCGTGGGCAAGGGGCTATCGGAAGGTTGTGGCTGAGGTCGATAGTCTTTGCGTTAAGACAATGGTTTGCGAGCCTGAAAAAGAATTGGGTCCCCATTCTTCGATGATTCAAGCCATTCGGGACTTGCTTTCCCGGGAGTGGTGTGTACGCATCCGTCACATTTATAGAGAAGCCAATTGTGCGGCGGACCACTTGGCGAGCATGGCGGATTTTCACCCTTTGGGCCTTCACCTGTTGGACTCCCCGCCTGCGGGGATCGGCGCGTGACTTAATCATGATATTGTCGGGGTTTCGTACCCTCGACGCGTATTAACTTAGGCCTTTTGGCATCTTTCTTTGTACCGAAAAAAAAAAGAAGAAGATGATCCATGTTGTATTTGTTGTGCAAAGATTTGATGTGGAGGTACCAAAATAAAAAATTGGTGTCACTGCATGTGAATGAAAATTTTTTCGTCTAACTGCATGGCATGTGACCCCAAATTAATTTTGAAACATTGTTTGAATTTTCTTTTCTCTCTCTTTTTCTTTTTTTTAAATGTAATCATGCATGTGGATGAGTGGCCGACAACTATTGTCACTGTAAGCCTTGAAATCGATGATATGGAGGGGCTATGTGTAGCAGGAGAATACATTTCTAGTAAAATACTAGTTCTAATACTCAACTTTACTAGTAAAAAACTAGTTAAATTACATACTAGATGATAAAAATCACACCCTAAAAGCACCACTGCTTCAACAATTTGGAGTTGAATCCAAGAAAACCAATTTTTTTTATTATTATTATTAATATGAGTGTAATAATAATAAACAGTTAATCACTTGTGAATTATTATTACAAATCGAGTTCAACTAAAAATATTCAACTAAAACGCATGACAAAACAATTATTTATAATTTTACATTGTCTACACATGATAGTTATTATACATGAAACTGATCATCTTCAGACAGAGTTAAAGTTGGAAAGCCGCAATTTTCTTTCATCGGACAGTAATTTAGCAAACCTGTAAACCATATAATATACAAGAAAATTAATGTGTGCTTTATATAACTTGCCAACTAGTGTACATAAAAACTAAAAAGTAAATACAAAAAGAGGGAAAATGCTACATTCCCGTTACGGAACTATTCTGTCGAGATTTGTAACCGTTAGATCATCATGTAACCATCGAAGATAGTTAATTTAATGGTTACAAACTCCGACGGAATTGTTCCATAACGAGACCGTAGAATCTCCCCAAAAAAAAGTCGGCACCTACCTTTTAAGTGCTTCCATGTTAGTCCCACCATTCTCAATAGGTTCATAAGCTCCTGTTTGACAATTAACTCTTGAAACTGGTTTTTCCAAGAGCTCTTCACCAACCTTAACTAGATTTTTCAAGTTTGCATTTGTTGCAATGTCCATGTTAGCGAGCTTCCCAGTTAATGTGTCATCCTGAATTTTAAATTTAATTTTTTAAGAAGGAAAACAATATAAATAAATCAATAATTAAGTATATTATAATCATATATATGCGTAAATCGTTAATTTACCATATATTCTAATCACATATATATGCGTGAATGATAGCAGTATATGATATTCAAACTAGAATCATGTGTACAGTCCTGTTACGGAACTATTTCGTCGGGAGTATATAATTACATAAAAAAATTATTTTTACATTTTTCACGCCAAAATTTATTTTACAACCCTACCCTATTCTTTTTTCTTTTAAATCAAGAGTTTTCTTGGAAATATCATATCCCCTAATATATTTATTTAATCAAATTAACTTGGAAAAATAATAAAAAAAAAAAATACTTACTTGGATGCGAAGATAATTGTGTTGTGAACGAAGAGCTTGAAACACCACGGCATTGTGAAAGTCGACCATGTCCACATTTGCCTGATTATAAGCCCTTAGCAATGGACTCGGTGTTACGTACAGCCACCCGAAAACG
This sequence comes from Striga hermonthica, assembly GCA_902706635.1. Classification (NCBI taxonomy): domain Eukaryota; kingdom Viridiplantae; phylum Streptophyta; class Magnoliopsida; order Lamiales; family Orobanchaceae; genus Striga; species Striga hermonthica. Next base: position 1,125,233 of record CACSLK010034050.1, on the reverse strand, counting down.
CCCCACTGCCCAGCGCGTTTCGCATCGTATCTTTCCTCGTTTTTCCTAGCACCCGTACCAAGCGAAATCACAAGAAAACGACCATAATCCATGGGCTCTATTGGGAAAAAATCAGGATTCTTGTTATAAGTCTCTCTAGTCACCTCTGATATAGCCACCAATGTCTGAAAAAAAAAAAAAAAAAA
>CACSLK010034050.1:1109105-1124547 GCA_902706635.1 Striga hermonthica | reverse complement strand
TTAGTTCTTTTGTACGAACTGAAAACTTCAGTCAGTTCATAGGTTCCCGTTGTAATTCAGAACACACTTTGTGTAACATGTTTAATGTTATTATTTTTTTTTTCTATAATTTATTTATTGTGTCGAAAATACCGGGTTATTTGCAACAACACCACCATCTACAAGATCGAATTTTGTCCCTTTGTTCTCAAAATAGTGAGGAGGGAGGAAAGTTGGTGCAGCTGAGGTGCTGATGCATATATCTGATAACAGAGCATCCATTGCAGAGTCCTTTGGCGCCTACCAAAAAAAAAAAAAAATCAGTCAAAATAAGCAAAACACTTTAATAACCTGCAAAATTAAAATTAGGCAAAATTGCATTTTTAGTCATGCCGGTTTAATGTTGCAACATTTTTTGTCCCAATATTTTGACACTTTGTCATTTGATCCTGTAATTTAGTATTTTGCAGTAATTTCAGTCTTTGAGACTGAAATTGCAACAAAATTTAAAATTACGAGACTTAAATTGCTAATCAGAAATCCATTCATAATTGATCATACCGTATAAGAGCTAAAAATGGCTGGTTGAAGTTTCTTGATATCAAATGATGTAATGACAACATTGGTTAAGGTCTCATGCAACCTTGTGTTGCCCAGCATTTGTCTTGTTAGAGCGTGGAGATACTTTCCATTGTATTTTGGCCCTATAAAGCCCTTCACCTTACTCATCAAACCTGTAAATGGGTCCCTGCAGTTTTACACATATATTCAATCAAATTATGTGGAATAAAACTAATTAGCCCTAGTAAATGCTTTGAAATTTGTTGAAATTTTATTTCTTGACACAAGACATTTTTAAAATTAGCTAAAACATGATTCAACGAGTCGAATCATGTTTGAGGTCTAAACGAGTGGAATCGAGCCAGGCTCTGGAGATGATTCCAGTTGATCAAGATTTGTAAAGCATTGACCCGCTGGGTCGTCTGTTGGTCTTCTAATTTGACGTATAAACGAGTCGAATCGAGCCGAGCCAGGCTCTGGAGCTTTTTCGGCTCGTTTACTAAACGAGACAATAAACATGTTTTAATCCAACCCGCTTATCAATATTAACGAGCAAAGCTCAGGACTAACAGCTCTACTCCTAAAGTAGGACCTAATGTACTACAAGTCTACAATAGAATTATTCACTATTTGTAGTAAAAATGACCCACACATATATATATTTTACTAACAGTAAAAGGAACAAAAATAATTTTACCTGGGCTGAGGAAAAATGTTAGGCGAGTGTTCCAAATAGAAAGGAACTAAATCCTTGGCGGCATAAAGCGGTCTGTTAGTAATTTTTTCAGGCGCCGTCAGCATACACGTCACCAGCCCTCCGGTGCTCGTCCCTGCAATTACATCGAAATAGTCTGCAATTCGCACGCTTTCACCATCCAGCTCCTACGTACATACATCGATTTATCCAACTAAACTAAAAAACGTGTTTGCAAAAAAGCAACTTCAAATATGCCTTTTTTTTCCCACTCAAATTAAACTGGAAATCTCTCCTTATATATTAATTCAAAATGTGTTGAGTCTAGATGGCAGATTTTCACGATTCGAATGCTGACATGGCGAAAATCTATGCTTCGTGATGTTGTTTTTATATTATTTTTGCTCTGGAGTTAGATTTGATATTAAACATAAATAACTTTACACATATATTCATTAACTCAACGCCTCATGTTGTACATGAGTATTAATAATAGTAGTTTATTTATTACCTGGAGCTGGGATTCTAAATACGCGAGCAGAACTCCCGGGATAATACCTCGTATGCCTCCGCCGTCGATGCTGAGGACCGTTATGAGATTTCGAGTATTTGGAGGATCATTTTGCAAATTTGGTGGTTGATTGTTATTTTCCTCCATTTTGGATATTTTGAAATTTCACGATTGACGAATGGTATTACTGTTATGTGGTTTTGCAGGTATTACTGTTATAGTGTGAAGAAAGCCTGTGGAAAGCTGTAAAGAGTTGTCAAAATTTTTAAATTAAGGACAGATCATAGAGGCATTTATTTATATTAATTACATTAATTAATTAAAACTCTAATCTCCGTCTGGATGCTTTTGTAAGCAATAATTGGCTATATAGTTTGCTGACTTTGCTTTATTGCTTGTTGATTAGCCCAAATATTCTCAATGTCGACGTGGGGCACTCGAATAAAGGACTTTTTCTCACCCGAGACAATAGGATGGAAACCTGAGCGTACCACTCTGAGTACTCTTGACGCAGTAGAAAACGTACGATGGGAACAATATGAATTCTCAGAAGAACTCAAGAGAGATATTTTATTTCAATCGTAAAAACTGAATAACAATGAGTTTTCTGCCCCTTTAAATAAGCTCTCCACCCTAACTTATTTAAAGCAGTAAATTTCCTAAACATAGGAAATAAATAAAAGGGAATAAATAAAAGGATAAAATACTAAATAAATAAATAGCTAAATACGAAGAGGGTCAAACTTGTCCAAGTACGCCAATGCGATCTCGTCGCCATCATTCTCCCCGGGTTGGGGAGGATTCGCCCTCGAATTCGGAGGGATCTAATCGTCCGAATTGTCGCCATGAAAAGGAACAAGGTGCTTGACGTTAAAAACGTCCGAAGTGCGAATGTGAGAGGGAAGACGCAAGCGATAGGCGTTGGGGTTAATTTTCTGCAAGATTTCCAGAGGCCCAATTTTCCGTGCCGACAACTTGTTATACTCGTGAGCCGGAAAACGATCCCTAGTCAAAACAGCCCACACGAAATCGCCCTCCTCGAACTCCACATGGCGCCGCCAGCGGTCAGCCTGCCGCTTGTACTCGCACGTGACCTGCTCCAGACGGGCCCGGGTCGCCTCATGCGTCCGTCGCAAGTCAGCCATCATGTCCTCGGCGCGGCGGTAAACATCGCCCGGGGCCAGCAATGCCAGCAAATCGGCCGCGGCTGCACGGAGTAGACGATCTGAAAAGGTGAGAAACCTGTGGCCCGGCACACCGCCGAATTATGAGCAAAATCCGCTTGAGGTAAACGGTTGTCCCAACTTTTCACGTTGTCCCCGACCAAACAACGAAGCAGATTACCAAGGGACCGATTGACAACCTTAGTCTGCCCATCCGTCTGAGGGTGATAGGCACTACTGAAATCAAGGCGGGTGTTAGTCATGCGCGAAAGGCTCCGCCAAAAGAAACTCAGAAAACGTGTATCGCGGTCTGAGACAATAGATGAAGGGAGCCCATGTAGACGATAAATCTCACGAAAGAATAGTTGGGCGACGTGAAGAGCATCTGTCGTGCGCCGGCACGGAATAAAGTGGACCATCTTCGAGAAGCGGTCCACAACCACAAAGATGGAATCGAACCCGCGCTGAGTCCGGGGCAGTCCCACCACAAAATCCATGCTGACGGCACTCCAAGGCTGAGTAGGAATCGGTAAAGGCCGATAGAGGCCCGCATTAGTCGACCCGCCCTTGGACACTTGGCAAATACGACAGTGTTCGACAAAACGAGACACGTCCCTCCGCAAGGAAGGCCAGAAAAATGACCGATGGACTAACTCCACCGAACGGTCCCGGCCGAGGTGACCGGCACCATGCAAATCGCCCACCAGCTTCAGACGAAGACTGCTGTCAGGGATACACAAGCGGAGACCACGAAAAAAGAAGCCATCATGCAACATATAATCCTCGAACGGGCCCGACGCAAGGCGAGTAACAATGGGCCCAAAGAAAGGATCGGACGCATATAAGTCGCGAAGGACGTCAAAGCCAACAACCTGCACTCGCATATCCGACAACACGAGGACACGCCGACTAAGGGCATCCGCCACGCGATTAGAAGCCCCCGAACGATGCTGCAGGACAAACGTGAATTGCTGTAAAAAGGAAGTCCACGTGGCATGGCGGGAAGAAATGTTGTCCTGAGAAGACAGATGACGAAGAGCCTCATGATCGGAAAATAAAACAAACTCACGGTGGAAGAGATAGTGTCGCCAATGCTGGACAGCACGATACACAGCATAAAACTCCACGTCATAAGTACTATACCAAAGCCGCGGGCCAGAAAGCTTCTCACTAAAGAATGCGACCGGGCGGGACTCCTGACTCAGAACCGCCCCAATGCCGACCTTAGAAGCATCACAGGAAAGCTCAAAAGGTCGACAAAAGTCAGGCAAAACCAAGACAGATGCCGAAGTAAGACGATCCTTGATCAGTGCAAAGGCCTCGGCCGCCTGCGGTGTCCAAACGAAAGACTTCCCGGCAATACAGTCTGTGAATGGGGCCATGATGGAGCTAAAATGAGAGATGAAACGACGGTAGAAGGAGGCGAGGCCATGAAAGCTACGGGCCTCAGTAACCGTCGTAGGTGGCGGCCAGTCCCGAATGGCGGCAACCTTCCCGGCATCCACACGAATACCATCCGCTGAAATAACAAAGCCAAGAAAAAGAACCGAATCCACCAAGAACACACATTTAAGCGGTGCAACATAAAAGGACTCAGCACGAAGAATAAGAAGTACCTCTCGCACGTGGCCCAAGTGTGCCTCCAACGACTGGCTGTAAATAAGAATGTCGTCGAAGTAAACGACCACACATTTACCGATAATATCCCACAAAGCCTGGTTCATTACTCGAATAAAAGTGCTTGGGGCATTAGACAAACCAAATGGCATAACCAACCACTCAAAAAGGCCCTCGCGAATCTTGAAAGTTGTCTTCCATTCATCACCCGGGCGAATACGCATCTGATGATAGCCACTCTGGAGATCAAGCTTGGTAAAAATGGTGGCCCCGTACAATTGGTCCAAAAGATCGTCTAATCGAGGGATAGGGAAACGATAACGGACCGTAATTTTATTGATGGCCCAGCTGTCCACACACATACGCCAAGAACTGTCCTTCTTCAGGATCAACAGGGCCGGAACAGAACATGGACTGAGGCTACGGCGGACCACCCCCTTCTGTAAAAGCTCCTCGACCTGCCTACGTAACTTCTCATGCTCCGTAGGGCTCATACGGTAATGTGGGCGATTAGGAAGGACCGCCCCCGGCACCAAGTCAATGTGGTGCTGAATATCACGTAAAGGAGGCAACACGAGAGGTAACTCAGAAGGAAAGACATCAGTGAACTCGTCTAACAAAGGCTGAATGGCTGGTGGTATCGATGCACTGTCAGGGACCTCGGTATGTAAAATTAAAAGGACAATGGGTGCCTCACGCATCTCCGCCTCTAAAGCTGACCGCGAGAGGAACAAGACCGGAGAAGCCGCCGGCTGAGGCAAAGGGCGAGGAGGAGCTGACTGCAAAATCATCTTAACACCGTCAAATGTGAAAGTATAGGTGTTAAGACGACCATCATAAAGAACCGAGCGGTCAAAGAGCCAAGGGCGCCCCAACAGCAAGTGGCAGGCATCCATCGGGAATACGTCGCACAAAATCTGATCACGATAAGACGCTCCAATAGAGAAAGAGACCAAGACCCGGCGGTTAACAGTCACACCACTGCCACGGTTGATCCAAGCTAAAGTGTAGGGACGGGGATGCGGCTCCGTGGACAACCGAAGTTTAGACACTGTCTCATCGGCCAAAACATTCTCACAAGACCCGGAGTCCACGATAAAGCGGCACACACGATCACCAATAGTACATGTGGACTCAAACAACTGATGTCGTTGGCTGGAAGAATCCGAATCGCCATGGGGAGACAAACAAGAACGCCGCAGCACAAGACACGTGCCAACATCACCACTATGATCCTCAACATTCTCCAACGGCTCCGTATCAAACACCGGAAGTCCATCATAAGCGAGATGGTCATCATGCTCACCATCCCCGTCAACAAATAATTGTCGGCCCCCGGTTGAATGAGGACACGAGGTCTGGCGATGGCCCACCTCGCCACAAGAAAAACAACGGAGACCACCACCCGGGCGAGGACCCACCTGCGCCGTCGTCACGCCGGAGGACAACCCTGAGGGCGCGGGACCCACGCGTCCGCATGCCGGACTGGCTGCCGTTCCCGGAACCGTGGCAATTTTTGTCGGGCTTGACGTCGAGGGGCTGAAACGGGTTGCTGGAGAAAAAACCGCGGAGGTCCGACGCGATAGTTGTTGCTCGGCCAGGAGAGCACGTTGGTGAGCATCCGAAAGAGTGACTGGCATGAACACGTTAACGGTATCCTGAATCGCAATACGAAGCCCGCTAATGTACCGGGAAATTAGCTGCACGGTGGTTTCTCGGCTATCAATACGGGTAAGCAATCTGTAAAACTCTTCAGTGTAATCATCAACCGAACGGTTACCTTGACGAAGGGCTTGAAACTTTTGATACACCACACTGACATAATTAAATGGCAAAAATTCTTCTTCCATATTTCTACGAAATTTAGCCCAAGAAGTAATAGGAGATTTACCCAAACGATGTCGTCGTTGTTGAAGCTGAATAAACCAAGCCGAAGCTCGACCACGTAAGCGAGTCGCGGCCAGCCCCACGCGGCGATCAGCAGGCACCTGCTTGAAATTGAGGGTCGTCTCCACTGCTCCAATCCAGTCCAGAAAATCGCCGGCATCGAGACCGCCTGAGAACTCCGGCAAATCAACACGAAAGCCGGCCTCCCAGCGCGAGTTCGCGCCCTCCGCTGCACGGCGGTGACCGCGGACGTCATCCTCGTTGTCCTCGCCACGGTCGTCGTCGTCCCAGCGGACACGTCGGTCACCGAAGGGGTTGATATCCGGCTGTGTCTCGTCGTTGCTGTCATGGCCAGGAGACGAAGGTGGCGAGCGTCGACAGTGCGCCCCGTCGAAGCCCCTTCCGCCGCGTCTGCCTCGAGCCCCGCCGCGACCCGCCCGGCCTGCTGGGTCACGGTCCGCCGTCCCTTGCGCCATCATCATCCGCATAGCTTCCCGAATCTCATCGATCCCCTCTGCGAGACCTTCAACCCTACGATCAACCCGATCAATTTGAAACCCTAGATCATCCGTTCTTCGATCCAAGTCTTCCAAATGAGCATCTTGTCGGTCATTATCTCGTTTTGGCGGCATCTTGAATCGGTCTGACTCTGGATACCAACTGACGCAGTAGAAAACGTACGATGGGAACAATATGAATTCTCAGAAGAACTCAAGAGAGATATTTTATTTCAATCGTAAAAACTGAATAACAATGAGTTTTCTGCCCCTTTAAATAGGCTCTCCACCCTAACTTATTTAAAGCAATAAATTTCCTAAACATAGGAAATAAATAAAAGGGAATAAATAAAAGGATAAAATACTAAATAAATAAATAGCTAAATACGAAGAGGGTCAAACTTGTCCAAGTACGCCAATGCGATCTCGTCGCCATCAACTCTCGAGCGACCGCCCCTCGATCATGTGTGGTAGGGGTCAATATTCTGTTGTGGATATTCGCCACCATCGGGAATTGCCTCCACATACCTACTGCAGCAGCATCAACATGCTCAACCTTGTATAGTCTAGACTTCTAAACACGTACTGTAGTGGTTGGCAGGATCATGGGGGGAAGACAGTCTGTACGAAGCCCTGCTGACGCAAAATCTGCACAGGTAGGTACGGATCCACAATATCGCGTTACCGAATGAATTCGCTATAAAGGGTCTTATGCTTTATCGAATATGGGCTGCAGCTGTATGGCAATAATTTCACCTGTTCACAATTGCATACAAATATTTATTAAAATAATTCTATTATTTTATATAACTTGTAACTAAATTTAAATAAAATATGAAATTATGGAACGATATACACAAACAACCAGAATAGCGCTAAAGAATAAAACAGTAAACTTAAGTAAGTTCACACAAATGCAGAAGCAAAGATACTTAAAATTGAACCTTCAAGAGAGCATCTTACTCTCCTTTCAGATCTCTTTCATCAATGTGGATCTCATAGTCATTACTCATGGATTTACAATGCAGACTCCCTCTATACTATACTTGAAGCAATTAACTACCTACACAACTACTTATCTGACCACAAGTCCCTCGTGATTTTTCTAGTTTGACTCCCTCAAACTAATCTGAGTGAACCTCCGAACACTCAATTAAGTTTAACAACATTTTACTCAAAGTGATCAAAAACACCCTCTTGAATCACTACTCAATCAAAATAAAGAAAACAACTCACGAAAATGAAGAACACTCTCATCAAATAAAATGAAAAGATATTCGTCAATATTTTTTTTCTTCCTACATTTCCCAACACTTATATCCTGATGCACATATGGTAGGTGAAACATATCTTTGCTGCCAAGCCACGCTACATAAGGCAACTTCTTAATTGATTATGCCGCCTCCCATTTAGGAATGCTTGACTCATGCAGCTGAACCTTCCTCATAAAGAAGGTTCATCTGAAAGGCAATCTAATTACTCCTGCATAAATAATAAAAGCATTAGTTAATTCAATTAACTAATATTTAGAAAATTAGTCTATACTAGTATTCAACCCGTGCCTTTGCACGGAAAGCGATTTATCACAATGAGTAAGTAATATAAGTATATTAACAAAATAACATTTTAATCAACGAAACATTTACAATTGAAAATAATTCTAAATATTATTACATACTTATTTATATACAACATTTATTGTTATTTTTTCAATAGAATTCCCTTCGTCACAAATCATCATCTTCAAACCCTTCCGATTCTTGGCTTTCGAAAAAGCGACGTACAACTGACCATGACTGAAGACGGGGTTCTTGAGTAGTAAGCCGACATGCGATAGAGACAGACATTGACTCTTATTGATTGTCATAACATAGAAAACCGTAACAGGAAAATTGAGGACACTGAAACTTGAACAGTATCATCAAATCAGAAGGTATGATAGTGAGCATAGGAATGAGAACCTTATCACCAGCTCTAGCACCGATTAAAATTCTGCATTTGAAGAAATAATTGTTGAGCTTAGTAATAACCAAACATGTATCGTTGCATAACCCCATTGAGTGATCAGTTTTTCTCAGCAGCATCACTGAAGTGTCGACCTTCAAGTGCAATTTATGATTCAGTAGTTCTGAGCACTTAATCCCATTCAGAAATTCAGGAGTATGAGATCTTAAAGAGAGTCATATCCAACATCTGACTTGCAAGTTGTGTCCGAGTAGAGATAAGTCCATCCCTCACAAGAGTTCAATGAGCAAAAATATGGACTTAAATAATAGTGTAAAGAAAAAAGTAAAAGTTTACCATTTTTGAGGGATGAATTTGAAGAACCGGCAAATAACGTTGTTTAGCGTTGGTCACAGTCAACCGTATTTTTACGTGGTTCTATTTTCAGTGTCATGCGTTGTTAGGTCATTAGTGATATTAATTATAGAGTTACATTGAGACAAACGATCGAAATTACCATTTCTACTCCCTTATAGGAAAAAAACAATGGCAGTAAGTTTAATACTAAAACAACGTATTTTGATATGCTTGTTAAATGCAAATAGAAAAATGATATAAATACATTCGCTAAGTATGCGGTACATATTTTTTACTATATGGTATAACAATAAGATGATACTTGATTTAATAATACTGGCCATTCATACAATTTTTCCACAACTTAAAAATTTATCCCAACATAATACAAATTAGTTCAAAACTGCTTCAACTCTTTTTTTTTTTTTTTTAATTAACAGTGACCGAAATTATATAAAGGCCCCAAAATTAAAAACGGCCCAGTATCATTAAACGGGTAAAAGGGGTTGTAAAATAATCCCAATAAAAACAATATTAGATCAAAACAGCTAGTATAAGTTTTTAGTTTGTTCAATTGACATTGCCCAATATAATTGAAGGGCACTAAATAAAAATAGATCCAATACATTAAATGGTAAATACATGTAGAAGGTTATGGTACATTGATTTTACCAAAAAAAAATATTTACGTAGGAAACTCACAATATATTAATATAATGAAATTCTAATTCAAATAATTCTTATCTTTTATTGGGCCTAAACTCATATACATATATTACTGCTTGGCAGCCCATATATATGAAAATAAACCCCAGTCAAAATAATTATTTTTTTACCTTTACTTTTTAATGTAAAAAAAAAAAAAAAAAAAAACTGAGGTCTTGGATAAGAGCCTAGTTCCAATTCCAATAATATAAAAAAAAAAAAACCCTAAACGTAGACGCCTCATTCATGCCTCTTTGTTTTTCTTCTCTTCCCCCAATATTTCTCTTTCCCAGATCTCAAAATTTACTCCGCTTGCTTTTGCCAATTTTCACCGACTATTACCTTACTTTTTAATTGCATACGACTGCGTGAATTTGAAATATATTTGGAATTTCAGCCGTTTTATCTCAAGAGCCTTTGAAATTTGAGATTCCTACCGAGCTTACATTTTTTTCGACCCGGTTAAGCTTACCGAGTTCTTAAGTATAGAACATTGGTAAAATCGATCAATATATAAAAATTTATGTTGTTTTCTTTGTTTTTTCATAAATTAATGTTTCAATTTATGAATAAATTTTTTTAATATGTTTGTTTTGTATTTAGATTTTCAATTGTTAATCGCATTTTCATACCTCAAATCCTATTTTCCTGGAATTTTATTGAAGATCCCATCCGACTTTCAAAGGTTAGAACCATTTTTTTTTATCACTTTAGATCTGGTGTTTGTTTGCAATTCTCATGAAATACAGTGTTCACATATTGGATATTTAAAAAAAAAAATTAAGAGATCCTAAATGAATTTGTTTTTCCAAGCAAAATCTTATTAAACAACTTGTTACACATCTGATATTCAAATGTCATACATCTTTTCGAGTCAGATCTGAAAAGCTTGAGTGTAACTTTTTTGTTTTGAATTCTTTTTTAGCCTTGAGGTTTTTTTTTTTTTTTTTACTTCGAGTGATTGTTTGAACTAAAAAAATCATAAAGCCATTTACACATCTTTTCTTCTTTTGAATCGGGGGTCAAACACTCATCCACGTCTTGTTTGCCTAAAATCAAGCACAAGTAACGTCTTTTATATTTTATCTTTCTCTTTTTTTTTTTTTTTTTGGTAGCTAACCATTTTTTCCGTAATAATGGACTGGAAACAGAATTCCATGTCACGACTGCAGATGACAAAATCGATCAATATATAAAAATCGATCAATAATATGTTATATTTTCCGTCATTTATTCACTTGTTGTTCTTCATTAATATTTATTAATTTATGATGTGTTAAATCAATTGATTAAAAGCAGTTTTTAGAGTAAAAAAAGATTATTGTTAATTGTGGCAACTAAATAAATTGTTAAGAAAATCAATCAACAACGTGTAACAGCAGATGAAAGAAGTCAATCAAATGAGATTTATTGCCAATATTAACATTCAACATTAATCCATATGTTTGTGTGATAAAAAAAAAATAAAAAACATAAATAAATGAAAAGTAACGTTTTTAGGCGGGAAATGCCAGCTAGGTATAATTTAATAGGTTTAATTTAATGTTCATATGCTAGTAATTATATATATATAGATGATATAAAACAAACTTCCCTTAGATATTCATCCGCAACATATTTCTTATGACAAATGAAGGTTCGTCGATTTACTGTCAACCTTCAAAAAGCTTACAAAATAAAATAACGTACTATCGGAGGCGGTATTAATCGTGAATTCTTTTCAATGATAACACTTGTGAATTCTTTTAATGAAATATAATGATTTTTTTTTTTGCAACTAACCATTTAGATCTATACATTAATGAAATATAATGGTTAGAAAAATATGAAGAAATTGTATTATTAGTATATGCAATCCGCTTTTCACGCGTATTAATCGTTATTACAATCCTAGTCAACGTTAGTTAGCGAAACGAGAAGCATGTAGACTTGTCAAAAGAGGCCGAGCCCGCGGGCCGGCCCGCCCCGCACCGCCAAAATAGTGAGCCGGACTAGGATATTAGAGGCCCGCTTGGGATGTCCGATATCACCTCGCGCTCCGGGTGCCGGGGACTCCAGATTCCAACGACTGTCTCGTGGCTCCGTGGATCTCCGCGAGTCTGACTCTGAAGTGGCTCGCAGCGTGCGGTGGCTTGTCGCAATCGATCGAGAGGCGTGGGGATATCGTCGTGCTTGTGGTCGTGGCTGGAGGAGGATGAGGAAAGAGAAAGTTGGGGGGAGATGGGTAGTAGCGGTTTTTGTGGATGAATTAGGCGCTTCAGAATTTTGACGGATGAATTAGGCGCAATCTATGGAGAGACGACAGATTGGTTTGTTGCTGTTTTTCTTTTTTCTTGCTTTTCTTTTCTTTTTTTTAACAGGCCAGCTCGCCTAGCCCGCGGCCCGTGGCGGGACGGAGGCTGACATTTTGAAGGACCGCCCCGCCCCGCCCCGCCAAAGGGTGGGTTTCTGCGGGCTGCGGGCTGGCCCGTCCCGACGGCCCATTTTGACAAGTCTAGAAGCATGCGATTGATTAATTTAGTCATATTATACTGTATTATATTTTATCATGTGGAGTTATCTTTTCTTTTTGTATAAAACAAATTGAGTCAAATTGTTCATTAGATATTATTTGCATCAGGGGCGTAGCCGGAAAAAAATTTTACCCGGGGCTGTATATTATTTTACTTATTATTGAAACCGAGCGGACATGTTTATGGGTCGGGTCAGGTCAGGTCGGCCCGCCCGTACAACCCGAACGACACAAACCGGCCCGTGATTTTACGGTTCATGTCCAATATTTTATAGTTCATACATTTGAAAAACGACTGTTTCGATTTCGAACTATTATATTTCTAGTTTTTTTTTTTTTTTTTTTTTCACAAACCAAATCATCTACATTACAACACAAATATTAATGATGTACACAATAAAATTATTTGTTTCTAATTACATTTGTAATAAAATAAAATAAAATAAAGCAAATATCTTAGTTGGGGTTCAAGGTGATAATTTGACGAAGATGATGTACTTGGACTAATTTTGGTGGACTATGTATAAATTAGATGGTTTTGTAATTTATTGGGCCCATTGAAATTAATGGCATCTATTACTATATAAAAGAGTTAAGGAAAAATATTTGAAAAACTCGAAAATAATTGTTTCATTTTCCCGCTTAAAATTCCCGCTTGTGTTTCATTTTCTTAAAGATTTTTGTTTTTTCCCGCCCATGCAATTTGTTTGAATTATTTCTCCATGCAATTTTTTTGAATGGAATTTGTTTGTTCAGATTTTGTAGGATTCTTTCTTTATCTTAAATATGTAAGTAGATCATTTAGATACTATTATATATTCTATAATCTAATTGATTTAATAATATTTTCTTATACTATTATTTGCATGTGTTCTGTTTCTGTATATGACCATCCATGTTGCTACATTTTATATTCTTATATACGTAATTTAGTTATATATAATTAAACAATTAACATTTTAATTGTAAACATAAAATAAACTTATACTCTTTTAGTATAAGATATTTAAGCATATATAAATATTCATATATTATATACTCACATCCTTAAGAATATGAAATTAAATTTACTATTATATGTATTTTTCATATCTATTACTGTATAATAGGAATAAGAAAAAACCTAAAAAAAACATGAAGATTCCTGCTCATATTTTCGATTTTTACTACTAACGGAATTGTTTTTTGAATTTTTTATGTTTCTCCCGCCCATGATTTTTTTGAATTATTTAGAATTTTTGAAATGAATATCAGTTATTTTTCTAATAGTTATATATTCCATCTTACCTTGATGTCCATATTTATCTCAATTCTATCCCTGTATTTTTTTAAAAAAAAAAATTGTTTCTTTTTTTTTTTTGTCAGTATTGTTTTGATTTGATTTTAATATCCTTCACTTGATATTTAGAACTATAAACAATGAAAAAAGTAAAATAAAATGTCTGAGTGTTATATTATAAAATCTTCCTATGAAGCATGATAATTTTTTTCTTTCCTATATTCTTTTTTCTTTTTCCTAATATTACGTCTTTTTCTTTTCTTTTTTTCTTTACTTTTAAATTTCATTTTCTTAAGATGTTGGAAATTTTTTTTACTATTTTGCATTTTAACATTTATTATATACAAAATAAAATATTCATCAATCTTTCTAAAAATTTGGAATCACTTTAATAAATAAAAAAGAAAGAATCTGAAGTTATAGTATAATTATAAACCATAAACGTAGCAAATAAATTATATGATTATAATATCTATATTTTTTTGAAATCAAATATTTCGTCTGTTAGTTAAGTTTTCAAACATTCCTAGAAAAAATTTAATCTATGTATAAGTAATTATAATAAAATAATATGTAAATCCTTCACATTTTTTTTTTTGTGCACAATAGATTTAACAATAAAATATACTTTTTATCTAAAACCTTTATGATTACATATCATGCTTTACAAAAATACATCTATAGATAAGTTAATAATAATAACCACATAAATAATATTATGAAATAAAACAAATTTTAAAAATGAATAGAATGCATATACGTACACAATATTTATTTTGAATTTGTTTAAATATTTTTAAATTATTTACATAACTAAATAATATTAATGTATATTAAGTATTTATCATTATATATATATAGTTAAACTTTTATAAATGTTATAAATAATAATAATAATAATGACTTTATACAATAATAAATTTTCTTAAAAAATAATAGTGAAGTTTTATAATGAACAAAATTACTTATATTATTTTGTCTATATCAAAAAATAAATATAGAAGTTAAAATAGTATTTATTAATATAAACTGTTATCAAGCTAACATATTCTTAAGATAAAGTTTTAAAAAATATTTTAAGAAACGAGCTCGCCGTGCATCGCACGGGATACACACTAGTTAACATTAAATGAGTTTGTTTTTTAATTTTTGGGTTATTTGTTGGTTGTTATGTTTTTATTTCATATTGATTCTAACTGTAAACATTTGTATTTTTCTGAACGAAAAGTAGAGAAATAGTGAGAGGAGGAAGAGGATAGGATAGAAGAGAGAAAGAGAGAATTTAGGGGAGAATATTGTGATGCCCAAAAAACTGTCAATTTCTCACGGTTTGTTACAACTAAATACTCATTTGGTGGGCCTAAGGCATATTCAACATTTCACGTACCAACAAACATATTAAATATTTAAATAACACTTAAATAACTAATAAGTAAATAAGCAACATGAGTGGTCACATGAAGCCTTCATCTTCTGTAATCAGCAGGTAAGGTCGGTGCGCGTGGCAGCTCTTGGTCAACTTTTTTGTTTGAAAAAAAAACCTCAATTTTCCCATCGTCTTCCTTACTCTTTTTTTTCTGCGATTCATTTTTCACATTTTTCTTCAATTCCACCTGAAAATCGCTTGAATTCATAACATAAGTGTCATGTACCCAATATATAAGAAATAAGCTTTTATTAAGAAAATTATATTATATTAGTATTTTACCTATTTATATTATATATTAGTATTATTA
>CACSLK010034050.1:1097168-1108999 GCA_902706635.1 Striga hermonthica | reverse complement strand
TTTTTTTTTTTTTCAAATTTCTATAGATATAATAGTGGTACCAAAGGATGGGACAAGAATTTATACCACAGATTATATCATCTCCCAATATTCTCTTTCTCCCAAATATTCTCCCTCTTCCCCCCCTTACGTGTCCCCCTTCTCTCCCTCCCAATATCTTTAACTTCATCTTCTTCCCCAACTCTCCCCCTCATCTATCTATCAGTACCAAAAAAATATACAAAAAAATGAATACAAAATTATACCAAAATCCAAGTTCATAACAGATCTCGAAATCTGATCCTTTAATTTTCTGTGAACTTCATTTTAGCTTACACAATCCAGAATTAAATGGGGCATAAGAAAAAATTAGATGGGACTAAGTATGTAATTTTTTTAAATGTAAAACTATTACTTTTTTTTTTTTTACCTGGGGCTGGAGCCCACCCTAGCCCATGGGTGGCTCCGCCCCTGATTTGCATGTTAGCTTCGTCGTTGGTGTCCATTAAACAGACTTGGTCTCGATGAGATTGCATTTAGGCAGGGCCTATACTATTTCATTCACAAAGTTTATAAAATTAAATGTATTCCATTTATAAAATCGAGGGGGGATGCGGTCTCGGGTCCTATAAGAGGGTAAACATAGGTGCACTATAGTGAGGTTTCATCCTAAAACCAATTGGTGATGGGAGGAGTACATCATTAGACTTATAAACTAGGCTCAACATGCTCCCTCACTTGTGCGTCTTTCTCTAATCGTTCCCAAAGCAGAATTGATTAGCAAAGAGTCATCATATATAGGTTACATGCTCTAATATCATATTAGATTATAGAATCGGGGAAGAGAGTGCGATCCCACATAGGTGAAGCGCACCACAAAAGGGTGAGTCAAGTGCACCATAGTGAGGTTTCATCTCAAGATTAATTGGTGATAAGCGAAGTAACCCAATAGTCTTAATTATAAGCTAGGCTCATTAGCAATGCGTGAGACAACTTACAAGTGATATTCTAACAATATACATCTTAATTCTTTTTTTTTTCAGATTTATATTGCAAAAATAATAGTTAATTTTTAACATGACTAATTTACGGAATTTCATATCCATGCAACGTGGTCACACTTAAAAATAACCATGTGTAAAAAGATCGTGATATGTCCACAAAATCATTTATTAAGATCTTGTGGTTTTTCAATTCATATCATCGGTGTATTGTAAAATAATCTATTGTCACATTTAAATACACCAGTCAACGTTGGAAAGTGATTTTTTTTTAGCTAAGTTAATCCAAATCCACTTTTTATATTGTCACATTAAATACACCAAGCAACGTTGGAACATATACTAAATCGTTGCAACATATACTTTCCGAGCAGGAAATAATAATGCAAATCGTTGTAGCTTTGCTGTTATTTCCTACTCCATAGTAAAAATCCCCAAACACCAACAACAAAACCTAATCGGAAAGGACTAAAGCATCGGGTCAGAGGCGAGGAGGAAAGCAAAAGAAATAGAAAATCTAACCTACACTAGAAGCCCTAATGAATGCACATGCAGAGAACCCATATATCTAGAGCACATCCCTACTCATTAAACAAGACGAAAAATGATCCACAAGAAACAACAAGAAACAAAGAAATAGACACTGGCAAAATGAAACAATGAAGAAGGTGATAGTGCGGCGGCCAAATCCAAAGAATGGAACTAGGGTCTAGAGAGAAAAAATCTCAGGAGGGAGACTTCTTCAATTATATGAACTGTTTTTTTTTTTTTGCATAGTGATTGGGTATCGTTGACCGGGTATCAATTGCATTTAATTTGCCCAAATTTCATTAATAACAGTTACACAATTATTTTAGGTATAATTGTAATATTTATGACTTTGTTTAGTAATTTTACAACTACGAATATAATGAAGGTAAAAGTGTAATATTAATCGTATGTGATAGTAAGAGGTGCAAATTTCTCAATTATAATTTTGTGGGATTGTCATCGTTTTTTATGTTAGTTAACTAGTAAAGGAGATATGTGTGTGCTATTATTATTTGGGAAAATGGAAGATCACAAAAGATAGTTACCACACATACGCCCAATACAACAACTTACTCAAGTTAAGTGGATATGACTATATGAGGATAAAGCCGACTGGTTACTTGCCCTTAATGGTTTGTTTTTGTGCGTTAGGCCCAAAGTTTTATTTGCTACACGTAGTAGAGAACTTTAAAATAGGCCTTTTGTTATTTCAGCTAACTTTTAGCTGTTCGGCCAAATTTAGGTTACTTGACCGGTTGTCGGATGACCACCTAACACTGTGTTTGGTATGTAGACGTGTCCAAAGGCCGACCGGTTCACGACTCTACCCGACCCGGCCCTCCGGGTCGGTGGGTCTCAAATATTGGGCCCGGAACTGGCTAAGGGCCGGTTCAAATGAACTGGCTCGACAAAAAATCTAAGTTTTTGTGACCCGTTTTGAGTGTATGTAATTTTATCAGTGGAGTTAAAAAGATCGTAAAAAGAATTACTTACAACTTAGATCGTGTACAATTTTCCTTCTCCCATTTTTTTTCACTCTCTCTAAAATATATATCAATCTTTAACCTCGTACTCTCAACATTGAAGACATATATCCACAAAACGACACTCTTCATTTGTTTTTTATGTAAGAAAAGAAATAAAAAAATAAAATTAACTATGACCCGCCTTTCGATTTGAAACCAGCCCGAAACCGACAGGTCAAAAAAAAAATGAAGACCCAGAATTGGCTCTTAAATGCTAAGGGTCCGGTTCAAAAACCACAAATTCGGGCCAGGTCGACCCTTAGCCATGTAGTTGATTTATTCAAAACTCTTTGGCATTGAAACGTCGATTTATTGAAACATTAACAGCGTTTTAGGATATTTGTTCAAGAAGATATAATATATACCGCAATATCATTGTCTTTATTTCCCCTCATGTGTGATTAGTGCCTACACTATTCATTTCAATCGAGTAGCTTCACCACTATATGAAGGCAACTAAATGATACTATATGTTCTATTCTATTTTATTTTATTTTATTTTATTTTATTTTTTTTGGGAAAACTTCAATTTGATAATTGGAAACTATTTACATCTGCTTTTTTTAATTAATGTATGTTCTTTTCTTTTATTTTTTCGTTTAATTATGATTAATATAAAATTTTAATCTAAATACAGTAATATACTAATATTCGATCATGTGCACATGTACAGATGTTTAAATTATTGTAAGTTATATGTATGCATATAATATTAAAATTATAAATTAGGTAATAGTATCACATTTTAAAACTTTTGCCATAGTAAAAATGAACATTATAAAAATAATTAATTTTATCACTATAATGATTGCATAAAATGAAATTGATAATGTAGTTTTTATAAATTTAACATAACCCGACCTATTAATTATTTCAAAAATTAGTATTATTATTCTTATAAAATTTTAAGAGGTTTGGTTATACCATTAAAACCAATTAGGTCATTAAAAAATACTCAAGAGCAATAACCAGTGTAAGAAAATTTTTTGCTATATAACATTTTATATTTATTGAACTTCTATATATCATTTAGTGCGAATTATAATTAGTTAGTTTTAGTAATAACTATTATAAAATAAAATTATTAAAAATATGATTATTTTAATTAATCATTATTATTAAATAAGTCATTAATTAAGTTTTAGTTTTATTTTTTAAAAAACTATATATATTAGATTGTAACGAAAAAAATGTGAAAAATTCATATAGTTTTATTAAATTTTTTGTTTGTTAGCAATTATATATATATATATATATATATATTAAATATACATTAATTAGTGAGTTGTTTAAGGTTTTAAAAAAAAAAATAATAAAGTAAACATGTTTTTGTAACTTCTTTTGGAGGGAAAATAAACGAGGTTTTATTAATTGCTTTACTAGCAATTATATGTATACATACATACTTATATAGATAATTCTAAATTTGTTAATAAAAAGATAAGTACATGAAAATAATTTATTTGCATTACTTTCTAATAATTTACATAAGAATATATTTCGAGTTAACAATGTCAAATATATTTTTGTAATCCAATCAGCCATTTTAACCTAACATATATACTTTTTTCAAATCGCTAATATTAACATGTTAAAACAATCATTGATAACAGCTAGTCAAAACAATTATTACAATCCATTATTTGCTAAAGATAACCGCCAACTACAAAAAAAAAAAAAAAAAAGTCACTTTTGGAAAAATATTTTTTGGTGATTTATGTACAATAATCATATTTTAAAATATTTGTTGTATTAAATTGTATAAAAGTACCAACATATGTTCAGTTTGTTTAGAATATAAATAATCTTGTAACTTATTAAACATATTTTTTGAGTTCCCACATTTATAAAACAATTTAACATGTATTTCCAAGGAATAGTTAACAAATATATATACAAATAGATATAATACATATTGTATCAAGCAATACAATAATAATATCAAAACTACTATTAATTACCATATAATAGGGTAAATCTAATTAGAATTATAAATAGTGACAATTCAACATGTTAATTATATAATAACATAAAAAAAATAACTTCATCTGTCAATTTTAATTTCAAAAAATAAAAATTTTCTAATAAAACAAGTTATAAATAAACATCACATGACATGTATTTTAAGTAGAATACACTAAAATAATTACTTTGATTTGTTTCTTGTGATACACAACTATCACTAGGAATCGTCAAATAACATAAAATACTTATTTTACCACTTACATTTTGTCATGTACATAAATGCATGTGAGCAACCGTACATGTAAAAAATTTGGGAGAATGTTACCGTACCGTTACGGAACCATTCCGTAGAGGTTTGTAATGGTTAGATCATCATGTAACCATCGGAATAGTTGATTTAACGGTTAAAATTACGACTGAATGGTTTCGTAACGGAACCGTAACATTTTCCAAAAATTTGAATAAAACCTGATTCAAGATTTATCAAATTGTTGCTAACAAGATTTTAAATGCTAGTCAAGCAATATTATTATGTAAGAGAATAACATCATCCAACTGTACAACTACCCTTCATAACCAAAATATAACATTAATAGCCGAACATTCTTTATCAATAATTTAAATA
Organism: Striga hermonthica; assembly: GCA_902706635.1. Lineage (NCBI taxonomy): Eukaryota > Viridiplantae > Streptophyta > Magnoliopsida > Lamiales > Orobanchaceae > Striga > Striga hermonthica. Next base: position 1,103,873 of record CACSLK010034050.1, on the reverse strand, counting down.
TTATAGTAATGGTAAAAAGTTACTTAAAAGTGGTTCAACGATATGATTAATCAAGGGCCTTTTAAGATATAATTAGTCATACTTTATCATGTCACCTAACATGCTCGTATGATGTTTATGTCATTATGTGCCATAAAATGCCTAAAATAATGAAATTGTGTCAAGAGAAAAAAGGTAAAAAAAAAAAAAAAATGGAGACAGCGGAGACTTCGGTCAACGTATGTCACAATATAACATTAAAGAGAAAAAAATAAAAAAAAATAAAAATATAAGACAGAGAATGAGTATGAGGTAATCAGAATTCTATTGTAGCAATTAAAGAATGTTTGAATGGAAATAAGTACTGAATCATTCAATTTGGGTTCACAAACATGTGTAAATATTTGTATTCGTATTCTTATTAGGTTTACTACATATTTTAATTTGTTGTTATATATATATATATATATATATATATATATATATATATATATAGATTGGTTCCAATGCATCCACATATTTAAAGTGAAGGCGTGAGACTCAATCATAGCCACAAGATTTGGTACATCATGTGTGGTCAAGATTTACTCTTTTCTTTTCATTATTTTAATTATTTAAATATTATTTTGACCCGTTGACTTCCGGCGGTGATCGTTGACTTCCGGCGTTGACTGTTGACAACTAACCTCCCAACTAGGTTAGTTCACTGTAGTTGCTAGGTTAGTTCTATGTAGTTGCTAGGTTAGTTGTCTGTAGATGTTCGTTTTTTTTTTTTCAAAACAACGCCCCAAAGGGGTGGGGATTGGGCTGGATCCTCAACCTGTACATAGATCAAGACCCTAAAACGGGCCCAAAATATCAACCAACTACAATCAACCGATTCTCACAGTCAAAACAGAAAAGAAAAACAGAAAAAGAAAGCCAGAAAAAGAAAAAAATACAAGGTCTGTCTTCGGGCTAACAGATGCCCGGAATAAATGTCTGATCAAACGGAGTAAAAATCTAATCTACTGAAAGCGGAACGATGGGTATCCAAGCTGGTCCATCCGTACAAGCGTGCGAAGGCGGAGTGGAGCAGTGTCAGTCTGAAATGTATGAAGGTCTGGTATAGTAGCGCCAAGGCTGACAAGGTAGCCAACAGGTCTGTTCCCTCACGGAAAAATGTGCGTAATCTTGTGATGGACAGACCGCAGAAGAGCTCTAATGCGCATAAGCGGGTGCTGAATCTGCCACGAGCCCTGGTGGCCCGAAGTCAGGGGAGTGGAAACGGCCGCAGCGTCCAGCTCGATCCAAATATGACTAGAAAGGTGGGCAGCAATCTGAAGGCCAATCTGTAATGTCTGAATCTCTGCATCATAACTCGAGGAGGCCTGAAGGGACGTGTGGAAAGCGGTGATGAGAGTGTCGCTGTGGTCCCGGATCAAACCTCCTCATTTGGCAACTCCAGTCTGGCGATCGAAAGAACCATCAGTGTTCAGCTTGACCCAAGGAGAGTCGGGTCGAAGCCAAACAACAGCTCTGGGTCGAGGGGGCCGAACAGGCGCCGGGGGAGCCACCATGTAGCGGTGTGGTGGCGTGAAACTTGTCCAGTCTCAGGCAGTGAGCCTGCCCAAAGATGTGAGGAGTGAAAGATGTTTCTCTACCTGCAAACAATGTGAGAAAGCAAAAAAGTAATATCCCTATGCTTCGCACTATTCCTTTCCGTCCAGGTGAACCAAAGGATCAGACAAGGAATGAGGAAGCCCACGTGTCTAAGGTGTGTGCTCCGTGAGAAAAAACTCATGAGCTCCATTAAAATGTCTGTGGAGGGTAGGGATATATGTGTCCAGGTGGCAAAGTGCTCCCACACTCTCCTCACAATCTCACTCTCAAGAAAAAGGTGGGTAAAGGTCTCGGTCTCATGGCGTCCAGTCTCAGAACAACACACACACCGGGAGGGGAAGGAGATCCCCCTCGCATGTAAAACAGTGTCCACGGGTATCAGGCGCAAGATGAGGCGCCAAAGGAATACTGAAATGGTATGGGTGAAAAGATCGCTCCAGATGGCTCCGAAGAGAAGATTAGGCCGATCTCTCAGCCTGATCTGCTCCCAAGCCGTGGTAGTAGAAAATACACCTGATGATGTAAGTCTCCACCTCATGCCATCTGAACCGTCCCCTGAGATGGGTATCTGTTGGATCTGATCTAATAAATGCTCGCTAAAACTCGCCCCGGAGCCCAACTCTCTCTCAAGCTTCCCCATATCCCACGACCCGTCCGTCCAAAGGTCGCTCACAAGCAGGTAGGAAGAATGTATCACCTGCCTATCTCTAGACAGCGGCCTATCATCTAACCACCACTCATCCCAGAAACTAACCTCGCCCTCACCCAAAACCCAAAAGATGTGATCATGGGCGCGCCTACCGACCCTAGTGAGGCGCCGCCACTGTCTGCTATCATGATCAACCGCCGTCACCCAACAAGGGTGGTTGGCGCGTCTAGAGCAGTACTTGCCACGAAGGTACTGGGCCCAAAGCGACTTTCCTTCCCTAAAGCGCCACCACAACTTGTAGGAAAAAGGCAGTAACAATATCCCTGAGGCGGCGGATGCCAAGGCCACCCTCAGAGAAAGGGCGACAGATAAAGTCCCAACTCACCCAGTGAGTACGTCTCCCCCTCCCGGAGCCGTCCTTGTAACCCCAGAAATAACGAGCCATGATCTGGTCAATTGACCGCACGTCGTTACACAACAAATTTATTTTTATAAAGTTTCCTTAACAAACCTCTACTAACTAGTAGTAGCGGGGAGTAAGGGTCGATCCCACGAGGAGCAGGAATTAAGTCGTGACAATTTTCGTATTAATCGAACTAAATCTAAGAAAGCAATGAAAAGGGGGGATTGGATTGATAAAAATAAAAATAATAAAATAAAAACAAAATTAAATAAGATGAGAGAAGTCCAGTTTTCGGTTCAGTTATCACCCAATCTAAATCTACCGCTAATTAATTTCGACGCCTTCTTTAAATTGCTAATGAATTACCGACCCTAGCTAACAACAAGCTCTGTTAACCGAATTTTCCCTTACCTATTATTTAATCGAAATAAGCTCTTCGACTAAACCTAACTAGTGGACAACCTAGAATAAGCTCTCTAGATTTAATACACTAGCAGCATTAACCTCTAGGAAAATAGATTAGTCTAAGCAATGGACGCGTAAGCTCGGACCATTTAACTTATGCGCATGTTACCCTAAGGATGCACGACCCCTAGTTTACTACTAACGAAACGAGACAATAACAATTACGGATTAAAGTCCCGAATCTAGCAATTAAACTATAAATATTCAACGTAGTTGGCCAGACTAAATCAAACATCATAGTTCATAAACATTAAACATAGATAGCATGAATCAACTCATCAACAGAATAAATACGACGTCTCGATTAATCAACGATAAATTCAAATCCTTAAATTCATAGACAAATTCAAGTTAGGGTTCAACATCCCCTCAAACTGGATAAAAATCATACTCTAACATACTAATAAAAATAAATAAAATATAAAAGAGAGAATAGAATTATCCTCTCATATGCGGTGCGGCTTCCCTCCACGTGTGTAGCCTTCTTCCCTGTCCGTGTTTTTTACTGCTTTCTTTCTCTGCGGCTTTTTTTTATCTATGCGTGTCGCCCATAAATAATAAAATCTCCCAGCTAATTAATTCCCTTCAACGTGTAGTACTCTTCCTTGGCAAAAAATTACTCCCTCCTGCGCACGTCACTCTATGCCATAACACACATCAAATTCAATTTGGCCTAGTGAATCTCTATTGGCCCCAAATAATTTGAAACAATTTTTTGGTCCAATTTCTCTTTGCTTAATTGATTAGGGCCTTTAATCACTAAACAACCCAACCACATTAATCCACACGTGTCCTTCATTCTCGGGTATTGGGCCGGGTACACAAATTGCTCCAAAATACCGAAAATAACACATAAAACATCAAAGCAAGTAAATCCATCCAAATAATAAAAAGGTCAAAAAATATAAAAGTGCGAATTAATTAAGTGTATAAGAATACACAATTAAATGTATAAACCATGCACATTTTTTGACCTATCATCAATCTCGTCCAGAGTAGACCTAGGGGGGTCGAGAACCATAAGTAAATGAAGCGGAAGGGAGCTAAGGGTGCTCTTGATCAGTGCAAGCCGACCACCGAAAGAAAGATGTCTATGCGACCAACCAGAAATCCTGTCGATCATCCTCTGTCTGATGTCCGCAAAGAGCGCTCTCGTGAGATTGCCCTTATATAAAAGGGCACCAAGGTAGGTAATGGGAAGGTCGCCGCGCGCAAAGCCAGTGATCTCGTGGATCCGCTGAGCCCACATGTCCGTGCTGGAGGAGGAGAGGGTGAAGGTGCTCTTCTGCACACTGATCAGCTGGCCGGTAACCGAGCTATAGTGCTCTAGAAGGTGCATAAGCTCACTCAGCCCATCATCATCCGCCCTGGTGAAGATGATGATGTCATCCGCATAAAAAAGATGCGAGATGAGAGGACCATAGCCACGAGTGCTGTAAGTCATCCGTGGATATTCGCGGATGAAGCTGTCGAGGCAGCGAGAGAGGTAGTCCGCCGCAAGAACGAAAATGGATGGGGAAAGGGGGTCTCCCTGTCTAAGGCCTCTAGAGGAGGGAAAAAATCGGGTGGGCTACCATTAATCAGGACCGACAACGTGCAGTGCTCCACACACGCCTCTACAAAACTGATCCACCGCTCAGGAAATCCCATCCCATCCAGTACTCCCTAAGAAACGACCACTCCACCCTATCATACGGTCTGTAGTTGCTAGGTTAGTTGTCTGTAGTTGCTAGGTTAGTAGTTGCTAGGTTAGTTCTCTGTAGTTGCTAGGTTAGTTCTCTGTAGTTGCTAAGTAAGTTAGTTCTCTGTAGTTGCTAAGTTAGTAGTTGCTAGGTTAGTTATCTGTAGTTGCTAGGTTAGTTGTAGCTAAGTTAGTTCTCTGTAGTTGCTAGGTCAGAAGTTGCTAAGAGTTGTCCGCATTTTAAGAGCTGCCATCATTTGATCCGCCCCATATATATATATATATATATATATATATATATACATATTATATAATATATTATATATTATATATTATTATCTATAATATATTATTATAACTAATAATAACAATAATTCAGGAAGCTAATAATACATAGTCTGAATATGCTCAATATATATATATATATATATATATATATATATTTGTATTTGACTATTTGCTTATAATTTTCAACTGTGATTACATTTTTAATATACTATTTTGACACTTTTTTTAATAACACTTTATTTTCCTATATTAAATGATTAGGGTTTAATTAAACTAAACGCATGAGTTAAAACTAAATTAGGTAAGATCAGTTTTAGTTTAGTTAGAAGAATACATGAGGCATTCATAGTAAAAGGGATAAATTAAACTCACCAATTATTTATGAATTTCTCTAAATACAAAGACCGAGCATGTATAATTTATATAATTTATAATATAATATTTGTCCATCTTATTATGTAAGTTAAGTATGCAATTTATTATATTTGTATGAAATTTATCATGTAATTTTATATTTCATATATATTAAATCAAATGAGTGATGTCATTAAAAGTTACAGTCCCCCTTTTTCTTAAATTCGCCCCTATTCAACTTGGTAGGAAATTTTAAAATATAAAATAATTTTCTTACTTTTATTTGAATTTCATAAACACTAATTTAAATAAAAATTTCAACGGAAAAAGTTGGATTCTATTAGAGCGATTCATTGAGACCAATTAATTCAATAATGACTAGATCGATTAATTCAGTATTGACTAGATTGATTAATTCAGTATGACTAGACCGATTTTTGTGACAAGATTGTTTGACACTTTTCTCAGAGTTTTATGATTCTTGTGAACATTAGAGTTGGAAAAACATTTCAGCACATGTTTAATTTAAGGGACTAAGTAGTATTGAAGAAGTCCTGTTGTTGACTTAATTTCATTTTCTAATAGACTTGTATTTATATAAGTCGAATCAATTTTATCAGGCTTGAGATTATCATGTTAGTGTCATAGTTAAATTCAAACTCAAAGCAATAATTAAACCATTAATACTATATTATGCCTCAACTTTAATTGATTCAACAAACATCTTAAAACACTTAAAAATATTTGATTACTCAACATTAATGTCATCACCAAATGTGCGCTCATTTTTTTTTTTTTTTTTCCGAAACGATAAATTTCATTACTAGAACACATAGTTACATCCGGCTCAATAGCCGAATGGGGGAGGCCTACTAAAGGTTTCCTAGAAGCCACAATACAACACTAGAAACACACAAAATACTCCTCAACATGAGAATACTGTTGGAACCCACGAGGATCTCGATATGCACAAATCACAGACAAACATTCAACATAAACCTATGCGCAGCGGATCTAAAGGTTTGATGAAGAAAACTTACTGCTTAAAATTTATGTAGATCTGGCTGGCCCGGACAGTTGACCGCAAATCAAATCTTCTCGGAATCGAACAAACTTGACCAATCCGGAAAGCTGACGTCACGGCGAAGTCAACGGCGTTGACCGATCGGAAAACGGAGGCTTCACGCGCTCTCACGCGCGCGAGTGATCGACCAGTAGCTGCTCCTCTCGGTGGCGCGTGGCGGCGCGTGCGGCGTCAGACGGCGGCGATCTCGACGGCGATCT
>CACSLK010034050.1:1074212-1087852 GCA_902706635.1 Striga hermonthica | reverse complement strand
AATCGTCCAAGGGGGGCGGTGACTAGTAATAAGGGGGGCGGTAAATAGTAACGCCCAACTTGGATTGACTAATAAATAATGGGCCTACTTTTATCAGCCCACTTTCAAACCTATTATGGACATGGTTTGTAGCAATTTAACTTTTGATTCAGCTCTGGTCATGGCCCATTATTGACCCAATAGTTATATAACTTCTAATGACGAGACAATTCTGGGAAATATTCAAATCTCTGTTGAAGAAATGATCTTACACTCATAATAAGAACACTAATGACAAGTTCAATGTTAAGCGATTCTATAAGCCTAAACTAATCAAAATCAAAACTTTATGTATATAATTGAATATTGTATCATAGACATAAGAACTTCATCTGATAAATATCCAAATGATGTCCCTAACATGAAACTTAGGGGAAATGCTAAGGTCCCGTTACGGAACTATTCCGTTGGAGTTGTAACCGATAGATCATCATGTAACTGTCAGAGATAATTGATATAACGGTTACAATTCCCGACGGAGTAGTTCCGTGACGTGACTGTAGCATCTTCCGAAACTTAGAAGAATATTAATGAAATTGGATATATATTCAACTCCACTCCATTCAATTCACTTATTTTTTCTAATAAATAATAATTAATTGTAAAGTGAAAAATAAATAGCAAAATAATGGTTGATGATCATAGGAACGTGTGACCGAATAAATAATATGTTTTATAAAGAAAAATGTGAGTGGAGAAAATAAATAAATAAAGTGGATGAATGTGATACACTTGGATTAGAGAAAATTCGTGCATATTAGCATCAAAATACTTGAATTTTGTGTAGCACATGATATACCAATTTTTATTTTATTTTATTTTTATTTATTTTTTTTACAATAAAAAGATCTTGCCGTGGCCCCACCAAATCAAACCTCACTTGGGCTTTGGCACTAACTATTTGTGTGTGTGCACTAACCCTTAATTAACTTATCCCGTGGCATTATTATTTGACTAATGAAAGAATATATATGTTCAAAGTGATATCAATCTTGGGAAGTGTTTAAATAATAATGATGATAATAATAATCCTAATATCATAATTATATAATGACAATCGAATAATAAATATAATAAAATAAGTCTATTCAAAGTGATATCTAGAAAACGGTACATTTCAAAGAAATTGAGAATTACGAAAATGCGCCCCTCTTGCATGGAATAGTATTCCCTAGAGGTGCACAAAGTTCGGTTAACCGAGTCGAAATCGAAATCGAAAATTCGGTTTGGACCGAAACCGATTGTTTGGTTCGGTTCCTAATCTACCTAGGGAACTAATAAAGCATCGGTTAACCGAACCGAACCGAAAACCGTTTATATAAATATATACATGTTTTCAATTTATACATATAAGTTATAAAAGTATTCATTTGCTTCAATGATTGATGATTTTCAGCTTCATTGACTCCTAAAATTGCTCAAGCATTGATTTACACTCAAAATTGCTTCGTCATAGTCCAAGAAACGGTTCGGGTCTGAAATCTTCTTTTGAGGAGAGTTAAGAATTTATTGAGAAGGTTAAACAAGGTGATAATGTTTTTTTGTTGCGATAAAACATCAAATTTTTTATTCGGTTAAAAATTCGAAATTTATTAATAATATTAATTATTTATTGCGATTAACCAAAAATCTAACTGAACCGACTGTTGGATTTTCGGTTAAAAACCAAACCGAACCGTAAATTTTGGTTCAGTTTTCGGTTATGATATTGGTCAAACCGAATTTTCGGTTAATAAAAAATTCGGTAGGTTCAGTTCGGTTTTAATCGAATGAACAACCCTAGTATTCCCAACAAGATGTCCAATTCGTTGACCCTAGGGCACCCAATAAATAACATATAAAAATATGTGTGACAATAAATATAGTTTAATTTTTATATATAAAAACCCTATTGGTTATGATTCCCCACACACAAAACCACAAAACCAGATACAATTTTTTTTTTTCTTCCAATCGGAATTGAAAACGACAAAACCAAACACATACTTTTTTTTTCTCCCAATCAGAATTGAAAATGACGGTCCCATCAGGAGGAATAAGACGATTATGTTGAGAAAGACCACAATACCTATTGATCTAATCAATAGATCAAGTTTGAATTTTGCGTAGGAAACTCAATGGAATCAAGTATTTTTAATAATCTTTCAAATCTAACGCGATATTGATTTTCCCAAAATTAAAGTATGTTCTACGATAATTATATTAAATTTATATTATGTGATTATAAATTCTTACAATAAGAACAAAATATATTACAGGGCAATGCTACAGTCCCGTTACGGAATCATTCTGTCGAGATTTGTAATTGTCGTGGATATATAGTTGATCTAACAGTTACAAACCGCGACAAAATGATTTCGTAATGGGACCGCAAGCTAGGACAAGTTCTTATGAAAGTAATGTACAATTAATTTAGTATCAAGCAACATAAAGATCCTATGCCGCAAATTAGTTAATTACTATCAAAGTATCAAGCAAAACACGCTTTTGCACGTACAATAATAGTAATACTAGTGTATATATTAATGCACGCACCATAGCCTAATTACAGCACAGTAGAGAATCTAACGGATACAACCCCGACGGAATGGTTCCGTAACGGGACCATAGACTCTCGCCTATATATTTTGGTGTCCTTTATTATTACCATTTAAAAAAAGTTGAGAGCGACAGGCTTCAACACAAACCACCTCCAAATTTTGGGGATCCAACGGTGCTAATGCCCTTTTATAAGGAATCTAGTTTTTTAATTTCATTATTTGTTTAATAGGTTGAATAAAGTTCATTATATATTCAAGAGCGCTTGGATGAGATGGTTTGAGTCTCTTCCAGCTTAACCAGTGGTTTCGTGTTCGAGCCCTGGGAATGCAGCAGTGTTAAAAACTCTTGAGGGAGAGCTTTGCCGCCCTTGTGGTCCTACCCGACTCGATTTTGGATTAGTCGGTTTTCCTGTAGATCCGAAAATCGAAAGATCCATGTACCAAAAAAAAAGTTCAATATATTTTTCTTTTAGAATTTACATATTGATTATTTTTTAAGTATGGCTGTATGAGACAGTGCATGTGAGGGTCCAGTATAAAAGACAGGAGGAATCTATTGATATTTTTGTAACATTATTCCATTAGAATTATTTTTATTTTTTATTTTTAACTAAAATTGGATTACTCCTAGTTGTAAGTTGTAACTGAGTCGAGCCAAGTTGGCGTTCAGACTCAAATTTTTATCGAGCCGAGCGACTTGAAACTAAACAATCTAATAAACAAATCTATGTTCGACTATTTATAATTAATGAACTGTACTTGAACCTTAACGAGTCGAGCTATAGAAACCTACGTACAAATACATGTTTTTCCACTCACTAAATGATGAGCTTTTTTTTTGGTACAGGGACCTTCCGGTTTCCAAATCTACAGGGAAACCGACTAATCTGAAATCGAGTCGGGTAGGACCACAAGGTCGGCAAAGCTCTCCCTCAAGAGTTTTAACATTGATGCATTCTCAGGGCTCGAACACGAGACCACTAGTTAAGCTAGAAGAGACCCAAGTCATTTCATCCAAGCGCTCTTGGATACTAAATGATGAGCTTTAACTTAATGAATTGAAGCTCAATACGTTTATCGAACGAGTTGAGCTCAAACTCGAGCCTTAAATAGCGTAGTTCACCAACTGACTCATTTTGTTTAAAAACTTTTAACTTCAACCAATTTCAAATATGCAATCTTTGCATTATTGCATTTACTAAATCCTTACTGAAAATCATCCCTTACAATAGATATAAGACTTTTTTTTTTTCAATCAAAATTTATTTCAATTAAAATAGATATAATTTTTTTTTTTTCAAACAAAATTTATTTCATTAAAATTACGATTGTTCAATTAAGAATTAACAAATTATGGGCACAAACAAAAGGATTTGAAAAAAACATGTTATTCACCCCATATCTTTTAAGAAAATGCTACAAGTACATAATAAATGTACAGAAGTATACATAACACTCACATGGAGTGGGGTCTACTTGATCTTTTATATTTGATGAGTCCAACTGAATGTGACTGTTATATACACTCATATGTATAATATTATGTACTTATAAAATTACTCTACTTTTTTATATATGACCCGACTCCGGGTCACGAGGTCAAAATTTATCGAAGTTGATTTTTTTTTTTTTTTAAGATTTTTTTGTTTGACATCCATATATACTCCCTATATAGAGTCAAAATATAAGTATATTCAATCTTTATAAATGAAAAATTAAATTCCCTCTCATAGCATATTATGGGGAAGTGAGAGAATCTCAAAGAACAAAGTCACCTCCAATAAAATTCAAATAAAATTTAACAGGAAAGGAGCACAATAGAATAGCACAACATCAAATACTGCATATATCCTCCCTATATATAATTCCAGAATGTGTTGAGCCTACGTGGCTGCTTCTGGTGCTTCGGAATCATATTTGACGAAAAATCATGCTTCGTAATTAGGTTTGGACAAATAATATTAATATATTAATAATTAATAATCTAGGTTCGGTATTCCATAAATATTATGTAGCTAACTTAGGTATTTTAATATCACTTTTACTAATATAACCTTTAATTATTTGTAATTTTACATAGTGAGACACTAAGTGACTAATATATCCCTAAATTTTGATTTGCTTCCTTCAATAAGCTATTGAATTATAAATGTATTTTAAAAGTAGATAACTTTTGTATTTCTTATCGGTTTTACATATATAATATATCAAATTAATCATCTTTTGATGATCTTCGATTTGACATCCATATTGTATATATAAAATAAATAAATTATATTTATCTTTATAATAAAAAAATAATAATATTTATTAAAATTCATTAGAAAAATAAAATTATTTCTGAATTGATATATTTATATTTAATGTAGTTATATAGTGCAAGTTAAAAAATTAGTATAATATAACACAAGTAAGTCGCACAAATAAAAAATATCATAATAAATATAATATATATATACATATATATTCTTATAAAATGTATTTGAATTTTCAAACTACTTTTTCTCATTAATTTTAAATTTTAAGAAAAAAATTAGCAAGCACCCGTGTAATACACGGGTGTTGTACTAGTTTATATATATTATATATAGCCAAAATATCATAACAAATCTTGTGTTACTGCTATTTATTTTAGGTCAATCTAAGGGCCTTAACCTAAGCCATCCTTTTCCTTTAATGGTGGCTGCTCCATTTATTTTTAGTATATAACTCCATGAGCCAAATAGACCCCATTTGCCTAAATCATAATCAAATGTACCCCCATTTGATCCCACTTCCCTTTTATTTTTTAAGAACTATAATAATAATAATAATAATAATAATAATAATAATAATAATAATAATAATAATAATAATAATAATAATAATAATGAAGTCATCTCTATATATAAATGCAGAGTTTTTCAAGCTTATGTGTCGTCTTCTGGTGCTTCGTAATCCTATGTGTCCAATTTTGTGCTTATTAGTAATACGAATAGATCTAGAACTCTGTCATTTCCTATTAGGAGTTTTGAAATCATAAAACATTTGAGTAACTTAAATTATAAGTATATTTTAAAAGGTGATAACTTTTGTATTTGTTATCATTTTTTTTATTCATATGACATGTCAAATTAAAAAAAAAAAAAATTATGAGCTTCAATTTGACATCCATATAACATATATAAAATAAATAAATATATTTTTATTATAAAAATTAAATTATCAATCAATATTAATCGCAAATTAATAATGTTGCATACTTGAAAAATTATCTATAAAGTTATCACATATGAATTAGATAAATTATTATAATACATGTCGTGTAAATTGTACAAGTTATGAGTGTCGTTTTATATTAATAATACAATATTCGTGAAAATATCTGAAATTTAAATAAAAACTTCTCTCTCTCTTTTTTACACAATTACTCTTACTATCAGAAACCGTTTATAGGAATATGAGACTCCAAAAATTGTTTCTAAGCAGGGCAAAATTGCAATATTTAATTGAAATGAACATTATGACTATATTTCATTTTGGAAAGTGGAAAAAAAAAATTAAAAAAAAATAAGTGGGACTGAAGAGATTAGAGGTTGCATGTGAGCCGTACACATAAAGAAGCAGACATGTCAAAAGTGGGCAGTACACAGAATCCTCTGTTCTTAGGCCAACTTGGGCCGGCCGGTCTATATTTATATATTTTATTTTTTTGCCAAAATTAAATAATTAATATGCCAAAAGGAAATTAAAATGATAAATAAAAAAAAGTGATGTAGTAGGAAGCATGAGATGAGAGAATTGTATGAAAAACAACGAAGAACAATATCTTTTCTGATTCAATTTGATGAAAATGATAACTGCCCGTACGAGAATACACATCGGGGGTTTTTTAATAATACATCAAAGTCCTACTCAATAATATTTAAAAGCTCAAACACAACAAGTCCAATATAACATAGTAAAATCTCACACACAACATAAATAAACATAAACTAAATAATAATAAAATATAATAACAATCACACTGAAAGTTGGAGTCGATCATATGTGTCGGAGAAACATCAACGCACTCTCGTCGGCATGAAAAAAGGTAACTACCCTTTAAGCTTTATAGTTTGGACAAGTTGACAGTGAAAGCAAGACAAGCACAATGGAAGGCCACCATAAGTCAAACGTGAATCTTCATCACTTGCTGTGTTTGAATTATAAGACTCTCAACAATCAAATATTATACTATACTATAATACTTTTTCCCAGTTTTAAGGTATTATATTTGTGATTTGACGGTCTATGTGGGCTTGCGCACGTGGCCTGCACACAGGTGGAAGCAGCTGTGTGGGCCCAAACACTTGCTAATTTTGTAGCTTAAATACTTAGGTGCGTCCTGTCACACGGTAGAAGCACTGATTTTGTAGTGCAATTGAATATTGATTTTTTTGATTTCTTTGATATTTTTTTTTCTCTCGCTAGATAGCATACATGATATACAGACAGTTGAGGGCGTCGATTGTTTATGAAATAATTTGTTCAAAATGATAAGTAGTTAAAATTATGTGAGTCGATGAATAATGAATAAAGTTGATTTGAAGTGTAAGAATGTATGATTTGTATTATTTAATTATATAAATAATATTAAAGATAGTGGAGTTGAGTTAAAATTGAGTTAAATTTTTAGTATGAAATAAAGTTGAATAAATTATTTCATAAACAATCAATCTGAAGTTTTTTATAACTAGGATTGATTATTATTTTATTTTTTTATTTTTGGCGATTGTTACTGTATATAAGAGAAAAAAAGTTACTATTGTTTTTAAATAAACACCTGAATTAAGAAAAAATTACAATTTTTGCCTTGTTAATTTGTTTCACTAATTTTCAAAAATGTTTTTGATGTACAGTCGTTTTGGATTTTATTTTCATGGCCTTCATACATGTATGCAAAAATATTGTTACAATTTGGTCCTTGGGACAATCATATAATTAAGCTGATGTGAATTGATGTGGCATTAGTTGGTCAGCCTTTCCAGATGATGGGTTAAAAATCACCAAAAATTAACAGGGGTTGGTTCAAGTGGTAAGCACCTTGATGTCGTTTAATCAAGGTCTCGGGTTCGAGTCCTTGTGGATGTAGAAAATCCTTGTTGGAAAACTCACCAACCACTGCCAAGTGTGCGACTCGAGTCGACAAACGGATTAGTTAGAGAATAGCTCTGGATACCATGACTGGCTAAAAAAAAAAAAAAATCACCAAAACATATCGGATGAAAATTACAAAACTTCTCATTCATTATGTATAACTGCTCACATATCTAATAATTATTAAATTTGTACAGACTCAAAATTTTTTTATTTATTCTTTCCATCAAAAGAACCATTTCTCGATTCATGCACGTCATCCTTGCGCAGGGATCATGTTATCTTCTCTTTATTGTTCCAATTTTATCGGATGTCTCCGAAGGGATTTTTTTTTTCAATTTCCCAAGAAAAATTTAAATAATAGAAGAATGTATAATAACCAGTTGCAAGCAATAGCTGTGTTTCTGGACGAACAACTTGACTACAGTCTACATACATCTACCAATGGTCAAGGAATTAACTAAAGGTGAAGGGACCAACTGGCAAAATAAATAACACAACCGAAAATATACTATTGCGAGAAGGACGATCACTACGAATTAATTAATTAATTAAAAATATTAGAATATAATGTACCAAAAAAAAATATTAGAATATAAATGTAAATAAAAAAAAAAAAGGTAAAGCAATACAGACCATCAACAGCACTACAGCAGCAAATTAAAGAAGATTGATATTTGATATAGACGTTCACTATTAACCAGTGATATTAGAATCCTTATTACATGAACTCATGACACATATTAGATACTATCTATAAATACCACAAGGAACTGATTCAAACAACATAAATCATCATCATCATCATCATCATCATCTCTGTAAAGAAAATCTATTTAAGAAATAAATAAATAAATAAATAAATAAAACGGTCGTTTTTTTATTCGTGCCCGATGGCCTGCATTCTTAAAACCCGTGTGATTTTTTTCCTTTTCGTCCTTGCAGCTTGCCTCGAATGTCAATTTGTTCGAGGCAGGCAACTAAAGTCGCCAATGCAAAGCCATGCAAGACGAGCAACCAACTCCAACCGAATCCTAGAAAACGTCCATCCGCCACCTGTCCCGTCTAAAGGCCACGAGCTAACTAGTCCAAAAGCACAGGACTCGTGGGCCGTGGGGCAAAACCGTCATTTCCACTCCTCCAGTGGGGAAGCAATAGGTGTACATCTATCAACCGAGCCCGGACCCAGCCCTGGGATCGGCCACACACTTTCCGCGCAAAAACATGAAAAAATGCAGTCGCAGGGGCAAAACCGATATTTCTCGTTCACCAACCAGGGACCCAGTCCTGGAATTGGCCATCCACAGGAAGGGCAAAAAGGCACAATGCAGCCCCAAGACGGCCATCCATCGACTAACCGCGGGCCTAGTCCCGGGATCGGCCACTCTCTGGGAGGACAAAAACGTAAATTTCAGCCCGGTAGTTTGGCTCCGAAAACAGGGAAATAGACGACTACTGCCAGCTGGCATCTCGGTTGTTACTACGGAGACTCGAAAGCAGGGGAAAGAAGGCACGAGCATTTCGTACTTGTGCATGGCATTATTGTGAATTCTTAATTATGTATTGATTTCAATTTAATGTATATCAGGCTATTATTTGAATATGCAAATTAATATCCATGTATTGTTTTTATATATGTATGCCTCATTTCTCTTTAATGAATCAAATACATATGTTTCTTTTTGTGTTTGTGTGTGTGTGTGTGTGTTTACATTCATCTAATTCATACTGTTTCAATAAAATTTTAACGTCGGGGAAATGCTAAGATAGCATTACGGAACTATTTTGTCGAGATTTGTAACCGTTAGATCATGGCAAAATTTCATTTTTGGTCCTCAAGTTGGCCACGTTCTAAAAAACCACCCTGCCATTGGCCACTTTCATTTTTGGTCCCATAAATTGTCTATTTAATCAAATTTGGTCCTATTTTATCTGGACCCCGGATTAAAAATCGACGTGGTGTCACGTGGCGTTTAATTTATCTGATGTGGCCTCTTCATGTTAATATAATAATTATTATTGTGCTAGGTGGAAAATCATATTGCCACATCACCACATTTTCTCCCCCTTAAATACCCGATCAAGCCAAATCCCCAAATCTTAGCCTAATTTTTTTAATTTCTACCGATGCCGATGTCTTCTTCTTCTTCGTTCTCTTCTCCTTCTAATCTGTTTTGCGACTGCGGTTTTAGAGCTCAATTACGCACATCAAAGACTCCATAAAATCCCGGTAAGAAATTTCATGGATGCAAGAATTGGCAGAAAGGGGGTTGTAATTTCTTTAAATGGGAAGATGAAGCAGATTGCTCGAACAATCAGATTCTGGCCATTGAATTGATTGAACTCAGGAACAAGATGTTACTGCTTGAAGCCGAAAACAGAAAAATGAAGGAGAGTGTTGAACTCCAATTTTATGCGCAGGACATTTATGTGGAAGAATTTTCCAAAATTTGAAAAAAAAAAATCTGGAAGCTCGAAGTGTTTGTTGCTGCAACATGGGTTCTGTTCATCATTTTTAATTTTGTCAAGTGGTGAAAGATGTCTCTTTTTTTTTCTTCAGTGATGGTCTGTCATCGTGAGCTTTCTGTTTCTGTCATTGTGAGCTTTTTGTTTCTGTCATGACAACTTTGTTTTGTTTGTTGTAATGAATTGCTGTAACTTTGTTTTGCTTGAAGTGTTTTAATGGATTGCTGCAAGTTTGTAAGGGAATGAACACTGTCTTTGTTGATCTGTCATGTTAATGTTTAAACATTGTGTATTCTGTTTATAACCATTTTAGCAGCATGTTGATGTCAAAACCTGTTTAATTGTGTTTATAAACATTTTAGCAGTATGTTGATATCAAAACCTGTCAAAACCTGAACTAACTAATGCATTCATCAGTAAACAATGCTTGAACATGAAGACATTCTTATAGCAGAACCATTTATTTAATTATCAAAAGCACAAGATGAACATCCACTTAGCAAAACCATCAACCAACAAAAGTCATTTCCATAATCATAAGATACAAACAAAAAACAAAAACCATTTTCATAAACAGAACCCATAACCATTCAAGTTTCAAAAACCATACAAGTTTCAAACCATTCATCCACTTAACCAAAACACCCAAGTCATTCAAAAACTAAAACCAAACAACCAACACACCCAAATGGAGGTGTATTTTGGACCACTCATTTGGTTACATTCTTTCCCTTCAGTTTAGGATCTACAGGAGGAACAAGACTACTAATGGAGGTGTATTTTTGACCACATACTTTGAATATCTCCTTTAGTCTTGAATCTCTTTCAGTTAGGCAGCTCTCTTGGCTTGGTATGAATTGACCACTAACAAATGGTACTGGTCCTCTGATGACCACTCCTTTAGTGGGTTGTCCCATTTGCAGTTGTTGGTAAGAAGTTGGGGCAGCTTTGAACCATTGTGTTGGAGCAGGTAGAGGGGCAGATGGAGCAGGGGCAGATGGAGCAGGGGATTTAAACCATTTTATTGGAGCAGGTAGAGGTGGAGCAGCAGGTTTTTTGGGAGCAGGGGCAGTTGCATTAGAGGCAACAGGAGCAGCAGGGACAGTTTGGTTTTTAACCTAACAAGTAAGTTTAGATTGTGTTAATTTGTAAAGATAATTATTAAGTAGTTCAAACTAATTAAAAAAGAACAGAAAGTACTTACATTACTTGTGCTTTGTTGAGTGGACACTCCAACTGCTGGGACAGGGTTAAGGGACCTCTTTCTAGTCTGAAAATACACTAAAACACTTAAGACATGATGATATGAATTATATGAACTATATATAGATTTATTAGTTGAGACAAAAGAACTGAAACTACTTACAGTAATTGAGCTTTGTTGAGTGGACACTCCAACTGCTGGGACAGGGTCAATCACCCTCTTTTTAGTCTGAAAATACATTAACAAACTTAAGAAATGATGATATGAATTATATGAACTATATATAGATGAAAACATCAGAAAATACAATTATACCTTTAACTTTTCTGGTCTTTGTTGACCTTGTGATTTGAAGAGAAGACCTCCTTTCTTATTGTGCCCATCTCTCTTACAGAAGCTGCATTTCACTGTCATTTGTTGCCTTTTTATTGTATTTTTCTTGGTCACAACCCTTGGCTTACTCCTTGACCTCTTTCTCCCACTAGAAAGAACCTCATCAGGTTCCACTATTCTAACCATCTCTGGCCTACCTGCTGATCTTCCTAAATTTGGTGGCTCAGGTGGAGGATAACCTGTTGCTGCCCATTCCTTTCTTCCATTAATTGGCATGATTGCAGGCTCATAAACCCTCTTGTATGTCTCTGTCTTGTAGCAAGGGTTCACAAAATCTTCAATGCTCCAGCCTTGGAAATTAATTGCACTCACTGCATGTACACAAGGAATTCCAGACAACTCCCACTTTCTGCACCCACATGTATGTGCCCTTAGATCCACCTTAAACTGATCACCATTCACACATTCAACTTGAAAGTTGTACTCATCAGATTTTAGGGGGATACAGTCAACCATATTATCAATATGATCATCTATGATTTCCTGTATCTTGGGACACAATGAAAAGTTCCATTTTTTTGCACATCTGTCCCTATTTTCCTGCAATCTCTTCATCAAATACCCCATTATCCACTCAAGCATTGTCAGAATAGGTTGTTCCCTGGCCTCAAGGATATTGCTGTTGAATGTCTCACAAACATTATTAAGAAGCATGTCACACTTAGGAAAAACACTAAAGTGTGACCTACTCCACTCTTTTGGTGGTTTTTTAGACAACCAACTCCAAGCCTCCTCACTCATTTGTCTAACTGTAGTCATTTTCCTCTGAAACTCATTCACTGTAGTGGCTGTTGCACATCTCCAAACAGCATTCTTAAATGTTATCCCTCTAAAGCCAGCATCTCTGAAATTTCCCATCATATGTCTCATACAGAACCTGTGATCACAATCTGTAAAAATTGCTTGTGCAGCCTGTATCAATCCTTTTTGCTTATCTGAAATGATGGTCCATTCATTCTGATTGAAAATCCCCAAATCATTTTTTAGAAGAACAAAAAACCACTCCCAATTTTCAAAATTTTCAATACTGACAACAACATATGCCAAAGGATAAAGTGCATTGTTGGGGTCAACCCCAACAACAGTACGTAAGATCCCCTTATTTGGACCTTTCAAATGGCAATCATCCACACCAAACAAATTTCTACAACCTGACTTAAATCTCAACTTCAACGCATTCAAGCAAATATCAAAGTCTTCCCACTATCAGAATCAGAAACAGTATCCAACACAACTATACTACCAGGATTTGTTCTTCTAATCTCCTCACAGTAATCCCACAACAATGCATATTGCTCCTTTGGTTCACCTTTTTTATCAGCAATAGCATGCATCTTGGTTATGTATGCTTGTTGTTTAGAAATGTGAACCCTAAGCTCTCTTGCTGCTTGATTTCTAAATCCTTTCACAGCCCTCTGAGGATCATCCTGAAAAACAGCAGCATATTTCCCAGCTAACCAAGTGGATTTCAAATTTTTTACCTTTCATATCACAGCACAAGTGTGTCTAGAGTTATACTTGATAACCTGAAAGGTCTCCTCACCTTTCACTCTAACTGCACTAATCTTCCATGAACAATTACTATCACCACACCTGGCTCTAAGATACTGCTTCACATTTTTGCTAATAATGACAGTTCTCTTTGCCTTAATGGCACATGAATGTATAGCAGTCCTAAGCTCAGATTTGGTAGCAAATGTTGTGTACAAATTATTCTTTTTACCGAGTACCAAATCAAAAGATTCGTTCCCCGGGTCGATCTCACGAGGAAGGCGGTTCGGAATTTAGTTCTGATATTGACAACACATAAAAGCAAAATAAACCCTAAACATACTAATCAAATAAGGGAGTGAATAATTATCAACTAAGAAATGAATAAC
>CACSLK010034050.1:1022961-1074112 GCA_902706635.1 Striga hermonthica | reverse complement strand
GGGAGGAGAAAGAGATTTCGTGGTGTTCTCGGGACCTAGGGTTCGTCTCCCAGAAGAAGAGAGAATGCCCCCAAACGATTCTAAAATCTGTTATTATAATTGCTGAAAACGCGAGCTCCGCGGCCGCGACTTGATCCCGCGGCCGCGACTTTTTGCGTCTGTCCGCGGAGAAATTTCTGCTGTGCGCGGCTTTACTTTTCGGGCACGTTCGGGCTCGTTTGAAGTCGGAATTGAGTTCCGTTTTTTCCTACGCGTAGCTAACGAACTCCTCTATCCAATGGTGTCAGCTTCCCCACAAGATTCTCGAAAACTGGTTCTCCCGAAGCTTTTGACCATCACACTAGAGACGTTCGCATGCGACTTCGCGCGGCTTCGCGTTTTGGCTCCGTCAGGATTCATCCAAACTTGAAATCCAATTCCGCCTTTTCAAATGTGTAGCCAACAAGTCCATCTACACAACCATGATTGCCCGGTCTATTGTTGAGCTAAATCGACTCCTCACGAGACTTTCGACCTGCACACCAAAAACAAGAAGAAAAACCGGAAAAACACACGAAAAACACAAAGAAAACCAAAATGGAACATAACACATAATAAAACACAAAACAAACTAAAAACTCACGAAAGGACCTAAAACGGGGGAAAAAGATTGATAAAACAATAACGAAAAATACAACAAAAATGAGACAAACAGCAAACAACATACCTTTCTTGAAGTTTGGTTCATATAAGTCATTCTGATCAAACACAGGAAACTTATACCTCACTATGTCCTCATCAGAGCTATCTTCACTATTTAACTCCTCTTGGTATACCACATCTTCATCCCCACTTCCATTTTCATTTTCCCTCTCATTTTCACTTTGACCACCTAACCCTTCAGTAATACTATCAACATTTTCATCAAACAACTTATCATCTAATTTGTCATCACCCATATCATATTCCCAATCATAAACTTCATCACTGGATTCATCACTTTCAACATACTCTCCCTCTCCCTTACTACCCTCAATCTCAGCACCATCTCCTTCATATCTCCCTTACTACCCTCACTCTCAGCACCATCTCCTTCATCCCCCTCACCACTCTCACCCAAGCTCTCAGCACCATCTCCCTCATCCCCCTCACCACCCTCACCCAAGCTCTCAGCACCATCTCCCTCATCCCCCTCACCCAAGCTCACAACAGCATCTCCCTCATCCCCCTCACCCAAGCTCACAGCAGCATTTCCCTTATCCCCCTCATCCAAGCTCACAGCAACATTTCCCTGTTCCCCCTCATCCAATCTCACACCACCATCTACCTTAACCCCCTCACCATGTTCATGTTCTTTTTGCATTACTTTCACCTCATCCACATACAAGTTTACATCCCTAAACATTCTATTTTCTTCAAAAAAAATTCCTAAATCACGCTGAGAGCTTACTAACACAAACACATGTCCTTTATTTTGATACAATCTGAAAGGTTTCTTTACACCATTTCTTTCAGGAATCTTTCTGAAATCATCAAGACATACCTTTCTATGGTCAACAAAATCAAACAGTATTGTAGAACCTCCTAGATATGCTGCATAATTGTGACCTTGGTAAAAAAACCTCCATAATGTAGACCAACCGTGAAAAACTCACTTTGGGTTCCTACAAACCAAAGAGAAACAAAGTTGATCAGTAACATTTCCCTGTAAACCCTAATGTCAGAAATACAATACAAAGTCTAACAAAACCTTAATTTCAAAAAATATAAACCCTAATTTAGAAAATTATAACCCTAATTTCAAAAACTATAAACCATAATTTCAAAAAATATACTAACCATATCGAGGAGTAGGAAGGTAATCAAGCTCTTTTTTCCGCAATTTCATCTCGCAGTTGGGTCCTTGAATTCCTAGACCAACTTTCTCGATCATACTGAGAATGTCTACATCAAATTGAGCAGTTTTGTCCTTCATTCGTGGTTCAGATTGCTGCTTCAACTGTTGTGATTCAGAGGTCTCCTTAACCGATTGTGATTTATCCTTCAATTTCGATTTCTCCTTTGATTTAGATTGTGATTTCTCCTTATTTCGGCATGATCTTTTGCTAATTTTGACTTATCCTTATAGGATTTCACTTTTTTTCTCACCATCTTCCAACAATTTCGATTCTGTCGAAAGTTGAGAGAGGAGATTTTTTGGGGGTATCCGGAATTAGGTTTTCAGATTGGGTGTAAAATATGAATGTGACGATTAAGCTGCATTTTTTGGGGTAAAATCGATTAAGTTTCGCGCCCTTTCTTATCCTGCCAACTCATCAAACAATCATTCCACATCAGATAAATTAAACGCCACGTGAAGCCACGTCGATTTTTAATCCGAGGTCCGGATAAAATAGGACCAAATTTGATTAAATGGACAATTTATAAGACCAAAAATGAAAGTGGCCAATGGCGAGGTGGTTTTTTGGAAAGTGGTCAACTTAGAGGACCAAAAATGAAATTTTGCCGTTAGATCATCATGTAACCGTCAGAGATAATTGATCTAACGGTTACAAACTCCGACGGAATAGTTCTGTAACGGGACCGTAGCATCTTTCATTATTTAAAATGGGCAGTTATCAAACTAAAGTGGCTTAGTTTTATGAATTAAATTACAATACTATCACATCCCTAAGATCCTACCTTTACAAAAGCGATTATAGTGACAACTAATATACAATAGAAAGATTCTTTAGCCCACTTTGTAGGCTCTTTATAGTCTTATTGTGACTAACAAAATTTTGGTCCAGGTATGAAGAATATTATTTTATACAAAAAGTGTCCAAACATGAAGAGAGCATGATGTCATCCTTACAAGACCATGCACTTTGACTCTATCAGAGACTGCAGTACAATTACTTGGTGCCTACAAGTTAAAATGTTCTGCATCATGAGACCATATATACAAGCAAATGTGTGTTAGTGTTGTAACAAGGGATTTTTATTTTGATGTCCTACTGAACGTGCCAAATTTGTATCAATGACTTTTTACTATGTGTCCTATCAAGCGTGCAAAATTTGTAACAAAGAATTTAATTTTATCTTGATGTCCCATCGGGCGTGCCAAATTCGTGGATTTTGATTGATCTTCAAATGTATTTGACAATTAGATCTTCGATCTTGAATTTCTCTAATATAAATTCAGAAAATCGAATGACTTATTCTCGTACTAAATGTTAGGACTTGATTTGATTGAAGACGACTTCTTGACTGTCTTTCTTTTTTATCTTTCTTGAAGAGAAACTTGGACTTAAGCGTCGATTTCTTCTTATTTTGATCTTTAGAGGGACTTGCACTACAAGAAAACACTTCAATTCTAACGGCAAAAATTTCCGTTGGAAATTCCAATGAATATTCCAACAAACTTAATTTATGTTGGAATAAGTGTTGGATGGTTAAGGAATTCCAACAGATTTTTTTCGTTGGAATAGTTGTAGGAATTTATTTCCATAGGATTTTCCGTTGGATTTTAGCTATTCCAACGGCCGTTTTTCCCACGAATTTTTATATGTAGGAATATCCGTTGGAATAGCTATTCCAACGGAAAATATAAAGAATTCCAACGAAAAATTTCCATTGGAATGTAAGAGTTTTTTTTGTAGTGTTTGGGACTTGAACATTGATCTTCAATTACATGAATGTCTTGTATCTTCAAGAACACCGTTGTTTCACAGCATGCAACTTTTATCTATTAATATGTCTATCGTTTTGTGGAAAAAGAATTCATGACGCTAACACAACATAAATGATCGTGTTTATATTTTAATTTTATTGGTTAGCAGTAATTTTCTATATCACCATCACTTATATATATGATCATGTCACATGCTAAAGTTATAAATTAGAAAATTATATGTGTATTAAATATAAAGTTAGAGCTGACTTAAAATCCTCAAGGACAATGGGCGCCATGTTATTTATGCTGTAAACAAGGAATTCCACATGCAATGATCGTGTGGTTATTACTAATTTGATTTATTTTTATTTTTTATTAATTAACCGAAAGAAATTATAATAATAAGATTATATGTGTATTAAATATAAAGTTAGAGCTGACTTAAAATCCTCAAGGACAATGGGTGCCATGTTATTTATGCTGTAAACAAGGAATTCCACATGCAATGATCGTGTGGTTATTACTAATTTGATTTATTTTTATTTTTTATTAATTAAACGAAAGAAATTATAATAATAAGATAATATTGCAACTGGAACAATTTCATAGGAAACATATATCAAAGCTAATTACATGGACCAACAGCGATTGACTCAAGTGGTAAGCAACTTGATGTCGCTTAAGCAAGGTCCCAAGTTCGACTCCTTGTGGATGCAAAAAATTCTTGTTAGGAGACTCACCCACCACTGTCAGGTGTACGACCCGGGTCGATCAACGAATTAGTCGGGGCATAGCTCCGGATACCGTGACTGGCTACCAAAAATTAATAAAAAAAAGTTAATTACATGGTTTTGTCGAATTGACTGTCGATGTTAATAACGTTATATTAATAGCCGCAAAGTGGCAAAATCTTGAAGAATCTTGCACAAGGGCTTTCGATCTGTCTTAGTGAGAATATGCCTTTTTGTAGCTGCCAATTGTTACCCGTGATTAGATTCAAGTAAAAAGGTAGATTCTATTGTTTCATTGGTTGACATTATTACAATATATTACTTAATAGAGATACTAACTTAAAAAAATTATTAGGCGGGTCGATTTGTATACTGTATTTTTTTTTTTTAATAAATAGTTATACTAGGAAACATATGATCACTACGTCAAAAAAAGGCTTCAGATAGAAGCGTTATCGAAAACAGTGTTAGCTGAAGACCGAATCTTTAAATAACGCTTTAAAAGCATTATGTGAAGAACCTTTCACATAACACTTTTTTATAATAAGCGTTATGTGAAGAATTTTCACATAACACTTTTTTACATGAAGCGTTATGTGAAGAACCTTTCACACAACACTTTTTTTATATTAAGCGTTACGTGAAAAATCTTTATATAACACCTTTTTATATTAAACGTTATCTGAGGAACCTTTCACATAACACTTTTTTATATTAAGCATTATATACATATATTCTTTAAAAAAATTATTGTTTAATCGTTTGACTTGTCATTTTGGACTGTAGATTTCACAACAAGACCGAGATTTACATAACTGGCGAAATTGCAGATACAATTAGATCGAGTACTAAATCAAGTAATTCCATTTATTTACTACTTTAGTTCCGTCGGTGCGTAAATCTTCAAATTTGTGTCGCAAATTTTACATTTTACAGTACTCATAAAATGTTTTATTATTTGACGCGTGTCAATTTTAGGGGAAATGCTACGGTCCCATTATGGTACCATCTCGTCTGATATTTTAACTGTTGAATTCACATATAGATAAATAAGATAAATTATTCAACAGTGGAAACACCCGATAACATGATACGGTAACAAGACTTTTTCTACAATTTTAAACTGGTTGGTTAAAAAGGTGGAGAAAATTTTTGCTAATAGGATCCAAGGGGGCCTAATTGGCGGCCGTTGGATTCACTAAATCATGTGCGTTTATATTTTAAACACCGGACTTTAAAACTCGTCCCACTTGCCTGCCACTTTTCATATCAGCTTTTTACCATAAAGTATTAGTTATTTTAGTTAATATACTAATATATGAAGTCAATTTAATGACGGCCGTTCTTTAATCTATTTTAAATAATTCTATTATCATATTTCTTAAATCATAAAAATATGCCAGAGAATATTTCACCTTTTCCATCATAGTTGTATATAAATACAATATTGTAGAATATTGTATTGATAATTTATTTCTATAAAGGACACAAATTTTTTTATATACTTATAAGGGAAAAGACATAAGCAATATGTAACATTTTGTGCATGCTAGTATTTTTTTTTTAATCTGATACTTAATTAATTATTCAGTAATTTTTTTATGAATAGATGTGAATTATAATTAATGCACATGAGAATTCCTCAATATATATCCTCCCTATATATTATTCTCGAATGCGCTGAGCCTACATGGCTGCTTCTGGTACTTTGAAATCCTACTTGGCAAATAATCATGCTTTGTAATTAGGTTTGGAAAAATAATATTGATATATTAATAATTAATAATCTAGGTTCAGACATTCCATACATTTTAAATAGCTAACTTAGGTATTTTAATATCACTTGTACTAATATAACCTTTTAATTCTTTGTAATTTTACATAGCGAGACATTAAGTGACTAATATATCCTTAACTTTTGATTTGTTTCCTTCAATTAGTTATTTAATTGTAAATGTATTTTAAAAGTTGATAACTTTTGTATTTCTTATCGGTTATATATATATAATATATCAAATTAATCATCTTTTGATGATCTTCGATTTGACATCCATATTGTATATATGAAATAAATAAATTATATTTATCTTTATAATAATATAAAATAATAATATTTATTAAAATTCATTAGAAAAATAAAATTATTTCTCAATTGATATATTTATGTTTAATGTAGTTATATGTTGTAAGTTAAAAAATTATTATAATATAACACAAGTAAGTCGCACAAATAAAAAAGTGTCATACTAAATATATAATAATATATATACTTTTATAAAAGGTATTTCAATTTTCAATTATTTTTTTCATTAATTTTAGATTTTAAGAAAAATTAGCAAGCACCCGTGTAATACACGGGCGTTGTACTAGTTAGAGAGTATTACTCAATATATTAGAAAATATTAGAGAATGTTCTGTATAAATAGGTAAATTATCATAGTACTTGGTAGATCAATAATTGTATTTTTACATGTAGGTAATTTATGTAAAAATTGGTAATACTTAACTATTTTATAATTTATAGTAGTAAATGGAAAAAGTAACTTACATCCTTTTTTTTCTTATAAATTTGAACAAATGACGAATTTGTAATATTATTTGAACAAAAAATAATAAAAAACAATATGAGCGTCCATAAATACATGTGTTCATAATGAACAATTTTGTTTTATATATAGTTTACAAGCACAATACTGTGCACTACACGTGTGTTGAGTTAAGAAATATATGATAAAATTATTGCTAAAATAAAATTTTTATTTAAAAATTTTGATGGACTAAAATTGATGAAAAAAATAAGAGGAATAGACAGTTTGTAAATAAAAAATTAAGAAAGAAATATAAGATAGTAAGATTGTTACTTATCCGAACATAAAGGAAATATGTACTGTATAAGAGAAAAAAAACAACAAAATTAAATGTAAACTTACGTTGTTTGAAAAAAGTTATTTATTTCTAATATCAAGTCTAATACTAAAGTAAAAATGAATCTACAAACAATATTACAAAGCGTAGATTTTCGCCATGTCAGTATCTAAAGCGTGCCAGTTTACCACTTAATCTCAACAAGTTTTGAATTAATATATAGAGAGGAATGTGGAAGATTCCTGCATGAAACACCTGTTTATTTTTATATTTCATCTCATGTTTTATTCCGTTGGATGCATGACGACACGTGTATAAATATTACGTCATCATAAATATTTTTCATGCATCCAATAATATAATAAAAAAAACGAAATGAAATACAAAATTATAACACGAAATATCACCACATGAACATGATTTGAACTATAACAACACCACAATGTACTATGCAACTATCAAAATATATACGGAAAGCAATTCTTTACATAAATAGGATCTTTTTTTGCCACGCTCGATCGATTTGCATGCACCTAATATATTGACCTCCCACACAAAGGAATCTTCCTTCAAATTGGGAACTTCACATGCATTTTATTTATTTATTTTTTTTTTTCTATTTTTCAATTTTTGAGCTCTATAAATAGACCCTAAACACAACAAAGAGCTACACAACTCACAAACATTTCCCTCTCTTGCTCTATTTAGTTCATTTTTTCCTCTTCTTAACAAGAGACTACAAATTAGTCTTTCAGAAGCATGGCCAAGACTCTAGCTTGTTTGTTCTTCGCCCTCGTTATCCTATCAATCAATGTCTTTCATATCGAGGCCCAAAATTTGAAAGAAGGTCGAAATTCGAACAGTGGCCAAGTTAAGTATGTTAAAACCTTTCCGAGCCCAGATGAGTACTTACGAGGGCACAGAGTTAGACTCGATGAGGAATACCCGAATGCTTTCCGGCCCACGAACCCCGGCCCAAGTCCGGGTATAGGTCACTCGAAACTTGAAGAAGGATCCGCTTTTCGACCCACGAATCCTGGTCCGAGTCCCGGTATAGGTCATCCTAACTAAGCATAACTAAATATGTTGTCTTACATGTTATGATTGAAAACAATTGTTATGTATTAGTTAAGATTATATATATATGTGTGTTTGGATTGGTTAGTTAATTAGCCAGTTTCCATTTTATTTGATTTCTATGCTAGCTTTTATTACATTTCTCATATGCAGATTGTAAATCTTCCTTATTTTATATATTTTATTGTTGTCAAGTTGGTTATTACTGTAAGAGGAGCCCATCAACTCTTGTATGATTTTCTTAATTTTTATAATATGATCCCTTCTCTTATAATATATATATGTATATATATATATATATATATATATATATATATATATATTTATATATATATATATTTTAATAAAGACTTCAAATTAGTTATTTGCATGCGGAGATTTTTGTACGGGATTCAAGCAACCTCGTAAGCTATGGAGAGTGGGTTACCACTTAAATTACGTGTAGTAGCATTAGTACAAAAGCCAGCGGTAACCGCGCGCATATATACAGGTGATCACTTCCCACTTTTAAAGTATCAATAGTGGTTATAAGAAATGCAATATCAGAATTGCTAAGAATTCCACTTATGATGAGCTGGACAAAAGCTGATGGGTTGGACAATGCATGGATACGTGGATGATGATGATGTGCATGTAAAAATGCATCTGAGAGGAAGAGCAAAATGGAGTTACTTTATTGTTGGAATTATAGGAAACATAGTACACTTTGATCTAAGGGACCACACCTTTTCTTTTTTTTTTCTTACAACCTTAGTTTCAGCTTTTTTGATTCCTTTTTATCTTTCTCTCTTTTACCCTTTTATAGGGCTTTCTTTTCTAGTATATATAGTCTTTTGTAGTTTGAAAATCAGAAATATAATATATTGTAATTATTCAGAATACTTTTGAGTTATGAACAAGAAGATGTTCCATCAGTTCCTTGCTTTACTTTTTATTATGGTATCAGAGAAGTAAGAGACTTTCCCTTACTGTCTCTCTACTTGATATTATAATATGGAAGATCAAAGCAACCCCTTGTTCCTCAGTCATGGGGAAAATCCAGGTCAGGTTTTGGTTAGTCAACCACTCACTGCAAATAATTATCACACATGGAGCAGAGCCATGTATGTTGCTCTTTCAGCCAAAAACAAGTTGGGATTCATAGATGGCAGCATACCAAAGCCAGAAGAAGGAGATCCCACATATTCGAGTTGGATCAAATGCAACTATATGGTGCTGGCATGGATCTCTAACTCCTTATCCCCAGATATAGCCAACTATGCTCTATATGCAGATTCTGCAGCTCATGTGTGGAGAGAGCTGAAAAGAAGATTCTCAAGAACAAGCAACAATAGGATCTACATGCTAGAACAACAACTTATCTCAACCAAACAAGATGGAAGTGCAGTAAGCATCTATTTTGCCAAACTGAAATCCATATGGGATGAGATCTCAGTTTATGAAGAGGCTTGTGTATGCACAGCTAACCCTTGTGGTGCACTAACCACCATGAACAAGAGAAGAGAAACCAGACGAGTCATGCAGTTCTTAATGGGGTTGGATGAATCCTATATCACCCTGAGAAATCAAGTGTTGCTCAGAGAGACTTTACCAGATTTGGACGATGTTTTCAACTTGGTGATTCAAGAGGAAGCTAACAATGAGCTATCCAGTATGACACATCATCCAGCTGATTCTGCTGCTATGATGGTGAAGGGAGATATCTCTGAGAAACAAGGTGGTGTCCATAATCTTCAAACTGCAGCTGCTGTAAACATGACAGAATATGTTCAAAGAAACAATCAAAAGGGAAATTTCAAACCATGGGTTAAGAATCCGCAAACTAAACCCAAGATGGTTTGCAGCAAGTGTGGCAAGAACAATCACACCATAGAAACCTGTTATGAGATCTATGGATATCCACCTGGACATAGGTACTCCAAATTTAAGTCACAAGCAATGGGGAATCGATTCAGTCATCATATGGCCAATCAATCTTCAGTTGAAGAATCAAATGATCAAAAGAACATCGCCCTCACCCAAGATCAAGTCCAACAATTGATGTTTCTCCTGCAGGGATCCAACATCAAGCCTAATCAAAGTTCCATAAGCTCAAAGTCTGTTTCTAATGAGTTCACTAGCTCAGGTAGCTCACACTATACCCATACTATTCACAGTTGTTTTGTTCACACCAAAAATGGATGGATCATAGATTCAGGGGCAACAGATCATGTGATTTTTTATCCATCACTTTACACCTCTCATACTCCTCTTCACAATACCCAAATCAGGCTTCCTAATGGAAAACATGTCAGTGCCAGCCATAAAGGAACAGTGCAATTAAATCCAAACATGCTCATTCATGATGTTCTATGTGTTCTTGATTTTACCTTTAATCTCTTATCAGTTCACAAACTTTCTACTCAACTAAGTTGTTTTTTGACCTTTGGACCCAATGGATGTATCATGCAGGAAGTAGGAACTTGGAGGAGGATTGGGACAGCTAAAGCTTCCAATGGTCTGTATTACTTCACTACCTCTGATCACTCAACCCTTGAAGGAAATTACCCTAGATATAATCATGTGTGTTCAACCAAAAACCAAGGCTTTTTGTGGCATCTTAGAATGGGTCACCCTTCTAGTGTCAGGTTGAATTTATTGCATGATTGTTTTCCAGCTGTTGCTAAAGATATAGGAGATTTTCATTGTGATGTTTGTCCCTTAGCAAAGCAAACTCATTTGCCTTTCAGGAATGAAAATCACTTTTCTGATTTCTGTTTTGATCTTGTGCATATGGATGTTTGGGGTCCTTTTCACTTACCTTCATTGAATGGTGCCACTTATTTTCTTACCATGGTGGATGATCATAGTAGATTCACTTGGGTATTCTTTATGAAAAACAAGTCTCAAGTCTTCACTATAGTTAAAACCTTTTATCATAAGGTCATTACTCAGTTTAATTGCAAAATAAAGGCCATAAGATCAGATCAGGGAAAAGAGTTTAGCATGAGTGAACTATTCATCCAAACTGGCATGCATCATCAACAAAGTTGTGCATATACCCCCCAACAAAATTCAGTTGTGGAAAGAAAGCATAGACATCTTCTAAATGTAGCTAGAGCTCTTAGATTTCAAGCTGGCTTGCCCCTTAAATTTTTGGGGGAATGCATTTTAACTGCAGCTCATCTCATAAACAGAACCCCTACACCATTGTTGAAAGACAAATGCCCTTATGAACTCCTATATTCCAAACAACCAAAATATGAACATCTTAAAGTTTTTGGATGTTTGTGTTATGGTTCTTCTAACCCTGTGCATAGACATAAATTTTCTGAGAGGACTCATAAATCTATCTTCTTGGGGTATCCTGATGGGATCAAAGGGTACAAAATCTTCAGTTTGGAACAAAACAAGGTTCTTATTTCTAGAAATGTGGTGTTTCACGAACAGATTTTTCCTTTCAAAAATGAGGAGAATAATGATGTTGCAAATTTTCCATTCTTTCCTGCCAAGCCTCATGATGATATAGATTTTGATTGCACCCAAAACCAAGGAAGTGATATGCCCATAATCCCTACGTAAAATGAAATTCCTGATTCAACACAAGAACAAAACACACCAAATGCTAATTCTCCTTCCACCTCACCTTCTACCTCACCTTCTACCTCACCTTCTGATGTTGCTCAAAATCCTTCACCTCAGTTAAGAAGATCTGTTAGGACAAGAAAGACACCTCCTCGTCTCAAAGATTTTCAATACAGACTCATTGGGAACTTAGCTGGACAGGATTCTCTTCCACAAAACTCCACATCAGGTACTCCTTATGATCTTTCACATTACTTATCCTACACTCATCTCCCACATAAACACCTAAAATTCATACTCAACCTAGCCACTGAAACTGAGCCTAAGAACTTTGATGAGGCTATGATGGATCCTAGATGGAGAACAGCTATGAAGGATGAGATCTTGGCCTTAGAAAACAACAAAACTTGGACACTTGTTCCTCTTCCTAAAGGAAAAACAGCAATAGGCTCTAAGTGGGTCTATAAAATAAAACACACTTCAAGTGGAGAGATAGAAAGGTTTAAAGCAAGGCTTGTGGCCAAAGGCTACAATCAAAGAGAAGGATTAGATTATTTTCATACCTTTTCTCCAGGAGCCAAAATAGCTACTGTAAGGTGTCTTCTCAGTGTTGCTGCTTTTAATGGATGGAATCTACATCAACTAGATGTCAACAATGCCTTCTTGTATGGGGATCTAACTGAAGAAGTGTTTATGAACTTACCAGTAGGTTTCAAGAATTCCACAGATGAAAATCTTGTCTGTAAGTTGCATAAATCCATTTATGGATTAAAGCAGGCTTCAAGACAATGGAACACCAAGCTCACAGATATTCTCAGCAAAAAAGGCTTCAATCAGTCAAAAGCTGACTACTCACTCTTTGTCCAGAAACTTCAAACTTCCATTACTATTCTTTTGGTATATGTGGATGACATAATTGTCACTGGAAATGACATAAACCAGATCAATTCTATTAAATCTTATTTGCAGGAACACTTCCAATTAAAGGATCTGGGCCACCTAAGTTATTTCTTGGGTATAGAAGTTTCAAGGAATGGAGATGCTATCTCAATTAATCAGAGGCAATATGCACTTCAAATCATTGCTGATTGTGGACTACTTGGGGCAAGACCTGTCAACACTCCAATTGAACAAAACCTCAAGCTATCTACAGACAGGGGGAACATACTACAGAATCCAACTGAATACAGGAGACTCATTGGGAGGTTATTGTATCTCACTGTCACAAGACCAGATATTTCATATGCGGTGGGTACCTTGAGTCAGTTTATGGAGAAGCCAACAGAATGCCACATGAAAGCAGCAATGAGAGTTGTCCATTATCTCAAAGGAACTCCTGGACTTGGCTTAAGATTTGCAAAAGGACAAAAGTTGCAGTTGAGAGCCTTCTGTGATGCAGACTGGGCAGCTTGTGTTGACACAAGAAGATCAGTTACAGGGTATTGTGTATATCTAGGAGACTCCTTAATCACTTGGAAGTCCAAGAAGCAAAGCACAGTATCCAGGTCCTCAGCGGAAGCGGAATACAGATCAATGGCATCAACTGTTTGTGAGATGGTATGGCTGAAATCTCTACTAAAGGATTTAGGATGTCATCATAATGAACCAGCTATGCTTTATTGTGACAATAAGGCAGCCATCCATATTGCTGAAAATCCAGTCTACCATGAGAGGACTAAACACATTGAGATAGATTGTCATGTGGTAAAGGAAAAGCTTCAAGCAAAGGTAATCAAGTTGTTCCATGTCACTTCCAAAAATCAATTGGCAGATTTGTTCACAAAAGGCTTAGCTGGTCCTCACTTTCAAGAACTTTTGAGCAAGATTGGAATAAGCAACCTATACTCCAATCTTGAGGGGGAATATAAGAAATGCAATATCAGAATTGCTAAGAATTCCACTTATGATGAGCTGGACAAAAGCTGATGGGTTGGACAATGCATGGATACGTGGATGATGATGTGCATGTGAAAATGCATCTGAGAGGAAGAGCAAAATGGAGTTACTTTATTGTTGGGATTATAGGAAACATAGTACACTTTGATCTAAGGGACCACACCTTTTCTTTTTCTTTTCTTACAACCTTAGTTTCAGCTTTTTTGATTCCTTTTTATCTTTCTCTCTTTTACCCTTTTATAGGGCTTTCTTTTCTAGTATATATAGTCTTTTGTAGTTTGGAAATCAGAAATATAATATATTGTAATTATTCAGAATACTTTTGAGTTATGAACAAGAAGATGTTCCATCAGTTCCTTGCTTTACTTTTTATTAGTGGTTCTTCACGTAAACTTGAATTAAAAAAGACATTGTATTCAAAATTGATGGAGACGAGATATCGGCTAGCATAATTGATTTAAGATATATATTTATTTTAATGTACCAAATGGTCTGATCGTGAAATTGCATGGTCTGTTGATTTTTGTTCTTTTTTTTTTTCGAAACGACAGATATTATTACTTGAATAAAATGTGCACAGAGTTCGGAGCTACAAGAGCTCTAGATGCAACAAAGCATGAGGAAGGATACAACAAATCCTTGATAATCAAAATAATAAGGTGAGTGGAGATTAACCTTGGTTAAGGCACCTGCTTAGAGACCAATGTTAAATTTCCACTCAACTCAAGCAAAGCCATCCCAGGAGGGATCAATGCCTAATGCAAAAATAACTAACCGCTGCACCCACCAAAGGGACCTAGTTAGTTATCAAAAGCCTACCCAAATAAAGAAAAAAAGCAACAGACCAAAACTAAGAGAAAGGAAACTAAATGGCTGCAAACTTTAACCAGTCTGCTAAAGCAATTCTAACTGTGTCTTCCTCTGATCTTAAAGATTTTTGAAACACACAAAGATTGCGGGTTTTCCACATCCACCAAAGGAGATAGCTTGATAATTGCAGACTGTCCTCCATGATTGGTTTGTGGGATGCAGTACAAAGAGAAAACCACCAGCTTTTGAAATGATATGTGTGTTGCTGAAGGCCTTCCCAGGACAATGGAGCTAATTTCCAGATCAATTTGGCTCTTGGACATATGAAGAACAAGTGCTCTTGAGTTTCAGTTTCTTCACCACACATCTTACAGGTAAGGTCCTCCAGGATGCCTTTGGTACCTAAGTTATGTAAGACTGGCAAAGTGTTGTTGCTTGCTCTCTAGAGAAAATGCTTGATTTTGTTTTTGGTTTTACGACTCCACATCCTTTGTCTAGCTTTTTTCTCTTCCAACTGATTAGCACTTGATTCAGCTATATCCATCTTTCTCCATTTTTGGCTAATAAGTTGGGAGTAAGTTGCTGAGACTGAGAAATTTCCTTGCTTGTTCCATACTCATTTCAGTTTGTCACAACAATGTGGATCAAGCCCTTCAATATTCAGGATGGATGCAACAATGTCAGGTGGGAATGTCTACTCAATCAACTCTCTATTCCATCTTCTTCCTGATTCTTCTATAAGATCTTTCACCTTTTTAAGCTCTGAATTTTGGCCAACTTCTTTAAATGCCTGCAAGCTAGGGTGATTTGGGACCCAAGGATGGTCCCAAATGCTCACAGAAATCCCATCTGTGATCTGGAATCTGACATCCTCCCTGAATTCATTTTTTATTTTCCACCAGCTAGTCCATAACCATGAACTATTTGTCTTTTCTCTTTGCTGTGAATAGGCATGTGTGAGGGAAGTACTTACCTTTTAGTATTCTGCTAAGCAAAAGTTGGGGCTGGTTTTGAATTCTCCACAACTGCTTGAATATCAGTGTTTTGTTAAAAGCGTGTAAGTCATAGAAGTTGAGACCCCCCCAGATCCTTAGGTAAGGTGAGCTTTTTCCAAGCTTTCCAGTGCACTCCTTTAGAAAGGTCAGCTCCACCAGAAATTGGAGAATACACTCGCAATTTTGCAGTTGACTGAGAGAGGCAGTAAAAAGCATGACATGGCATATGTGGGCATGACACCTAGCACAACTTTCAGTAGAATCTCCTTGCCTGCAAAAGAGAGAAACTTGTTTTTCCAGTTTGAGATTTTCTGAGAGTAGCCTCCAAGACATATGAAAATGTAGCATTTTTGGATTTCCCAATACCAAGGGGGAGCCATAAATATTTAGAAGAGGTTTGGGGAGTTATCCCCATGAGGATATTGCAAATGACATGTTG
Organism: Striga hermonthica; assembly: GCA_902706635.1. NCBI lineage: Eukaryota > Viridiplantae > Streptophyta > Magnoliopsida > Lamiales > Orobanchaceae > Striga > Striga hermonthica. The sequence continues at coordinate 1,058,101 of CACSLK010034050.1, read as the reverse complement.
AGTGGCAATGGGTGTGCTTTTATAAAAGAAGATCGAAGATTTTTGGAGATTCACTTTTTGGCCTGTGATTTTCTGGTAGTTCTCGAGGATAAGCAACAGAGAAGAGGCATTTTTAATATCTGCTTTAGAGAAAAAAAATAGTATCGTCTGCAAAGAATAAGTGAGTGATGGTGGGGTAGTGTTTGTTCATCTTGATTCCTTGTAAATTCCCAGAGGCAGCCTCTTTCTTAATCAAGAATGAGAGAATAAAAAGTTGACTTGGGACGGTTAGAGAGAGGGACGAGCTTCTCTCACTAGGAGTTCTGCATTCTTAGCGCCGATTCCATCTTTGAACTATTCCCCATTGATTTTCCATTGATTTCACTACATAATCTTTGCTTTCGATTACTCAAAAAACACTTCGAATCAGCTCAAGACAAATTGAGTGGGATTTCATCATTACAAGACCATATTGCTCACGCACAGTACTTCACCGAAATCCAAGAATTTGCAGCAATTCCTTTCACTTCCGATCGATTTGCTGTTAATTTGAAAATAGAACCAGTGCTGCCTGGTGAATTGAGTTCCCTGCTACAGTAAACGGGAGCAACTTCTGTCAAAATGCCGAGGTCCAAGAACAGAACCAAATTTAGGCGCCTGCTACTTGATAACTCCTGTGAGCGTGACAACCCGGACACCACTCACAACCTAGAAGACGAACTGGAGCTGCATGAAGTCACAAGTTCATCCACAGGGCCATCTAATGAGCATTGTACCATCGATGCAGCTTGTAATTTGAACAAATTGAATGTTAATGATGATATTATTGCTACTAATGATGATGTAAGTGTGGGGTTAGCTGCTGCAAAACAGGTGGTATTAGAGGAGAATCAAATATTAGCCACAACTCATCCCATGAAATCTGCCCACAATGTGCTCGACAAAATGCCCGAAGGAAAATCTGCTACTTTGAAGAAACCAATTGCGGAGCTTAAGGCTGGGAACACGGAGAAAGGTAGCGGAAATATTCACAAACGTCCATTCAATGAGTTATTTGCAAACAACCGGAAGCCTTCCAATGGAATCAAGATCAACTATACCAAACCATCCGAGGGCAAAGTCTGGCTGGAGAAAGAGGATATTGATGACGTTCAAAAAACTTGGGGATATTGTCTTGTGGGATATTTCACCCATAGACACCCCGGGAAGGAGGCGTTGTTGACGATATGCAACTCATAGGAAGCCAAATACGAATATATCCCCGACGTCAACGGGTGGATTATGTTCAAATTCACAATGAAGGAGGACCGAGATAGAATACTTGAAGGAGGCCCGTATACCATCTACGGGAGAACTCTAATGTTGAAGACCCTCCCCAAATGGTTTCGGTTCGGTGATGATGATACCAAAATTGTGCCTATTTGGGTGAAGCTTCCCTACCTTCCCCTTGAATGTTGGAATGCGAATGCTATAGGAAAAATTGCTTCGAATATTGGCAAGCCTATCTCAACAGACAAGCTCACCGAGTCAAAGGGGAGATGTAACTTTGCTCGGGTCCTTGTTGAGCTAGACGTCTCCCTAGAGCTACAATATGAACTCGAAGTTGAAACATATGACGGGGAAAGCTTCTTCCAAGAGGTAATTTATGAATACGTGCCTCCTTTTTGCCATAGTTGCAAGCAAATTGGACACTCCTTGAAAAAATGCCACATAAACCCGGAAGAGACCAAGGGGAATAAATCCAAGAACCAAATAACCAAACCAATCCGGGGCAAGGACAATCCAAAGGCACCTCCGGAGAAAAACCATCAAGTCACTAAGGGAGTGGAGGCAAAAGACCCGAAGGAGATGATAGCACCAATGGAGATCACCAACAATGTTCCGGAAACCTCCACCAAAGGGCGTCAACCCTCTCAAGCCCCATTGGCAACAAAGCCATCCGCTTCCAAGGGGATTGACATTACTCCGGAATCCTCCTCTAATGGCCAACCAACTTCCATAAAGATCAAAGAGGAGAAAATGGACCTTGAAGTGGCTTCTAACCGGGAGAGGACTAGTCTAGAGAAAGTCGAAGGAAAAATGTCTCTATGTGAAAGAGAATGCGAGATTGAAGAGGTCATCGAGCTCGAACCTACAAATCAACTAAATGTGGAGGAGCCACTATTCCAATTGGTGGCAAAGAAGAACAAAAACTCGAAGCAAGGCGGAGGACCAATCCAAGTGGGACCGTTATCATATTTGAAGATGAAAGGCATCATCCATATGAAAAGAGAGCCGACAAAAAATATCGAATTGAAGAAGGGGGCCCACCCCCCTCCTCCAAGCAATGATTATCGCCACTTGGAACATTAGGGACTTCAATACGCCCCTAAAGCAAGATGAGGTGGTTAACCTCATTCGAAAGAATAATATCGATATTTTGGGACTTATTGAGAAGAAGACGGATCTCCATCATCTATCTCGTTTTGTGCACAACCGTCTCCGGGGATGGTTGTTTTATGAAAATTTTGGAGTCGCTAGGCACGGCCGCATTGCCATTCTTTGGAATTCGGACAAAGTGGAGGTATCGATTCAATCCACCTTCACCCAATCCATCTCGGCCACGCTCATTAACAAGGTTAGCAACTATAAGTTCTTTGTTAGCTTTGTCTATGGGCTCCATAGTAGAGGCGACCGCAAGCAACTATGGCGGGACCTTGCTAGCTCCAAGACGCAAGTGAACTTACCATGGCTACTCATGGGAGACTTTAATACGATTCTCCGGCCGGGGGAAAGAATAAATGGGGTGCCCGTCTCCAACCGGGACATCATGGATTTCGACGGATTTTTTGACACTCACAACATTGTGGATGCCCCTTCCACCGGCTTCTTCCACACATGGACGAATAACACCATTTGGTCCAAACTTGATCGAGCCATGGTGGACAACATTTGGCTCCAAGAAGATCTTTATTGCCAAGCTTCCTTCCTTGCTCCGGGCATCTCCGACCACTCTCCTTGTGTTGTCTTTTTATTTGAGCACACTAGGAGGAAGGGATCACCTTGGCGATTCTTTGATATGTGGGCCGAGCACAAAGAATTCAAACCGAGGGTCCGACAAGCTTGGAACCTACGTATCCGGGGAACGAATCAATTCAAACTTTCCGGCCGCCTAAAAGCCTTGAAATCCGAGCTCTCTGAGCTCAATGCCGAGTATTTTTCTCAAATCTCCCTCCGGGCCAACAACGCGAAACTAGCACTCAAGTTAGCACAAGAAAAGCTCCACGACAACCCCGATGACATGGTGGTAAAGGCTTCTTTACCCGTTCTCCGCCTCAATTCCATTAATCTAGCCAAAGCGGAGAAGCACTTCTTCCAACAAAAAGAGAAGTGCCGATTCCAAATCAAAGGAGACAAATGCACTGGGTTCTTCCACGCCCTTGTCAAAAGAAATGCCAAGAAGAATTTCATTGCCTCTATATCGAAAGAAAATGTGAATTCGACCACTTCTCTCGATGAGGTGTCCAAGGAGTTTGTCTCCCACTTCGAAAGACTCCTTGGTATCGAGACTCCGACCGATGATATTGATCCCGAGATCATCCGGCATGGCCCACTTCTCTCTCATGAACACCATCACGCCCTCCTTGCTCCGGTTTCCGAAAACGAAATCAAAGCCGCACTTGATGGCATCGAAAGCGGCAAAGCCCCCGGCCCGGATGGGTACACTTCAACATTTTTTCGGAAAAGTTGGGACATAGTTGGGGAAGATCTCACCTTGGCCGTGCAAGAATTCTTTAGAAATGGGCGCCTACTCAAGCAATGGAACCATACTACCTTAGTTATGGTCCGCAAGGGCCCCCATGCATCCCAAGTATCGGATTTCCGACCCATAGCGTGTTGCAACACTACTTACAAAATTTGCTCAAAAATTATTGCTCAATGCATTAGCTCCATTCTCGACTCAATCATTGATGGAGCTCAAGCCGCATTTGTGAGGGGTAGGAACATGTCCGATAATATTCACCTCATGCAAGAATTACTCCGGCAATACATGCGAAAGAGGATCTCCCCGAGGTGCACTATCAAGATAGACCTTCGTAAGGCTTTCGATTCTATCTCTTGGGCTTTCTTGAGGCAAGTTCTTCTTGGACTTGATTTTTCGACAACCTTTATTAATTGGATCATGGAGTGTGTCACCACGACTTCGTACTCAATCTCTATAAATGGTTCGCTTTGTGGCCACTTCAAATGTGCAAAAGGGTTGAGACAAGGAGATCCGCTCTCGCCTTATCTCTTTGTTATATGATTGGAGTATCTCTCGAGACTCATGAACCGGAGCACGGCTAGCGGGTCGGGTTTCAACTATCACCCGAAATGTAAGTTTCTTAAAATCTCTCACCTAGCCTTTGCGGATGATTTAATGCTCCTTTCGAGGGGTGACCTGTTTATAGTATTTTTGGGCATGTGGTAACCGAGTTACCCGGACTCGGGTCGTTCTCAAAGGAAGGTTATTCGGACACGGATTCAAGCAACGATCGACTCACACAAGAAAAGAAAATAAAAATCCTAAACATTCTACTCGCATGATTGGGAGTTCGGATTAAGCTAAGAACGCAATTTAAGCAAAAACGAAAGCAAGATTTAAACTTTATCGCAAGCAACACCTCAAATTGCAATAAAAAAGAAAATAAAGAGAAAAAGAACAAGGTACTCCTAGACCCGAGATGGAAATAAGGCCCTCATAGGTTTGGGAACATGCAACCAAGTAATAGTCACTTGTGATCAATTAATCTCTCAATCAATTCTCGCTCACGCAATTAATAACAATATCACATAATCCCTAGCCTACGAGGATGATAGCATAATCGACTCATGGATGTGCATATCTTAACCCTAGAATAACTCAATAAGTAAAGCCAAGCAAGACTATCGAAATCATGAACCTTAAGCGAAGTCTCCACGTCTCTAATGCATCCACGAGAAGAAATAAGCCAAAAAGTTGTAATCTTGATGGAGAAATATTACAATTAAAATAGGGTCTTGGAGCCCTTATAGAGAGAAAGAAAACTAGAGAGAGAAGAGAGCAAAAAACTAAAAAGGAAAATTTAGCAAAATGAGGAATTCTCCAAAAATACAAAGTATAATGTCTATTTATAGTTACACCACAAACACACACTAAAACACACACATTAGAAGAGAAAACTCGCGAGTTAAGGAGAACTCACGAGCTAAATCTTGATTTTCGCGGGCTATTTCCGCTAGCAAAGGAGAACTCGCGAGGTAGAGGTGATTCGCGGGCTAGGTGAGGATTTTCGCGGGCGCGGAATTTGGCTTCTGCAGCATGTAGCTAACTCGCGAGTTGCAGCTAACTCGCGGAATTGCGTTCGCGGGCGCGAAATTTGAAGACTGTCCTTGTAGCTACCTCGCGAGTTGAGTGTATCTCGCGGAATGGATTTCGCGGGCGCGGAATTTGGCATTGGCTTGACTTTTGATGCTCGATTCGCTCTAACTTTTCGCACACAACTCCGATTCGCACGAAACTTGGACCAAAATTCTCCTCATTGAATTCTCTTCGTCCCAGTATGGCTTGGTCGGATTTTTCGGGTTGTATGGCTCGGTCGGATCGGACGGCTCGTCTACTCGTTCTCGACACGTTGGACCTATTTAACACCAAAACAAAAGATAAAACGCGCAAACACACGAAAGCACTCTAAAATAACAAAAATACACAAAATACGATAAAATGGACCGGTCGACACTAAAATGAGCCTAAAAACTATAAAATAAAGCACACAAAACACACGAAAATAACGACAAAAACACAATAAACAACTCCCCCACACTTAACTCTTTGCTTGTCCTCAAGCAAACAAAATAACAAGTAGTTCGAAAGGAGAAATCGAGCGGTCCAAGATTAACAAACATGCATCATGTAACTCTCATTATCATCCGGTTATTCACAAAACTCAACTCAAATCTGAGGGTACGGTTCCCACATATGAACTCATTAAAACAAAAACAAGCCCAAGTTATTCAATCATGATTCACTCAAGTCAAGCTCCCTTTTTACAATAAAAACGCGCAAAACACTATAAATGGTCAACTCAATATATAAGATGATAAAAACAAGACCATGAGCCAATTCCCCATTTTCTTTTCTTTTCTTCTTTTTTTTTCTTTTTTTTATATATATATGAGTTACTTTTTCCAAATGAGAGCCGTTAGGACAATTATTACCTAGGTTTATCCTTGGGGGTTATCCCCGAGTTCCTAGGCCGGTTTCCCGTACTCCTTAACCCGGTTTATCTAGAAGACTAACCGAGCCAAGAGGAGCCTAATCTTTTCGACTCCCACGAACTCACTTCCGTGAGCTTCTCTTTCCAAACGAAGTTTTCGGACGAGATGATCTAGGTTTAACCTCGAGGGGTTTCATCGAGTTTCCTAAACCGGTTTCCCGGGCTCATTATCCCAATCCACGAAGTGGCTCGGAATAAGAGGAGCCTAATCCGTACTTCCTCGCGAACTCACATTTTATTTCTCTTTTGTTTTTTAAGAGAAAGGCGTACAAGAGTACATCACACAATATCATAGTCATAACAATCCAATAAAGACATAACTTAAGTGTATAGCATAACACGTTTACACATAATCAAGCACAAGGTAAGCATGACCAAGATCATCAATCAAGAACGAACAAAGGACAAGAAAGCTCCGTGAATCCACATGCGAGTTCCAATGCCAACAAATAGTCATCTCATTTTATGAAACCGTCAAAATCATTGAGCACATAAGGCATGAGAGTTAATAATGAAAACGATCGACAATCCAAACTAGCCACTTAGTCATTTGCACTATTGGATTCACATCAAGTCTCATATGGGGAAATCGACACAAAACACAATAAAAATAAACAAAACCGGTCCACGACTCAACAAAAAATGAAAAAAACAAGCAATGAAAATAAGAGAAATGACGCCTAAGCATGCATAATCACGAAATCCCTCCCCCACACTTAAAACAAAGCAATGTCCTCATTGCTTGACCCAAAAAGCATAGGAAAGAGCACGTTGACACACAAGCTCATGCGATCGACAAAATAAAACATAATATACAAACGAGAGCACGAAAAGAAACACATAACACATAAAAATAAAGAGAAAAAGAAAATAACGAAGGGAAAAGAAAGCGCGTACTCTACACGGTGGTGCACCACCGTGTGTCTAATGGTGTTCGTCCGGTGGGAATAGAGCAAATCATCCGAATGTCCTCGAGTGTAAAACAAAGCCATCCGAACGAGTGAACAATAAAAGCATATCAATCCATAAACCAACCGGGCACTATGACATTTGAAAGCATAAGAGAATCCCTTCCTTCGGCTCCGAGTAATGGGCACATGTATGTGTCTCGGAGATATAATAACCGGGAATCCACAAACTCGACGAAGACACACGTGTGCATGAAAAATCAAAATTCGGGCCTCTAGAATACCGTGTGTCGTGTGGCTTGAGGGGCTATTTATTTCCGAATGAAAACAAAAACGAGAAAACGCAAAAACCGTGGGTTGTCTCCCACAAAGCGCTCAATTTAATGTCTTGAGCTCGACGTTCCCAACGAAAATCAACCGGGATCCAAGAAAAAATGTCGATCATGCCACACCTTTGTATTCTTCAAAAGTAGCCGATCCGGTAACATGGAACAAAGGCGGGCCATATACACTCTCGTGGTCGAGTTCTTGTGAAACCGAGCACGGATATCAACAACCACCAATAGGAGAGATGAATCTTTACGAACCGAGGCCCCATACTCGACCTCCGAAAATATAAAAATATCCGTGGAGCATGTCGAATCAATCCCGGACATCGTTTGCACTATCTCGAACGTGTACTCATCAAGCTCAAGCATCAGGAGCACGGGCGTAGGCACACTAAACTCCTCCAAATGGTCACGATCCTCAATAATACAAAACGACGACCCAAAGGACATAGGAACCACATCATACTCAACATCACAAGTCGACTCATCAATCAACGCACACCTCGGGTCAACGACATCACATAAAGGCTCAAAATCCTCCTCAACACCATCTAAAACATCATCAACTACCACATCCTTCTCCTCAAAATCATCCTCCCGAGCACTTTCAAACCATTTGACTCATCCGACACATGAATAGGCACAACCACCTCCTCAAACGAATTCTCCCCCATACCATACACCATATCATCACACGATTCTATATGCTCACTCTCAACAATAGAATTCAAATCAAAAGCACTATCACCAGAAGAAAGAATTGACGTACCTAACGTGGAATGCACGGTCGAATCGTCAAGAGAGGATATTTCTTTAACAACCAAATCGTCAAGGTCCTCACTCGTGTCGAGAGATTGAGTACCGTCATAAATGAGAGTGAGGCCCATCTCATTCAAGGAGGTAAACTGATCCACCATAGCTCGAAACTTACCCTCTAACCGAGCACTCTCCCAGATAATCCTCGCCGATAGAGAACAATACCTACCGAGCGGAATGTGAGAGGCGTCCAAATCAAGAAAAGAGACCACGGTAGAGTCGAACTTCGTGAGTGTGGCTTGAAGAACGGATGGAATGGGAATACTCCAACTATGAAATTCCTCAACGATTGACATGAGGCTTGCAAGCGCCTCTTGAGTGCTCGCCAACACCTCTCGGTGACGTTCGGAAGGCACAACCATTGTTGGAATTGAAGCTTCGGAACTCGAGGTACAAGGTTGGCCAACCAATAGGTGCTCAAATGATGGAGAGGATGGAAAAAAGGTTTTGGTTTCTTCCTTTTCGGACATGGGGGCCATTGAAGCACGAAGGGATCGATTGCACTCCTCTAAATGCTCCATAATCTCAGCTAGATTAACTCGAGAAGCGTCCCGAGTCGGCTCGGGTGGAGATGTTCCTTCATAATCAGGAGGCGGTGGATAGTAATAGTCCGGAGGTGGAGGATTGACATAAGGCGGCTCGTCGTGACCCGGAAGGTCATAAACATAATCGGCTCGAGATGTCGGGTAAAAATGGCTCGGGCCATACCCATGGGAAGTAGAGCATCCGTCATAAGAGTAAGAAGGTGAATAACTCGGATATAAACAAGACAGCTCCCTATATGTTGTGTACATCTCATCTTGGTAATTGTTGGGGTGTCCACGAGACGAGCTTCTGATATAGGAATAATCATACGGGTCCATCGGGGCTCCTCAAGTGAATGACCTCGCACAAGAACAACAAGCAAACCAAGGCACACGAGACCAAGACAAAATAACACAAAACACGAATAACACGACACAATATATACAAGAACACAAACACCAAATAGCAAGAGAAATCGAAAACAAGTAAGAGAAACACACAAAATTAAGTAAAGTCACAAAAAGCAAGAGAAATTCAGAAAATAAGTCAATCAATTGTCTAAATCCAATGGCCTACTCGCCTTCCCCGGCAACGGCGCCATTTGTTTATAGTATTTTTGGGCATGTGGTAACCGAGTTACCCGGACTCGGGTCGTTCTCAAAGGAAGGCTATTCGGACACGGATTCAATCAACGATCGACTCACACAAGAAAAGAAAATAAAAATCCTAAACATTCTACTCGCATGATTGGGAGTTCGGATTAAGCTAAGAACGCAATTTAAGCAAAAACGAAAGCAAGATTTAAACTTTATCGCAAGCAACACCTCAAATTGCAATAAAAAGGAAAATAAAGAGAAAAAGAACAAGGTACTCCTAGACCCGAGATGGAAAGAAGGCCCTCATAGGTTTGGGAACATGCAACCAAGTAATAGTCACTTGTGATCAATTAATCTCTCAATCAATTCTCGCTCACGCAATTAATAACAATATCACATAATCCCTAGCCTACGAGGATGATAGCATAATCGACTCATGGATGTGCATATCTTAACCCTAGAATAACTCAATAAGTAAAGCCAAGCAAGACTATCAAAATCATGAACCTTAAGCGAAGTCTCCACGTCTCTAATGCATCCACGAGAAGAAATAAGCCAAAAAGTTGTAATCTTGATGGAGAAATATTACAATTAAAATAGGGTCTTGGAGCCCTTATAGAGAGAAAGAAAACTAGAGAGAGAAGAGAGCAAAAAACTAAAAAGGAAAATTTAGCAAAATGAGGAATTCTCCAAAAATACAAAGCATAATGTCTATTTATAGCTACACCACAAACACACACTAAAACACACACATTAGAAGAGAAAACTCGCGAGTTAAGGAGAACTCACGAGCTAAATCTTGATTTTCGCGGGCTATTTCCGCTAGCAAAGGAGAACTCGCGAGGTAGAGGTGATTCGCGGGCTAGGTGAGGATTTTCGCGGGCGCGGAATTTGGCTTCTGCAGCATGTAGCTAACTCGCGAGTTGCAGCTAACTCGCGGAATTGCGTTCGCGGGCGCGAAATTTGAAGACTGTCCTTGTAGCTACCTCGCGAGTTGAGTGTATCTCGCGGAATGGATTTCGCGGGCGCGGAATTTGGCATTGGCTTGACTTTTGATGCTCGATTCGCTCTAACTTTTCGCACACAACTCCGATTAGCACGAAACTTGGACCAAAATTCTCCTCATTGAATTCTCTTCGTCCCAGTATGGCTTGGTCGGATTTTTCGGGTTGGATGGCTCGGTCAGATCGGACGGCTCGTCTGCTCGTTCTCGACACGTTGGACCTATTTAACACCAAAACAAAAGATAAAACGCGCAAACACACGAAAGCACTCTAAAATAACAAAAATACACAAAATACGATAAAATGGACCGGTCGACACTAAAATGAGCCTAAAAACTATAAAATAAAGCACACAAAACACACGAAAATAACGACAAAAACACAATAAACATGACCCATATTCTATTAAAATCTTAATGGATTGCTTGAGGGACTTCGGAGCCAAATCGGGCTTAGAAATGAATGTTCTAAAGTCCAACATCTACATGGCGGGAGTTGGCCAAATGGAGAATTCAGAGATTCTTTGGGACACTAATCTCCGGCCGGGGTCTATGCCGTTCCGGTACCTCGGTATCCCACTCACGGCGGGAAGAGTCACAGTTGGGCAATTTGATCCTCTCATAAATCAAATTACGGAATTCATCAATGGATGGAATGCTCCCTCTCTCTCATATGCGGGAAGAGTGGATCTCATTAGATCGGTCCTCCAAGGGGTGGAATGCTTTTGGTTGTCTATCTTCCCTCTTCCGTCGACTGTCCGTTCGTTTATCATCCAACGATGCCGTCGCTTCCTTTGGGGCTCAAAGATGGCGCCGGTGGCTTGGCACACCGTCACCCTCCCACGTTCGGAGGGAGGCCTAGGCCTTCGGGACCTCAAAGCGTGGAACCAAACCTTGCTAGCACGAACACTATGGAATATTCAAGCCAAGAAAGACACCTTGTGGTACCGTTGGGTTCATCATGTTTACCTAAAGCAAAAATCCGTGTGGCAATGGACCATCCACAAGAACGATTCCCCTCTCTTCAAGAACCTCTATGACATTCGAAACCTAATAGTTGAAAAGTTGGGTAGCATGCAAGCCGTCGAGGCCACTCTTTGCCTTTGGGACTCCAAGCCTCGCTCCAAGGGGCCTTCATGCGTCTACGAGTTTCCGACCCCAAGACACGACCGTCCCTTGGAAGGGTGTGGTTTGGGGGCCCGCCAATACCCCAAACACGCTTTCATTCTTTGGCTTGCTACGCTCGGGAGGCTCCGAACTAAAGATAGAATTGGCTTCCTTGATATTGACCTTACTTGTGCCTTTTGTGGGGAAGCTTCCGAGACAAACGATCATCTCTTTTTCACTTGCCCCCTTTCGGCCCAAGTGTGGCTTGCCATTCGGCATTGGCTAGGATTGAGGCGACAACTCTCCACTCTAAAGAGTGCATTGAAGTGGATTAAGAAGGAATCTCAAGGATCCGGTTGGAGAACAAAATCAACAAAGGCCGGGCTCGCGTCTACGGTATACTTCCTTTGGATTGCTCGTAATAGAAAGATTTTTGAAAATGAAGTGCAAACTCCGGAGCTCATTATTCGGAAGATTCAAACCCATGTCTATAGGAATATATTTGCTTTGTACCCAAATGTACTTGCCGACATGGAGATAAAAGCCCTCGGAAATGACTTGGCCTAGGCTCCTTAAATGGAGTGTGGTTTGCCTCTTTTTATTTTATGTTGACTAGCAAGTAAGGGACCGGATTGTGGTCGCCCACTTTGCTTTAGTTTGCCGTGAGACGGTCGATGTAGAAATGATTTTGATCTATAAAAATTTATTTAACGACCAAAAAAAAAAAAAGAATGAGAGAATTTCTGATATGAGGATGAAAAGATAGGGTGACAACAGGTCTCCCTGTCTTATACCTCTCTTTGGCTTGATGTACCCTAATGCTTCTCCATTAATATTAAAAGAAAATGAGGAAGAAGTTATGCAGTTCATAATCCACATCACAAACAAGGAATTAAAGCTTAATTTCAGTAAAATAATTCTCACACTTTCCCATTCCACTCTATCAAAAGCTTTACTCATATCCAATTTAATGGCCATGTAGCTTGTCTTTCTGGATCGGTTGACTTTTGTTCTGATTTGTTGGAATAAATTAATTGTCAGCGAGGCAATAGCTTTGACCCTGTTTGCCCAATGAATAATAATTAGTGTAAATCCTTACTTACAACAGTATTCGGCAGTTTAAAGAAAATGACGTAAATTTTGAATACAAGTGTATTGTAGTAAGAAAGCCCAAGAGGGTATTTACTATTTAGTAGTACTATTTATATTGTACAATCACATAGAAAAAAAAAAAAAAAAAAAAAAAAAAAAAAAAAAAAAAAAAAAAAAAAAAAAAACCACTTTTTTTTTGTACATGAAAGGAAGCGAATATTGGTAACGCTTGATCACGACCCGACGAGAGTGAGATACGCCCGCATTATCGTGAGTTAACCACCATCCCGCCCCACGCGGGGCTATCAAACCGGTGTAATGCAATTATGCAAAGTATTCTAACGCGGTTATAAATAGGGCAAGTGCAGCTTTTTGGTTAATTAGTTACTAATAAACCTGGCCCCTTTTAATTAAGCATCTAAAGACATAACAGTATTTTGGTATTAAGGTATAATTAGTACTAATACTTATGTACAACATGGGTGTTGAGTTAATGAATATATGTGTAAAGTTATTATGTCTAATACCAAACTTAACTCCAGAGCAAAAATAATATAAAAAACATCACGAAGTATAGATTTTCGCCATGTCAGCATCCGAAGTATGAGAATCTACCACCTAAACTCAACATGTTTTGAATTAATATATATGAAGGAATTAATCGGTTCCCCTGTGAATCCAGAAACCGGAAGATTCCTGTACCAAAAAAAATATATATGAAGGGATTAATCAACAAATATCATGTGTAGCGCTGCTCGATTAAAGATATCCCATCACCTTGGAAAAGTACATCGATCTTGTCCCCATTCGTTTTTTTTTTTTTTTTTTTTTTTTTTTTTTTTTTTTCGTTTACCCGTATTTAATTAATTTGATATGTTCTTCATTATGTTGGCTCCTGCTCACTTTTTCTAGATTAAAAATATTTTATGATTTAAAAAAAAAATCATAATAGAATTCAACTCTACGTGTTTGAGCATTGTTTTTTTTTTCTTATAAAAAAAATTATTATTGGACTGCATATATTCACACAAATTCATATGGACACGTTCTTATTGTTTTTTTATTATTATTAAATGTGTGTTTAGAGTTGATCTTTTTGTATGACAGGTTGACTTCGTTTTACTAATCCAATCACATTCATATTATTATTATTTTTTTTATATATAAGTAGATAATGTTCAAACATACACGGGATCCAGAAAGAACCACAATCCGGAAAGGATCAGACGAGAGCTATAAGCTCCCTAGACAAACAAAGAAAATGAAAAAGGATAGCAATGTAACAACCGGCGAAGACCCGTTACCTGCCACTGAGATAAATTCCGACTAAGAAGAAAATAACTAAAATTGAAATTTCAACAACTTATAAAATCAATCAGAAGCAATTTTTCATTATATATATTTTTTTTTTCTGGAGCATAAAAGTGTTGTGTAGCCATTAATGAATTTGGCAATAGAGACTTTTTGAACGTGGAATTTGGGCTTTATCTTCGTTTCAGCGAACATATGTGAGTATAGGCTTTAGAACACTTTCCACTATAAAGATAGCCCATTATATGTGGCTTATCACTCGATGATCCAATCGTTAATGTTGGCCCATATTCGATTGTCCATGGATCGGCCCGCCTCTATGGTTTATGGTTCTTTGGTTTCTTTTGGGATGATCATTTATCAAAACATGATGGACTTGTGAGCATGCTTGATATGGATTTCCAAAAAAAATAAAAATATCATTTTTTTAAATATAACTCAACTTTAACTCAACTCCACTATCCTTAATATTATTATCGATATAATTAAGTAATATAACTCAACCATTCTTACACATTATATCAACTTTATTTCACCATTCATCCACTCACATAATTTCAACTAATCATCACTTCACATCATCCCCTCTCATACTTTTACATCAAATCAATTTTAATTATTTTATTTTAAATATTATTTTAAGACAAATTCAAAATATCACTAAGAAATAAGTATACAACATTTTTATACTAAAAAATTTAAGAAAATAATAAAGATGAAATGAAAAGATGTCTCCCGAAAAATACAAAGTACACTTGCTTTTATACTTCTATGGTACACACACTAGAAATACTGATGCAACACGTGGTAGACAAAAGGGAGAATTGTTCTTGAAGAACTCAAGAAACCAGAGAAATATAAATCTTTATTTCAATAAAACTGCGTAAAAGTTTCTGATAGGAGTACAATATATAGAGAAACCCCAAGACACCTAATTATTATTCCTATTATTTATCTTGTTAGGCAAGACAAATAATAATCCTAAATAACATGCAATAAAGATAATATAAACTAGGAAATAAATAATAAATAGATAACTAAATATGAAGCCTCTCGTATTTTTTCATATAAGCGAATGCGGCTTCATCTGCATCATTCCCCCTCGGTTGGGAAGGATTCGCCCTCGAATCTGAGGGGGATTCATCGGAATCATCATTATCACCGGTATAAGGGAGGAGGTGCTTCACATTAAACACGTCGGACGTCCGAATGTGACTGGGGAAAGGAAGACGGTAGGCGTTGGGGTTAATCTTCTCAACAATCTCCACAGGGCCAATCTTTCGGGCGGACAGCTTGTTGTACTCGTGAGCAGGAAACCGGTCCTTCGTTAAAACGGCCCACACAAAGTCGCCAACCTCGAACTCCACCTCCCGCCGCCGGGCATCAACCCGTCGCTTGTAAGCAGCAGCGGACTCCTCCAATCGCGCACGCGCGGCCGCATGGCCCGCCTGCAATTCGGCAATGACGTCAGCGGCACGCCTCTCCGCGGTGGGCCTGGAAAAAATAGACAACAAGTCGGCCGGGCCGCGCGGAAGCAAACCATAAACCACCTGAAAGGCCGAGAAACCCGAGGACCGACTAAGCGCCGAATTATGGGCGAACTCGGCCTGTGGAAGCCGCTGATCCCAAGTCCGGAGGTTGTCGCCCACTAAGCACCGAAGAGCTGGGCCACATGTAACGCGTCCGTCGTTCGCTTACACGGAATGAAGTCCACCATCTTCGAGAACCGGTCAACCACCACAAAAATTGAATCAAAACCCCTCTGGGTGCGGGGAAGACCCAAGACAAAGTCCATGCTAATAGCCACCCATGGCTGGGACGGGATCGGCAATGGACGATAAAGTCCCGCATTAGTCTCCACGCCCTTGGACACTTGGCAAATCCGACAACGACTAACAAAACGAGCAATATCGCGCTGAAGACTCGGCCAAAAGTAAGAGCGGCTCACCAAGTCAATAGTGCGGTCTCTGTCCACGTGACCGACGCCATGCAGATCGGCGACTAGCTTGAGGCGCAAGCTGCAATCCGGGACGCAAAGACGGGTCCCACGAAACAAAAAGGCATCGGTGATCACGTAATCCTCAAAAACGTCGTCGGCTAGTCGCAAGAAAATCGGCCCAAGGAAGACGTCACCCGTATAAGCCTCACGCAACACGTCGAAACCGATGACAGAGACGCGCAAATCGGTCAATAAAAGGGAACGGCGGCTAAGTGCATCGGCCACTCTGTTCGAAGAACCAGAATGATGTTTCAGCACAAAGGTGAATTGTTGAAGAAAGGCCGTCCAAGCCGCATGACGAGCAGAGATATTGTCCTGGGTAGATAAATGTCGCAAGGCCTCATGATCAGTAAAGAGGACAAATTCCCGGTGGAAGAGATAGTGCCGCCAGTGGCGAACCGCCTGAACAACAGCGTAAAACTCAACATCATAGGCACTGTACCGCGAACGAGGACCCGAAAGCTTCTCGCTGAAAAAGGACACGGGCCGACCCCCCTGGCTAAGGACAGCACCAATGCCCACCTTGGACGCATCGCAGGATAACTCGAAGGCACGGGAAAAATCGGGAAGCACGAGGACCGGGGCGGAGGATAACTTGGACTGGAGCAGAACGAATGCTGCCTCGGCCGCCGGGGTCCAAACAAAGGACTTGTCTGTCATGCAGTCAGTGATCGGAGCAGCAATGGAACTGAAATGGGCGATGAAGCGGCGATAAAAGGAAGCAAGACCGTGAAAACTCCTCGCCTCCGTGAATGACGAAGGACTCGGCCAAGATGCTTACGAAATTTGGCCCAAGATGTGATCTTAGGCTTGCCCATCCGATGCTGCTGACCCTTGAGCTGATCATACCAAGCGGCTGCCCTATCGCGAAGACGAGTAGCGATAAAGGCAACCCGTATGTCCTCAGGTACCTCCTTGAAGTCGAGTATGGATTCGACAGCAGCGATCCAGTCGAGATATTCCGTGACGTCGAGTCCCCCAGTGAACTCTGGAACCTCCACGCGGAAACCGGCCTCCCAAAGGCTGTCCGCGGCATCGCCGCCGCGTCCTGGACCCCGTCTGTTGCCCCGCCGCGTAAGTCCCGCTCGGAGTCGGAGTCAAACTCGCCATGGAATGGATCCCGTCCGTCCCGTCGGGCCCCGAAAGGGTTGAAGTCCGACGGCGTGTCTTCGCTGTCATCGCGCCAGCCGTGTGACGAACGCGGGGAACGCGATCGGTGTAGTTCGAACGGCCCCCTTCCGCTGCGCCCGCCGCGAGCCCCACCGCAATGGCCCCGGCCGTGAGCCTCGCGTCTCGTCTCATCCCGTTCGAGCAAAGTTCGCATAACCTGCCTGATTTCCTCGACCCCATCAGTCAGATCCGCAACACGTCGATTCACCCCGTCGATTTGGAACCCTAGGTCATCCGTCCGGCGATCCAGATCCTCAAGGTGGTGATCACGGCGTTCGTTGTCGTTTCTTCGTGGCGGCATCGTAGGATCGGTCCGACAGCTGATACCAACTGATGCAACACGTGGTAGACAAAAGGGAGAATTGTTCTTGAAGAACTCAAGAAACCAGAGAAATATAAATCTTTATTTCAATAAATCTGCGTAAAAGTTTCTGATAGGAGTACAATATATAGGGAAACCCCAAGACTCATAATTATTATTCCTATTATTTATCTTGTTAGGCAAGACAAATAATAATCCTAAATAACATGCAATAAAGATAATATAAACTAGGAAATAAATAACAAATAGATAACTAAATATGAAGCCTCTCGTATTTTTCCATATAAGCGAATGCGGCTTCATCTGCATCAAATACACACATTAAATGAAGAACACTCGCGAGTGGCGGTGTTCACCGGGACACAGCGGGAGACACAAGCAACCGACAGTGGACTTTAACTTCTCCATTTCTCGTCGGAATACAAACGTCTTGGACTCGTCTCATGTGCACGGAATTACTGACTCGATTCTTCATCGTCAAATTTCGAACGGCGACGAACCTGAAAAACACCAATAAAAATGATAAAGTACGACAAAACACAAAACCGCAACACGAAAGTAAAAGTACGCGAAATTAACTAAAATTGACCAGTTGAATAAGAAAATTGAACAGAAACGACTCAGATTCACCACACAAATCACACAAAAATAAACACAAAAACTGTATAAGAATGGTTTATGGTTGGCACATTATGCGGCCGCAATAAGTAATGTGATGAGGTGGTATGGTTTATATTTAATGAACATTAGGCATTTTATGTAATCGGATGAATTGGCCGGCTCAAATGTCTGCTTTCACTTGTACTAATATAAGAACATATGTGTAGCTGTGATGTTACTCTGGAAAGAAAGTTGATTTTGGATTTTATTGACTTTATAGTTATACACGCACATCAAACTTCCACATGAGATTCCAGTTTGATTTTCAATTGGTCCACTGACCGATTTGAGATCGAGATGAGATAATTAATTGCTATAATTGACATTTTTATAACGTAAAAGAATAAGCATGCCGAGAGGTTGATATTATATTACGAGAAAATCAAATTATCCTAGAAATTGATGGAGTTGATTGTTCCTCTTGAGACCGAGATGAGATGGTTCACGATTAATCAACTATTTAAACTGATTCAGCGATTCGAGAAAAAATATCAATATAGCAGTTATATCTACGACTGGTGAAATTAAATAAGGTTCGAATGAATTTAAACATTTCATATATTTATCCCATGGAAAGCATAGCCTAAAATCAATCTATCGATCTATCTTTTATATCTTGTATTATTTTTATTTTTCAAATAAACTAGTTATTAATCTAATTTTCTATATATTCTATAATCATCACCCGAGGTGGTAACATGGATGATATTTAATCGTTGAAATTTTAATACTTAATTAATCTAATTACGAGTACGATTTTATTGATCATTAGGCATAATCACGCCCCGTACGGTTGTTAATTGCGAAAATAATTAGCAAACAAGTGGCCGCGATGGCAAATGGCTACCAAAAGCAATCATGGTAAGGTAGCGATGATGTAGTTGTAGCATTTGATATTGATAAGGGGGTGTCTATATGTACACCCCCTCAAGTGTAAAAAAGGGGTGTACATATAGTACTTTTCTTTGTGTAATTTATTAAAAGGGGGTGTACATATAGCATTGCCCATTGATAATCATTCAATTTCCAGTATGTGATTTTCTGGGGACCATTAGTTTTCTCTTACTTTTTTTTTTCCCTCCCTTTTTTGTTTTCTTTATTTTCTTTCTTCCCCACCAAAAGTTGGCTAACAAATTTTGCTGGTCAGAAAGGGACTTGACTGAGGTAACACCCCAATCTTGTTTCCCAGTGGCTGTACCTTGTATTATTGTCTTGTGTGCTTTATGTTTTAGACAAAATTACATTTTTAGTTCTGCCGGTTTAGCGCTGTAGCAATTTTAGTCACAAGATTTCGATTTTTTTGTCTTTTGATCCTGTAAATTAAGTATTTTGCTGCAATTTCAGTCTTTTGCTGTAAATTATGTATTTTGCTGTAAATTAAGTATTAAAGTCTTTTAAGACTCAAATTGTAACAAAATTTAAAATTAGAGAATTTAAATTGTAACAAAATTTCAGTCATGTAATTTTAGTTTTTTTTTTTCCATTTTCTGTCTTAAAAGACTAAAATTGCATTGAATTTTAAAATCATAGGACCAAATAGCAAAATGTTCAATTCTTAGGACTAAAAATATGTTGAGAGAAGATGACGATATGGCATACGAATTAAAAAACGAGAAAAGTAAACAACACAAGATTTACGTGGTTCGGCAATGTGCCTACGTCCACGGCGGCTGAGGGATCTCCATTATTCTCAATAGTCTCAAATACATCAATACACCATGTATTTATACTATAACCCTACAAGGTACTCCCTCCTTTTTAAAATAAGTGTCGTTTTGACTTTTTTTATTCATCCATTTTATTATGTTATGTCTAGATACATAATAAAATGGATGAATCAAAAAAGTCAAAATGACACTTATTTTAAAAAGGAGGTAGTATTAATTTACTTAAATATCTTGTACCGTACCGCGGGGCTACTTCGCTCGGTCGCTCCGCTTCCCTCGCTACGTTCGCTCCGTTACGCTCGCAGGCATCAGCCTGCCTCCTTCCTTTGTCATTATATGAGTCATATCAACAAAATATCAAACCAACAAGACTATAATTACAATTTTGCCTGTGTTTTATCCTATATAAATATTATTATTATTTTATTAATTTGGGGTTTAATTTGAATAATCTATTTTAATTGCATTTTCATGTTCTCTCATCAAGTGTTATCAAGCAGAAGTGAAAAAAAAATGATTACTTTTCTTGGAAAAAAAAAAAAAAGGTTAAAGATGAAAGGCGTGATAGAAAAATTGTGGTCCAAAGAGCTACACTATGACAGCAAATGAATGGGACAAATGAAGTTTATGGTATCGCTTATTGTGTACCCCTTACAACTCTGATCATTACATTACTGCGAGTAAAAATGGAAAATTCTCGAAAAATATTGTCTCCTATATATATATATATATAGAGAGATGAAAAAGTAGGAAAAGGACATTGTTAGAAAAGTGATATTTTTTACGAGCGGTCTCACATCGTTTATATAGTAAAAATAGGTCTAATTTATAAGTCTAGTGGACTACTATTCTTTCTAAATTTTGAGATGGAGTCTCACTTGAAATTCATTTGGGCTTTTCCTATTTGTGGTGCGCTTTTCGTGTGTGGGACCGCACACTGTAAATAAATATACTTATTATAATTTACGTGGCTACAAATTAATACTAAAACATTTTTTTTTTTGGTGCAAAGAAGGAGGCCAAAGGCCTAGACTAAAACACGACGAGGATAAGCGACCCCGATAACATCATGCCCGAGCCACTCGCCCAAACTGTGCGGAGGAGACGAGAGCTCATGGTAACCAATCGGAAAGGAAGACGCTAAGCCTGCTAGGTGGTCCGCCGCAAAGTTTGCTTCTCTGTGCACATGTCGAAGTCGTGTAGTCCACTCCCTACGAAGCAACTGGCGAATGGCCTGGACCAAGGAATCGTTCGCCCCAAAAGAAATAGCCGGACCCATGATCATTTGACATACGCACTTGCTATCAACCTCCACAATAACGTAACGAGACCCCATATCCCATGCAAGCTGTAAGCCTTGGAGTAGACCCCACAATTCGGCCCCGGTGATGGTACAATAGCCTATATTCATCAGAAATCCCTTCACCCATCGGCCCATCTCGTCGCGAATAAGCCCGCCAGCACTGCTAAGCCCCAAAGATGCATCATGCGCGCCATCAGTGTTAACTTTAATCCAACCCGGATCCGGCGGGGACCAACCAATTAAGCGTAAGTCGAAACGATCTACCTCAGCCCCTATCTTAGTAAGAGCGTGGGAAGAAGTAGTGTACGTCTTCAGCCGGCGCAAAACCTCCTCAAATTGTGCGTCGCAGCTCAACGAAGTCCCGTTAAATATGCGATCATTACGCCAAGCCCATACTCGCCATACGACAATTGCAAAAAGACTACACCAGTTCGCATGTGGTCCCAAACGAGACTTGGCGAGATTACACGAGATCCACGTGCACAAAGGCTGCTCAAAAAATTCAGGGGTCAGGCCCGCCGGAATCAGTCGGTTCCACGGCCTTGTAACGGCCGGGCAGTCCCGGATAGCGTGCATGACAGTCTCCCGCCGACCGCAGAGATCACAGCCCTCAGATGCAGAGAAATGGCGTCGAACTCGCTCAACATTCGTGAGTAGGCGATCGTTGCAAGCTAGCCACAGAAAATTCCGAACCCTTTGCGGGGCCATAACCCGCCATAACAGCTTCCAGATGGCTCGCGCAGGTCCTTGTTCATCGGGTAAAAGCGACTCGTATGCGGACTTGGTAGTGAATCTGCCATCGTTAGAACGACCCCAAATTAAGTGATCCGCACCGGCCGACTTTCGAGGAGGAAGCGCTGCTGCAATTCGAAGAAGCGTAGCCGTCGGGAGTAGATGTTGAAATTCCTCCCAACGCCATCCCCCAAACTCGTCAACCATGTCCGCCACCGTCCGAGTGAGGCTTGCTGCAGAAGGTTCGCTAACAGCAACGCCGCACAGAGGGCCATCCATCCCCAGCCAAGGGTCCAGCCAGAAACGAACCTGGGCGCCATCTCCTAAGACCCAACGTACCCCACGCACTACATACGGCCAAACGGAACATATGGCTCGCATCAAAGCTGATCCCCGTTGACAGCGCACGCTTGACGCATCGGGCGCAGGAGTAAGATGATACTTAGCCCGAAGCACACGTACCCATAAAGAGTCGGGCTTAGTGAGGAGGCCCCAACCCAATTTCATAAGCAAAGCACTATTCATAGCACGAAGATTTTTAATACCAAGACCCCCTTGGGATTTAGATCGACAAACATCTTGCCAAGCCACCAGATGAACCTTACGCTTGGTATCAGACCCACCCCAAACGAAAGCACGACAATGCTGCTCAAGTCTGTCCGTGATGGCATAAGGGAGCTTAGCGGTTTGCATAGCGTAGAAAGGTAAGGCACTCAGAACTGACTGAGTGAGTGTCACACGGCCCGCCATCGAGAGAGTTTTCATACGCCATCCGGCAAGGCGGGATTCTGCCTTGTCCAAAATATGAGCATAAGTGCCTTTAGACACACGTCCATGAATCATCGGCATGCCAAGATACTTCCCTAACTGGTCAGTCAACTTGAAATTGAGCATACCGGCCAAACGAGCCTGTTCACCAGGGTCAACATTTCGGGAAAAGAGGACTTGCGTTTTCTCCGAGCTTACCTTAAAGCCCGATGGTTCGCAAAAGATCCGTAGGACATGATTGAGAAGGAGCACCTGGTCTTGCGAAGCCTCCAAGAAAAGCATCAAATCATCAGCAAACATCAAGAAAGGTACCGAGACTGAACCTCTCCCAACAGAGATGGGCCGCCACCTAAGCCCGTCGACTTCTTGAATAATAAGTTGAGCCAGGCGTTCCATGCACAGTACAAATAAGTAAGGAGACATGGGGTCTCCTTGACGGATGCCTCGGGATGGAGTAAACTCATCACAAACTTCGCCATCCCATAAGAGATTCATCGAAGCCGAACGAATACAGGCCATAACAGCGGCCACCAGCTTGTCCGGAAACCCCGCGAGATGCAAGGTCTCTTCAATGAAATCCCAGCGAAGGTAGTCATACGCCTTCTCCAAGTCGACTTTAATAACCATATAACGCTTTGCTCTTCGTTGGGTGTGCATAGAGTGAATCAGCTCTTGAGCAACAATGATATTATCAGTGATTTGCCTCCCTGGTACAAAGCTAGCCTGAGCCGGATGGATCAAGCCCGGAAGAGCCGCTTTCATACGATTCACCAATACTTTGGTGAACAATTTATACACGACATTGAGTAAGCTGATCGGCCGGAAATGCTTAATTGTGGTTGGCTTCTCAACTTTGGGGATCAGAACAATCAGTGTCTTGTTCACATTCAAGGGAACCAAACCATCCGCCCACATTTGACGAATAAACGCGCGCACCGAAGAACCAACAGTCGCCCAATGTTGTTTGAAAAAAAGGGCGTTAAGACCATCCATCCCAGGGGCCTTGAGCGAGCCCATTCCACGCAAAGCTAATGAAATTTCCTCATCAGCAATATCATTGGCCAACGAGGCCATCAAAGCCTCATCCGGGGGCGAAAAAAGGCTCGGAGCTTGGCCACGAGAAGTAATGTTCCGCCCATCAGTATATATGCCCTTGAAAAAGGTAGTCGCCAGGTCCCGGAGTTCGGTTTGGTCAGTTATAAGAACACCATCCTCATTGAAGAGTTCGAGAACTCTACCACGGCGCCGGCGGAATTGCAGTTGCCGGTGGAAGTACTTGGAGTTACGGTCCCCCATGAAAGCCCAGTCCCGGACAGACTTTTGTAGCAGGAGTAACTCCTCTTGAATAACCACCTCATCAAGTTCAGCCTGGAGCTCGCGTTCCAAGACATTGAGTTTGTGGCTAAAATATCTTTGGCGGCACCGTTGGATGCCCCCGATGCGTGCCAGCAGCCGTTTCTTTCGCAAAAATATATTACCGAAAACATGGGAGTTCCAATGCTTCGCGGTGGTCACAAAATTTGCCGCCGCCTCCATGTAGGATTCTGACGGATGCCACGATGAGGTTAGCATATCCCTGAACCCTGGGTGAAGGAGCCATGATGCAAGGAAACGAAACGGTTTCACACCCAGCGACCGAGAGCAGTGCCGGTCAAATTCGACCACCAAGGGAGAGTGATCGGAGTGAATCCGCGGAAGTTGACGTACCCTGCCGGATGGGTGCCTCTCAATCCAGGCCTCATTAGCGATAAAACGGTCAAGCTTTTCTGCAAGGCGGCCATTAGGACCTTCCCGAAACCAGGTGTAGAGATGAGCATCTGTATCCACCTCCTGGAGGCCGTTATTAAATATCCAGTCCAGAAAATCATGGCTGAGGTTGCAAAAATTGGAAGAGCCCCCTAGCTTTTCAGACTTTCTCAGAAGACAATTAAAATCGCCCCCAATCAACCAAGGCTCCGAGACACTGGCCGCTAACATCCCTAGGTCGACCCACAGCTTCTTGCGGGTCGTCGCTTGAGGACTAGCGTAGACAAAAGACACCAAACACACATCGGTATCCTTCGTTACCCGGACGTGGACTAGCTGGCGAGTGCAAAAAAGGACGTCGATGTGCACTTCCTCACGCCACATGAGCCAAATACCACCAGCAAACCCACGGGCTTCAATCCGGAAAGAGTGATCAAACTTACTAAGGCGCACAAATGTATCTGCATTCTTCCCACTTATTCGTGGTTCAAATAGAGCTACAATATCCGGCCGAACTTGATGCATTAAGGTGGAAAAGACTCCCATGAATTTAGGCGAGCCAGCACCTTGCACATTCCACGTAACGATATTCATAAGGAAACTAACTGAAGAGAGATGACGAACGTGGTGGATCAATTATGGACCTGGGAGTCCCGCGCACCATCAATGCCCATAGGCTGAGACATATCATTATCCTGCTGCAAAAATAAAGCGGACTCGTCCGGCCACGGCTCACGAGGAGACCGAGCAGCCAAGCCCTCCATATCCATCTCCTCCTCTACCTCGTCATCAGGGGGTCGTGGATGGTACACATGACTAGTACCTGGCTGGGACTGCTCCTCATTAATTATAATGGCATGGTGTTTAGAAGGGTCAAGTCCCGAGCCCACCTGGACGTGCTCAAGTCGTGATCCGGAAGAAGCCTGCACTACGCCTGCCTTAGACGTCACACCAGTTTTAATACTAAAACATTGATTTGTATGATTTGTACTTGGAAATATGTAAGTAATTTTTATTTTTTTTTTTGAAAAAAAAAAATATTATAACGATTTCACTTTAATTTTTATTGTGATTGTGATGTAGGACTGTACATAAAAAATTTTAAGATGAAATGAATATTATTCTGTATCTTGATCATATAAAAATTGAAAAATTATTTTGTACAATGGCCAATTAAGTTTTTTTTTTCTTTTTTTTTTTTTCTCTCTGGGTGACTACTCTGTATCCAGAATCCATTATGAAAAAATTGGGTGAACAAGGAATATGACCAAGCAAAACTCCTTATATTCCACATGTTTTTGACGAATTAAGTACTATGGTATTTTGTGGACCTGAGTTTTGACGAGTTTTGGTAAATTTCCAAAATACACACTCTGACTCAAACAGTAATAAACATAGGATTTGAATCTATGAACATACTCAACATCATAAAGGCTTGATAAAACGTTTGTCCTAATTGATAAGGGTTGATGAAATATATGTTGGCCTAATTGATATGAATTGGATAGGTTTATTGGCCTAATCTGAGTAGAAGCCGAATATGTCCCCGCAGACGCCGCTAATTTGTTACGTCAAATTTTCTCGAACCGCTCGACCGCTCCTCTCCGAACTGGATTAATTCTTCTCGACCGTCGGTACCTGCAGACACGTCGGGGGTGGTCCCGGCGTGAACCTCCGACGCTCAAGTCAGTAGAGTTTTCGAAAGAAACGGTAGAGTACTAGTAAAATGTTTGTGTTCTCGTGTTTAATAATGAAAGAACATGCCCTTTATATACTTAAGAGTCCCCTCATGGCAGGATTCTAAGTCACACAGAATCCCTCCTTCAACCGTCTCTCTGCAAGCATATCACGTCCAAGAATCCTAGTTTCGTAGGTCTTCTCACCTCGGTGCTCCTGCTCTTAATAGCTCGGCTATCGTCCTCCGAGCTTCACTCCAATAACGACGAACTATCTCCAGAAAGCCCCTAGTTACTACCCAGTACCTTGACCGAGCTCACACTTGACCCCAACCAGCTTATTGCTACAACTGCTAATCTTTTAGGCCAGCTCGGCCGAGCTGTCCCATGCAATTACTTTATTGTTCTAAGTGTCATATCATACCTGTTGCGGCTGATTTCTCTCTCATCGATCTCTCTCACTCTTTGTTCTCTCACTCTCTTCTTCGTGACCTTCGAGTGTGAGAGCAGCTGTGACTGTCGTCGTTGAGTTGTCGTCGTGCTGCCACTGTCGTCTCCTCCTCTATTCAGTCACAGGCCCTTTGTGGTGCCTTGGGTGACTTTGTGTGTTAAGGAGAGGGCTTTACGACGGGGCTGGACTGAGGCTTGGCTCGCGTGTGAGGTGCAGCTCGCAGAGCGGGCCGAGGGATAGGGGTTGCCGACCTTGACCACTGCCGAGTCGTGAATCACCGAGAGTGTTGGGTCCAAGGACGATCTGAGCCTGACTTCGTGTCCTAATCACAACCAGATTTTGGCTATCGAAAGAGGGTTTTTGTTCTTTCTCTTTCCTTGTTCAGCATCCCTTTCTTAGTGGCATTAATCTCTCTTTTTGCTAGTAATCACTATTGCTTTGTGTTTTGATTTGAAACTCAAAAACGGACCGCCCGAAGTAAAATAGGGTAGTCCGGGAGTCCCGAACACAAGCAGAATCTCCGAGAGATGAATAAACACTTGCACGCGGTCAAAATATCACAGAAAGACACTTCCGCAGCCGATGCTTCGAGCGGTGGACCGAGCGACGACCACACATCATAAGCTAAAGATAAACAGATACACACTTTTAACAAATATACATACTTTTATATAAAAGAGTATAAGTATACATACGTTAATATTAATGTGATGTACTTTCAAAAAATAACATAAACAAAAGTTTGACATTTCATAACATAAATATATATATTTATTAAAAAAATGATGTCTCTTAGTATTATATAGGGCGGAGCACGGGTCGGTTCGGTTCGGAGGTCCATAATTCTCCGGAACCGAACCGAACTTCGGAGATTCCAAAAACTGGATCTCTGGAACCGAACTAGTTCTAATAAATCTCTTTTCCGTTTCTGTTCAGAGATTCGGTTCTAATGAGTCGATTCAGTAGGGATCGGAGATTTTGGAGATTTATATATAAAATATTCTAATTGCATGTTAGACATATCATGGTTGAAAGAAAATTATAAACCTATCATGGGTGATTCAAATCTTTTTTATTTAATAAAAAAAAGTGATAATTATCTTTTAGTTGCAAAATATCATACAAGAATTATATGCTAAATGTTTATATGCCAAAAAATCAGCAAGTGATAAGACGTACATGAACAATAATTAATTTAAAGATAGTTACTTATTAAATAAAGTGATATTTTGAAAATATATTATGTCCAAATAAATTAATCTCTTCCGGCCAATATCATAAGATTCTTATATATACATATATAGTTTGTTTTCGAAAAGTGAAGATAATTAATTTATTAATAAAATAATCGACATATTCGTTCTTAATCTTATATTACGGTAATGATATCTTTCAATTTATTTTTATTTTAGAATATGTCACATTTAAATAAATAATTCTCTTCAAGTTTTGTGAAAGAATTACTTCATAAAGATTGGTTTCCAAACATTCGGTACATAAATTTTAAGTTATATTTAAAGATTATTTTAATAAAATATTTGACATGTTGGCTATCAAATTTTGTAATAGGAAGAGTATATTAATTTAATTTTCTTTTCAAAAAATTAATTCGAAATTGAGATCTTAGATTTACTAATGTCTAATAAGCATTACCAAAAAATAATTGATTATTTTTTCAGCTTTAAATTCTGTTAACATTCAATAGTGGATGTTTTTTCGCAACTCAATTTGAAATATAACTTATGATAGTTTTATGGACATATACATAATGTGTATAGATTTTATTTGAATATAATTATGTACAAAGATGAAAAAATACATATGATAAAATATAATATATATATATATATATAATATATGGATTTTATGAATTGGAATAGGTTCTTGTTCGGTTTATCGGTTTGACACGGTTATTTTCGGTTCGGTCTGGTTCGGTTCGTTTCTCGGTACGATTATTTTATGAATCTCCATATCCGTACTAGAAAAAAAATTGATACGGTTCGGTTCGGATATAGTCAAACGATCAACGAATATTTTTTGGTTCAGTGTGAATTCGGTTCGGTTTTTGGACCGATTTAATAATCTCCAAGGCTCGTGCTCAGCTCTAGTATTATGCATTCATTTTTATTTAATATAGTATTGTGGACCTAATAATTAGACGCACATTCAAAGAAAAATTTGTGGAAATAGAATAGACAATTGAGTAGCGTTGAGAGGAGGGCAATGTAGT
The DNA here is from genome assembly GCA_902706635.1 of Striga hermonthica. Lineage (NCBI taxonomy): Eukaryota > Viridiplantae > Streptophyta > Magnoliopsida > Lamiales > Orobanchaceae > Striga > Striga hermonthica. Next base: position 1,029,436 of record CACSLK010034050.1, on the reverse strand, counting down.
CCTATTAATTGCGCCAAATAATTTGTGATTCTGTTTGTACATATATCTGCATTGTCTTCATTTATATTACTGTCGGAAAATTAAATGTCGCCCATATATATTGTACTTGAAAGTGTATTAATCTCTTATATAACGACGTGAAAATATATTCTAGCTATGATTATATGTTAGTGGTACGTGAATTGGAATGTGAATTATTGGAGCTACTTTGTTCCTGTAATCGGTGAGCACATAATAGTATAGCATCAAACTTAGGGCACTTAGGAAATGTTATTGTTAGAATTTGGAAAAATATATTCTATATTATTCAAAAGACATGTACACATATATATAGGAACATAATGAGGCTAAACCTAACCATACAAGATATAGATATATACAACTAATATATGCTAACCATATATACAATATATTCTAACACCCCCCCTCAAACTCAAGGTGGTATAGTAGATATCAACTTGAGTTTGCAAAGAAGTAAGCAAAAGCGACCCGGAAGGAGAGACTTTGTGAAGACATCTGCTATCTGATCTGAAGATTCAATAGCAAGTGAGGTATCATAATTCATAACTGATCATAGTGTCCCTTCCACATTGTGCACATGTTGGCCTTATTCCTGTGATACTTTAAAAAAGATAGCATCTTGTGAGATATAAGTTTCATAGAAATTTGGTTTTATGTATAGGTCATTGTATATTTTTAAGCTTGACATCGGATCGTCTTGCAGAGATATGTTATTTTGACCGTGCAGTCTGCGGATTTAATGCGTGGTTCAGTTCGTAAAAGTTCGAGTTATGCTCGTTCACTTACTTAAATAAGCCGAGCTTGAAGCACATATATTCAAGTTCATTTATTAAATAAGTTGCACTGAGCTTGTTCGCAAAGAGTCCATTTTTTTATTTTTTGAATTTTTTAAATAGAATAGTTGAGTCAAACTTATTTGCGAATTGCTCATATAGAATTTAGATTTATTAAATGAGTCAAATCGAACTTTAAAGAGTTTAAACAAATTGAGCTTGTGCTTAGCCTTTTGCTCTTATATTAGGGTATGTTTGGTAAATATAGTTGAAAAACTAACTAAGAGCCAATGCTTATAATTAAATTTTGAGATTATTATTATTAGTATGAAGAATAAGTTAGGTTTAATATTGAGAGTTTTATATAAAGGGCTCTTATGATCTATTGTGAGGTGATGGATTTGGAATAAAATATGATTGATATTGTGTTTGGGTGTTTTTAGAGATTGCGATCTCATTAAATATCGTCTCACTCGTACGGTTCCCTACATTATTATAGTTTATGGTCGTTGATATAACAAGAGTACTTTATAAAATTAGCTGATAAATCAACTTACATAAAATTTAAAGGAGCATTTTTTAAAAGCTACATAGTTAAGCTTATTAGACAAGTTCCAACTTAAAAAAAAATCGTTTTATTTTTACCAAATCAAGCTCATTTAAATACAAAAAGTTTATAAACTAGTCAAATAAGCGGCAAAAATTCAATTAGTCCGCTAACTTGTCCATTGTCCACTTTTGGTACACTATCTTTTCCCTCATAAAAAATAGTCAATTATGTTACACTTTTCATCAGTTTTACACTCATCCCGTGGCCTGAGATTACGAGATGACAAATCAAGTTTTTATCCCATCACGTCAATATTCTATCCCTCCACGTAGTTCCAATCCTGATCCACGTCATCTCATAATCTCGCCAACAGGAGTAGTGTACTAAAACTGATGAAAAGTGCAACATAATGGACCATTTTTTATGAGGCGAAAGATAGTGTACCAAAAGGCCTCATTTACTTTGAAGGGCTGGATTACAAGAAATAATCCAGCTTACTTTACACGTCATTATTAATTCAATATTTACACTACGAGATTAGAACCTCTGAAATTTGTCAAACATTTACTTTTACGAACAAAATAATAGGACAAGACAAAAAATGCCTAAGTTACCCTCCATTGCATAAACACATAGCAACACAATTGGGATGATCAATTAATTTGTCCGGCCATTCAGAAATTTGTTCGAGCCCTAACCTAACTATCCCACCCCAAATCGGAGAGGAGAAGCACTCGAAGACGGAGACGACCTGGACAATTCAACATTCTACGGACGACAGGGCTCGAAGAAATCCGACGAAAATGATTTCTAAACCTTAGATCTCACCTATGTGGAACAAACTACTTCTATGTATTATGTTGTACAAGTTGTGAGTGAATAGAAAAAAAAAAAAAAAAAAAAAAAAAAAAAAAAAAAAAAAAAAAAAAAAAAAATTGACAATGATTTTTGTTTTCACGATGGGATTACACTTTCTTGACAAAAATTGCTTACCTATCGTGAGAATGACCGAAGATTGCTTCGTGCTCGTCGCTGTGCAAGAACAAGAATTAGGGCAGAAAATGAACGAGGTCATCAATTTTATATGAACCAATTTTATAATTAATTGGACAATAGGGGTTATTTTCGTATTTTGCCACCCAAAATGGAGGGCATTTTTTGGTAGCAAATTCCGGATGGAATAATCAGGAATTGGGTGATAATTTGTGAACCCCGCCTGCCACATGGGCGCCACGTCCTCAAAATCATGTCCAAATCCCGATATGTAAACGACAGATATGACAGGACTAATTTCTTATCATGTCATGTCCCCCAAAGTAAACGAGGACAAAATTGACAATGGACAAGTTAGCGGACCAAAATTAGTTTTTGCCTCAAATAAGCTATAAGCCAACTTATGCTGCTTAATAAACACACTCTAAACATAAACGAGTTTGCGAATAAGATACTCGACTCGACTCGAAGAATGCTTTGAAATTTGGATCCTTCTTGATCACGTCACAATGCAAGAGCCTTAAAAAAAGATATAACAATATATGTCTTCTTAATATTTCCATCTCTTCTTAAACCGACACATTTTTTTCTCCAGCCAATGGTTAATCAGTTATAATAACTTACTAATACAACGCTCGTGTATTACACGGGTGCTTGTTAATAAATTTTTCCTTAAAATTTAAAATTAATGAGATAAAGTAGGTGAAATTTAAATAACTTTATAAAAATATATATTAGTATATATTTAGTATGACACTTTTTATTTGTGTGACTTACTTGTGTTATATTGTAATAATTTATTTATTTTATATATACAATATAGATGTCAAATTAAAGATTATGAAAAGATGATTAATTTGATATATTATATATGTAAAACCAATAAGAAATACAAAAGTTATCAATTTTTAAAATACATTTTTAATTCAATAGCTAATTGAAGGAAACAAATCAAAAGTCGGGGATATAGTAGTCATTCTGAAATTATATAATATATATATAGGGGTAGACATGGCCATTTGCCGGGCCGGGTCGAAATCCGGCCCGGCCCGTCGGGTCGGCGGGTTAGCATATATTGAACCGGGCCCGGCCCGCTGGTAAGTAAGGGCCGGTTCACTGAACCGGCCCTAACCCGCCGGGTCAAAAACCCGGCGGGTTGAGCCGGGTTCGGGCCGGGCCCGCCGGGTTTACGGGTTTTTAATTTTTTTTTTTATTTTAATGTATATTAATGTTTATTTGAATAAATAGTTTGTATATACTTAAAAAATAAGTGTAAAGAAAAAAGTTATTAATGGAATGGACTTGAGCTTAGTTAACAGTTATTAAGTTCGAATATCGTGTACGATGAAAAATTTTGATGCCAAAAAATTATACTCGAACTTAATAATGTTAAATAAGGTGCCTACGTATCCCTTTATTTGGGAATCAAAGTCCACGTAGTTCTTCTAAATCACATACCTTGGCTGCATACCTTTAATACTCGTATTCGTCTTCAACGTCCCCCCCGGTTCCACTTGTCGACGACGTAAAATCAGATGCATCGTCGTTGTCGTCATCCTCCTCATTCGAAGTGAGCATAGCAGTTTGCATCCTTCGTTCGGCCTTCTTCCAATCACTCAGTAACATTTGTGCTTGAAGATTATCAGGCGTCATCCTCGACCGTCGTGGATCTAGCATGTAGCCGCCCTCACTGAATGCTTGCTCAACCGCGACTGTAGATGCTAGGACAGCAAAGATCTCCTTGGCCATAATGCATGGAATAGGAAAAATTCCTTCCATTCTTGACCACCAATCTAACACATCGAAATTGAGTGGCGGTTGAGGTGGACGTGCAATCGTAACGGCTAAATTCGACGTAAGGTAGTGATCCAGCTCATAGTATCCAGTCCCCTGCACCCTTTGACCGCCCGAATTTTTTGTAGGGATTTAATGAATCCCAAAACACTTTGAAGTTTCCGTAGTTTGTATTGCCGCTTTGCCCTCCGTATGAAGATGAAGACCCGCTGCCGCTTGGCGCCGCTGCTACGAACAAATGTGCTGGGAGACTCTCCATGTGCGATCGCTGTTTCCCTGAACATGTCATACAACGAATTTTTTGCTTGCTCGACGAGCTGCGGTATGTTAGGTTTGTCCCTGTAAGACGGGACCCCACTCGGCAGTGGCAATTGATACATATAATCATAGTACATATTAAGTTGATTTAACAAACCTTGCTCACGAACTGTAGGATCTAACAGACATGCAATTAAAAATGTATCGGGAATATAATAATAATATTTTAGCCATTTTTGTAACATATCTTCTACTAGACCAGAATATTTAAAAGGTTCTAAGTCATAAATATCTTTAAAACCCCACATTATAGCTATACATTGACTGACCACAAGTTGAGCAGTAGGATAGTAAACACAAGAAAGAATATTAGTAGCGTTTTGAAATGTTTCTAAAAAATTTGTAAGTTGTGAACAGTTTGCCCAATCATTCGCCGAAAGTCGAACATCACAATCCCTACGGTTTGGATCCTTAAAAAAATCCTGTAAATGCTCGGCATAATCAGCGGTGACATTCAACATTTTAAATGTTGAATTCCACCGGGTAGGCACGTCTGGCTGGAAATTTTTACGTTTAATTCCAACACTCTTACAAAATCGTCCCCATGCTTTCATTTCCTGGGGACGTTTATGCAAATAATTGACGGCCTCCCTTATTGGCGTCAGAGAATCCTTAAAAGCATGATAACCAGCTTGACCACACAAATTTAAAACATGACATATACAACGAATATGAAAAAATCTACCCCCACAGATTGGTGTACAAACATCATTTAATTCACGTATAGATGCAGTATTTGCAGTCGCATTATCAAATGAAATTGAAAATACTTTTTTACCAATACTATATTTATCTAAGATTTTTGAAATTAAACGAGCAATATTAGAAGCAGTGTGTCGTTCATGAAATGCAACATAAGAGATTAAACGTTTTTGTAAAGTCCAACTATCATCAACCCAATGACAAGTAATCCCTAAATAAAAATTATTTATCCAATGAGCGGACCATATATCAGCACAAATGGATACTCTATGATTTAAAGATTTAAAATTTTCTTTTAAAATCAGTTTCTTCTCACTCACGATTTTTCGAATATCGCGAGTAAGGGTGGTACGAGAAACTCGGTTAGCAGACGGATTTAAAGCCATTTGAGCAAAATTTTCATATAAATTACTATCACCAAAACTATAAGGAAGAGACGAAGCAGAAACAAATTCAGCTAAATGACGTCTATGATTTTCATGAGAGTAATGAAATAAAGACGTACCTGCACCTTGAGTGGCTGAGGCGGATGCTCCGCTGCTACTTGGGAATTGCGTCTGTGCCGTGTCGATTCCCATTACGGTCGGATGAACATTCTTCAAATGTCGGGTCAACGTCCCGTACCCGTCGCCTTTTTTGAACTGATACTTCGTCTTCGAATTGGCCGGACAATAGTTGCAAATAGCCAGAAAATAAGGATCACCTCCTTTCTTTTCATTTGGAGCCTTCGTGTAATGTCGGTCGAACATGACGGAATCCCGAGTTTTGACTTTACCGCCCCCGACAACTCGGACCGGCTGTGTGGGTTGTTGTGGCTGCTCATCCGGAGGAGTACTTCCAAATAGATCGTCGAGATGGTCCTCGTACGGCTGCTCTTGGTCCACCTCGTGTACACCCGTTGCCGGTTGGACTGAGGGTGAAGGCTGAACGACATCGAACATTCGATCGATTGTGGCGGCATCTATATCGTCGGTCACGCCCGGGACATCGACATGTATCGTTGGACTCGCAAATGAGGGCAATGGAGGTGTCGAAGACAATGTGCCTTGCCGTTGCCGCTTTTGCCCGGAGGCCCCGGACTTCGAACCACGGCCACGACCAAGAAAGCTCGACATTTTGAATTTAAAAAATAAGTAGATATATAATTTTTTTTTTTAATTAAAGAGAGATTAGGGAGATGAAGAGAGATTAGGGAGAGAAAGAGAGATTAGGTAAAATTTATATTAAGTAGATATATAATTTTTTTTTAATTAAAGAGAGATTAGGGAGAGATTGAGAGAGAGTGTGGGAGAGAGAGATGAAGACAGAGTGAGGTGTGTGGAGT
>CACSLK010034050.1:988750-1022791 GCA_902706635.1 Striga hermonthica | reverse complement strand
CCCGCCGGGTTTCCGGGTTCGGTCTTTTTTTTTTTAATTTTTTTTTTATTTTTTATTTTTGAATTTTTTAAATTTTTGACCGTTGGTCCGGGCCGGGCCAACCCGGCCAATTTTTTTTTTTAAAAAATCGGCAGCTCAAAACCCGCGAACCCGGCCCGAACCCGAACCGGCCCGCCGTTTTTTTTTTGGATCGAAGGAGGCCCGGGACCGGCCCTCCACAAGGCCGGTTCCGGTTCGAAAACCGGATTTTCCGGGCCGGGTTCGGTCCGAGTTCGGGCCGGTTCGGCGGACCGGGTCAACCCGTGGCCATGTCTATATAGGGGATAACAAGTAACAACCATCTCCCATTTTTGGGCTCAAAATATGCTGATTTTACGGTTCATTCATACATCCTTCATAAAACCGCCTCGTCCTCTGTATCATCTCAGTCAATCAGAATCAGTTGCTGCAGTTTTTCAGAGTCATTTGTTGTCTAGTGCCAGCCAAAACAAAAATAAATAAATAAAAATTTAAAGATAATATAATAATGCCACTCTTTTTCACGCCCTTCAAGATTTTTCCATTTAAGATACCTCTCTAATCAAACTGAAAAAAAAAATAAGAGCTCCCATTTGAAGTGATTTCACCTTTCAGCTCTTTTTTTCCCGCTCCTTCTCTGTGTCAAAGTAAAAAAATAAAATAAAAATTGAATCTTTAATGATGGGCATGGGCTAGTTTTTATTTTATTTTATTCTGTTTTATTTTATTTTGGTTTCTTGATTTTGTACAGGTTATTATTTAGCTTGAGATTTGTTTCACATTCTTTGTTGATGGGAATCTAAAAGAACAGATGCAGAGAAGAGCTGGGGACAATAACAATATTAACTCAAGAAAAGCAGCACCTTTGCATCCTCATGAAAATGTGAGTAGATCTTTATTTTTATTTTTTTTAAGTTTATTGCAAAAAAAAAAAAAAAATTATTCTTGATCCATTTTATCCCTTTTTATTCTCTGTTTCTTCTTCAAGAATGATGAACACTCTTGAATTTATCATGGCCGTAGAATATCACTTGTGAGTTGTCCCATATCGTTCATACATGAAAAATAGACCCACTTTATAAGTCTAATGGGCTACTCTTCCTCCCACCAATTGGTTTTGGGATGGAACCCCACTTGGGCTTCATATGGGTGTTTCCCTCTCACGATGCACTTCATGTTAGTGGGTTCGCACCCGTTTTCCCCAAGTTTCTTACAATAGCCATAGATTGTGGGATTCTTCTTTTTTCAAGAAGAAGACAGTCCTTTTGGATTTATCATGGCCATATATTGTGGTTTGTGAACTGTCACTGATAAAGTTGGTCCCTTTATAGCCAAATATCTGTATTTGGGCACCTTTTTTTTTGCAAACTCAAGAAATGAATCTATTTTATCTACCTTCAATTTTTGCAGGGAAAAAAGATGGAAGTGCAGAGAATCAAACCACAAACTGCAGAGGAAACAACAATGGCCGACAGGCGCCGGTCGGGGAAAGAACGAAAAATGGCCTTATTACAAGATGTACTCTAGTTTTCTTCAAAAGTTTGATTGATTCTGTTCTAATTTTCTATCTTTGTTTAATAAAAACTATTTTTTTTTCGAAATTTTACAGGTTGATAATCTGAAGAAGAAACTAAGACATGAAGAAAATGTCCACAGAGCTTTGCAAAGGGCTTTCACGAGACCCTTAGGGGCTCTGCCTCGTCTCCCTGCGTATCTCCCTCAATATGTAAGCTAAGCTTTCTTGTTTTTGATATCAGTGTGTTCGAATTTGTTGTATAATTCTCTGTTTGGCATATGTGATATTTTGTAGACACTCGAGCTTCTAGCTGAGGTGGCCGTTTTAGAAGAGGAAGTCGTACGTTTAGAAGAGCGGATTGTGAATTTGGAAAATGCGAATAACGAGCTGTCGATAGGTAGCTTTAAACGAGGCCACTCAAGATCCTCGTCTCGAGGTGATGCTAATTTTGGATCAATCCAAACGAGGCCTTGCCGTTCGCCTTCTCCTTCTCTCTCTCGAGTTGCTTCGATAAGGAAGATTTTGTTTTCCAATAGTGTGCCCGATTGCTCGAGGCATTTTACTCATGAGAGCCCACCGATTAATAAACGGAGTGCGAATTCTTGCAAGGAGAGTAAACCGAATGCCGGAAAGAAATCCTCCGAAATGAAAAACACTGTCAAAAGACGTACGAATTCTCCGAAAATGCAGGTGTTTTTTTTTTTTTTTTTGAACTTTCTAACATTGTTATTTATACACTCTCACATGTATAGTGAATTCTTTATGTGATGATACTTTTTGTACAGTGTAGAATTGTAGAACAAGCACAAGAGACGTCTTCTGGTTCGTCTGATGGTAGAGTTGTTGATGCCGATAGTGAGGCAAACACATTGTCCGAGGATATATTGAACTGTCTGATCAATATCTTCGTGAGATTGAGCTCGTCAAAAGGGAAGAAAATGGATTCGGAATATTTTTCCTCTTTGGCAGCAAGGGCATCATTCGATGAGAATAACAAGGAATCGAACTTTCGGGATCCGAATTGCGATTTGTCCGAGTCCAAGAAGATAGACATTGGAACGGAAAAATATCTTTATGTAATAGAAGCTCGATCAATTGATCTTAAACGGAAAACAAATGCGTACTTTTTGATCCAGAGGCTTAAGTAAGTGCCTCCTCTGGACACAGGTTTATGATCATTTCTTGTTGCCGATTTATTTTGTTTGTGTAATTCGTATAAAGATTTTCGCAGCTTTGCTGCTTTATTTTATTTTTCATTAGTTTTTTCGCTTTGCGATTCAAAATTTCAGGATTCTTCTAGACAAGCTGTCGTCTGTGAGGTTAGATGGTCTAAGCCATCATCAGAAGCTTGCATTCTGGATAAACATATACAATGCCTCCATTATGAAGGTGAGCAGCCTCTTAAAGATTCTTCTTTTTGTAGTAAAAAAAAGAGGAGCCCTTTAATTCTTTAGTAACTTATTTTCAGGCTTATTTGGATCATGGAATACCCGAAAGTCCTGAGGAAATTGTCGATCAAATGCAAACGGTTAGGCTTTCCATCACTTCGTATACTTTTTTTTATTATTAAATGTTGCTGTGTAATTCTTATTGTTGTTCTTTCATTTATTCTTTTATGTACTTACTTCCCTTCAGATTAGTCGATAAGCTACTATCATCACTTGGATATATCCTCAATTCACAAACTCATTTATATAAACTAACGAGCACGAAATTTCATGAAAAATATTAAATCAGTGGTTCTTCTACAGGCAACAATAAACGCCGGTGGACATAAGCTAAACCCAGTTATGATCGAACACCTTATATTGAGACTTCCATATCACTTGAAATACGTAAGTTGCTTCCTTATTTTCCATTCATATATAGCTCTGTTGCTAAAACAGCAGTTCTATTTATTACTTATGCACATATCGTGTTTTGCGCGATTATCGTTTGCAGACTTGCTTAAAATCAGCCAAAAATAATGAAAGGACAATATGCAAAACACTCGGTTTGGATTGGCCCGAACCTCTCGTCACGTTTGCACTGTCATGTGGAAGCTGGTCTTCCCCAGCTGTAAGTTCTTGTTTTATGGAGAAAAGATTTTTCACTTGTGAAAAAAAAGAAAGTGATTTATTGTAATAGAAACATTAGCTAAAATTCAAATGTGCTTTTGATCTTAAAAATGTATAGTTTGTCTCTCATTTTTAGGTGAAGGTGTACACTGCATCTCGAATCGAGATAGAGTTAGAAGCTGCCAAAAGGGACTATTTACAAGGGGCAATTTTCGTGTCATCTTCGGACAAGATAGTTATTCCCAAGCTGCTCGATTGGTACCTTCTCGATTTTGCGAAGGATTTGGATTCGTTGCTCGACTGGATTTGTTTGCAGCTGCCAGATGATATTCGAGACGAAGCTGTAAAATGTGTTGAGAGAAGGTTAAAAGAGCCTCTGTCAAACCTGGTGCAAGTGATGCCTCATAATTTTAGTTTCAGATACCTTATACACAGGTGAAAAGGTTTTTGGTGATAATGCATGATTGTACACTGTTCTTTTTTTTTTTTTAGATTTATACATAGAATATATTTCATTTAATGTTGTGGCAATAATATAGTAGGGAGTTTTTGCTTTGAGGGGTTGGTGGGTTTGTGGTTGAATGTATTTTGATGAGTGTACATTCTGCTGATGAAAATTACTTTTGGGGGGTGCTGCCTGTCATATTCTTGCTTTCCTTAGGGTACTAGTAAAGTGCACGTGCGATGCACGTGGTGTCGAATGATATTCGCGGAGTAAGTTTGCAAAATAAATTAATTAATTTATTAAACATATCATTGCAGAAATGAAGTAAAATATATAAAAAATGAACTCATATGTGATTTTTTTATTTAGAATTAACGTAATGATGTCCTCATATAAAAAGGAGTGAAATAACTTTTTACAACCCCTAACAAAAATATATATAAAAAACAAATCCCTAATAAAAAAAACACAAAGATTTTCTTTCATTTTGGTTTTGATGTTTTCATAAGAACATTCATAGTCGTTGGAATTCAATACATCAATAATATTGCAAAATTTCTCTTAATTAATTTGGCAAAACGCCAATTTTATTCAAACACTTAAGAAACATTCTGACCCAACATATAATCAAATTTCATGATCGCATGATCTTTATAACAAGGTACTTCTACTAACAAATGATAAATATCTCTATGAAATAACTAACGGTGTCACTAAAATTGCTGATATTTTAAATCACTGTATAAACTACTAATTCCTCTTAATTAATTTTACATTCCTCTGTCTCTAGATATATAGGTGTCTACCCTATTGATGCATCGCCCTACGAGGTGGGAATGAATTTTATCTCCAAATAAAAGTTGACTTTCCAAAATTTGGGTTACATGTACTTCTCCTGAGGTGCTAAATTATTATTTGAAATCACCATACATTACCTGAAAATACCTCTAAAGAAATTGCACATATGTTCAAGCGCAATACACCAATGAGATTATAAATATTTCTATAAGAAATGACAACTTCATTCTAACATTCAAAACTATTTTGATACTCATACATTTCATTTTCAGTGTTATTTATTTAGAATATAGACGAACAATATAATCTATTTTTTGTAATGATAAAACAAAACAAACAAAACAATGAGAAAATATTGAGAAGCATATCATTTGTTAAAATATTTGACAGCAGAAGAATTAGAATTCCATTATAGGACGATACTTTTAGTCATCTGTAAAGTTTATTATTATGGAGTCATGATTATAATATACATCATGTATACAAATTTTTGGATTTTTTAATTATTTAAAATTAAAAATAAATAATATATGATTATTATTTATGAGAATCAATTTCGTCCATATATTTAAACGCTAGCAACAAAAAAGTAGTAATTTTAAAAGACTTTTTGTTTGTAAATGTTGGTATTCATACTTTTCTAAGAAAATTAGCACGTTTTCTTTTTCTCATTGCATTACTATTATATTATTTGTTTCTTATTCTATAGACAAATAATATTTTATTTGCTAAGTAATTAAAGCACATTTATACGTATTACAGTATTTTTCGTATGTGTTTTATATAATAATGTTATCAAATTATCTTATTTATTAGACTATAATTAATATAATCACATAAGATTAAATGTAATGTAATATATTTGATAAAGCTGTACTTTTTATACGAATTAATAGAATAAAAAGTTTAGAATTTTTTTCAATGTTTGATAAAATATTAATTAACTAAGTCATTTTCATAATCACTGAATACATATATGGTACCACCATTATAGGGTTCATTTTCCAGCAGTAATTGACTTCACATAGCTAATGTTATTTCATTTCTTTTCTCTTACCTAGTCTTTCCTTTTATCTATGACTTTACGTTGCTTCGCTTCGTTTGTACCCTAAGGTGCATGTGCCATAGTTTCAGCATTACGACAAACTCGTGTCAAACATATATCGGATTTGGGCGCTCTAGCCAAAACGTGGGAACAGTTAGATGTTTACACCCATTTTTTTACTTTTTTTTTTTTATAATATGAATTGTTTCAAATTTATGTATGAAAACATACCACAAGTTTATCTTATGTTATTTTATACTTAATAAAATTGATTAACTTGAATATAAAATTTATTACATTATATACTTTAACACCAATTTATTATTTTAAATTATTACTAATATATATATATATATATAATTTTATATCAATATAAATAATTAAATTATTTTTATGTTATTGCAATATATGGGTCAACTCAAACATCATTGAAAATAAATGATGTGATATATTATATATATAATGGTAACAAATAAAAAATATGAAGTATTTTTTAAAATTAAAAAATTTAATGATAGAAAGTAATAAAAATCTTAACTAAAAAATTTTAAGATTAACATACACACTTTTAAAGAAATATACATATGAATATATATATATATATATATATATATATATATTATGTACTTAAAATTTCTAGTTAAAATATGTGTGTATCTTAAGTATGTTTTATATTTCTCATTAGCCAGCTTCAATTGATATTGTACATTAAGTAATTTTATCAACATTTTTACTTTTGGATTTAATGAGAGATATAAGTTTTGTCATCATTCTTACCCCTTATTTAGTTATTATAATACTAATAAAATAATTAAGGATCTTTCAAAGTATCTTGTTTGTTTTGAAAAAAATTACTTCTTATCATAAATTGAAAGTCAATTACATTAAATGTGTTATATTTTCTATCGTATCAAAATTTTCATAATAATAATTGCACACAATATTATATATAATGCATTTTTTTTTTATAGATTTGGAGTCCTAGTTTTACTACAAGAAAATGAGAAAATTCCAACAAAAAATACAACAAATATAACGATTTTCTTATGTATATTTAAGAAAAATCTTGACTTTTGGTTTCTTAAATATATTTTACCTTATTGTGATTGCATAGATTTATTAAAATGTATTACAAATGAGAAAGTTGATAAATTATGTAAAGTATAATTTATAAATTGCAATGACATGTTATTTTGATGGTATATTTTTTTCTATTAACTAAATAATGCTCCCAATATGAAATTATTTTGGATCTATCACTGCAATTATCTTTCCAATGGAACTTCTATTGAATTTTTACATAATACCAATGATAATTTTTTCAACGATTGAAATATGGTCCAAACAAAATTTCAATAGAAATTCATGTAATTGAAATCTTTGAATCCAATAAAGTTCATGTAATTTAATTTGAACACTAATGGAATAGCCAATGAAATTTTCCAATGAAAGCAATATATTCGTGGAAATTTTCAGTAGAATACCTTACCGTTGAGTTTTTCATTGCAGTATAGCAATTTTTGTAGTCCTCTCAAACATTATTTTCTATGTAGTATTTATTGAGTAATTGTGTTTACAATTTTTCTATTAAATATATATTAAACACGTGAACCTTTTAGTTCTTATAATTTTTTTTTTTTCAGAAATCACTCATTATTTTATCTCAAGATTACCTAGTAATTTACCAATTGAGTGACATTTCTTACATATTAAATATTATATAATTAAAATAGTTCTCGTTTTATATGTTCAATATGATACTTTTATATTATATTAAAAAACGTAATATAGTAAATAAAAAAGTTATTTAGAATTAGAATAATAAAGATTTTTTTTCTAATCTACATGGATAAATTTACAAATTATTATTGTCTTATCACCTCAAATTAACAAATAAAATTAATAAGAACAAAAAATTAACAAGCGTTTAACAACTCAGTCCAATTACATCGATAAGTATATTTTTAGAAGGTTTATATTCAGTTATATTAATTATATTATTTTTGTTTATTAGTTTGTTTTATATTTATTAGTACGTGTCACAACTTAGTTATTATTCATATTATTTCTTATATTTCATATTTTTTTAAAACTTTATTTTTTTCTTTCACATGTTCTTAACTGTAGATTTGTCAAAAAAGACATAATACAAAGTATAGAATTTTTTCGATCATCTGTCTCATTATATATCAAAATATTTGTATATCCTATATTATATTATATTTAATTACAATTTTTTAATTAATACTTTAATTAAATATTTACAATTCATAAATTCATTAATAATATTGTCGAGTCAACTTTTGTTCATAAATTTTTTAAAAATATATTATTTTCATCGATTTGCTTATGTTGAATTGAGAAAAGTTATGTTTTTTTTTAATTGTAATTATATTGATATGTTAAACATGTACTACAGATGAGAAAGATGACAAATTATGAAAAATATAATTTATAAATTATAATGACATTATGTTACTTTAATGGTATACTTTTTCTATTAACCAAATAATGCCTCAAGTATGAAATTATTTTGTATCCACCACTGCAGGTAGATTTCGAATAGAACTTCTATTGAAATTTTTACAATTCTAGTGACATTTTTTAAACTGTTGAAATATGACCCGATTTTTTTTTCAACAAAAATTCACGCAGTAATAAATAATGATAATTGAAAAAATTATATTACACAAGAATAAATAATGTAATTTGATCTCTGTTGAAATAGTCAATGCAATTTTACAATGACAGATATACAAATAAAATATCATTTAAAAATTCCAGTTAATGTCTTACAGTGATGTCTTTGGAAAAAAAAGTTAATGTCTTACCGTTGGATTTTTCATTGCAATGTACCATTTTTTATTCCTTTATATATTATAATTTTTATTAGGATTTTCTGTCATTAAATAATTGTATTTATAATTTTTATATTAAAAATATATTTAACAAGTGAGCTTGGTAATCCATATAATTTGTAGAAATTGCTCATTACTTTATCGCAAAATTACCTATTAATTTATCTGTTGAATTACATTTCTTGCATTTACATATTATATAACGAAAAGTATTATTGTATATATATAAAATATGCCATTAATATATTATATTAAAAAACTAATAGCAAATAAAACGTTATTTAAAATCAAAATAATTAATCTTCTAAAAAAAATAAATTTCTAGCCTTCATGGATAAAAGTATAAATAACTGATGTCTATCATCTAAAATTTATATACATAACTAATAAGCGCAAAAAATTAAACAATTTTAAAAGTTCTATAATTACTTTTACTAATTATAATATTTTTATTTATTACTTTTTTTTTCATAGTTATTAGTAAGTGTTACAACTTTATTATAAATTTAATATTATTTGTCAGATTTAATATTTTTTACTTTATATTGTTCTTTCATATGTTTTTAATGTGCGTGTGTGTTTGTGGGTAACTTTTCGGTTTGTACAAAAATATATAAAATTAAGTATAGCACTTTTTAGGTCATATGCCTTATTTATATCAATTAATTTTACATTTTTATATTATTTTATATATAATTATAATCTTCTCATTTATACTCAAATATATAATTTTTTTATTTCGTACATTTTTTTTTTTTTTTTTGAAAAACCATTTTATTGTAATAACACATTTCTCTTCTGCATGTCCATGAAGTTTTGAAAAATCCAAACATCTCAGAGATAGATAGAGAGGTAGGAATTTCTCGCCTCCGTTACCTTTTGGGAGGCCTACGCCCCATAGAAACTGTCTACCTGAGACTGTCCCTTGGGTCCTATAGAGAGCCCACTTATTCCTAATCTCCAACGGAAATCAAAAAATGGATCCATTTAAAGTCTTCCACTAGTTGGATTAATGAATTGTTCGGTTGGAAATGATAAGAAAATGCATAAGTCGTTAGAAGAAATTCTAAATATAGAATGGATAATTGCAATTTCGGAAAAAGAGTCCGCGAATAAATTTCAAAATAAACAAGAGAAATAAATAATTCAATCAAATAAAATAATATTAAAATCTTGGTTTATTTAATCATCAGGGACTCCCAAGCACACTAATTTCCTATAGTCTAAATCGAACTAAAAAATGGAAAGCTTGTTATTCAACAGTATAACATGACTTATCTATTCGTGTCAACCAATCTCCTTTCTTCAGCTGGTGCGCAGGAGCGCACTTTCGGTTTCCCCTTCCCCGTTAGGGGGGTTTATTTTTTATGAATATTTAGGTAACTTATGATGCATATTTATGAATATAATTTTTTGATAAAAAAGTAATTAATTTTCAACGTGTAGGCATATCATGATTCTCGAGATATTTTTAATTAGTTTATAGATAATTATATGGTCAAAATTAATCCATATTGCTAAAGTGGTATCTCATTAGACGTGAAAACAAATTGATACAGTTTTAATATTATACAATTTCATAAAATTGTTCTGATCTTATGTAGTAAACAAATTGAATAGATTAGAAGTTTATGTTGCAGAACAATCATTCAACAATTAATCTCGCATACTATCACACATTTTTTATAGGTTATTTTGTAAATAATGTTTCAATATCTAGTGGTTGTTATGAGAAAAACAATATCGATTTCTAGTTTTACAAGTGTTTTCAACAATTAATTTCTCATACTATCACACATTTTTTATAGGTTATTTTGAAAAAATGTTTCTATATCAAACAGTTTTAAAGATATGTGGAAGAAAACAATTTTATTTTAGGAGTGTGGAATGAGTTGTTCATCTATTTGCATTTAATTATTTGATATTAGTTTAATTAATAATATAAGATCTGATGACATCGGTATATTACCAATTTGACATTAAAAACATGTCAAAGTAAGGATTTTTTAGGTAGTTCATTTTTAATTAAAAATATAAATAAAATATGATGTGTATTAGTGAATTACTAATTTGCCATAAAATTTATGTCAAAGTAAGAGTTTTTTAGGCATTTTACAAAAACACTCCTCCTTTTAGAATAGTATGCCATAAAATTTATGTCAAAGTAAGAGTTTTTTAGGCATTATGAATTTTTACAAAACACACTCCTCCTTTTAGAGTAGTATAGATGATTGAGTTATTCTAAATAGTTTTTCCGCTTGTGATTCAATTTATTCGAATTGCATACATAGACAAAACTGCGAATCAAAAATTACTTTTTTGATGAAATTAAAGGTTTGAATGAATTGTATTGCAGGGAAATTGATGTAGGGAAAGCGTACGAGTGGGAAAGATAAACGAGTAAACGAGATACTCTCTCGTAAAAATACGTAAAACTCACAATTAATTCATTTTCTTATTCAAAATCAACTTCCTAAAACAATATATGATGAGCCCTTGAAATAAGACTCCAAAACCCTATTCCTAACTTGTCCAACAAAACAATATCTCTAATAATATTATTTATTTTCTAACTTATTATCTAAGATATCTATAATAATAATAACAATAATAATAATCTACACCAGAAATGCTACGGTTTCATTACGGAACTGTTCCGTCGTTGGATCATCATGTAACTATCGGAGGAAGTTGATTTTACAGTTACAAACCCCGACAGAGTGGTTCCGTAACAGGACCGTAGCATCTCATATGCGCCTGTAGAAGTTGGTTTTTACTTTTTACTATACTTTGAGGTATTCGGTAGAAAAATTTAGTTTTGGATACTTATACGCGGCTGAAGTTTTTACTATACTTTGGACTTTGAGGTACTCAGCTCATGTAATACAGGATTGTATACTATTTTTATTTTGTAGATGACTAATATAAGATTTTGTCCATTGCAATGGAGCTGGAAGAGTCATTGTTGACAATTCGTCTGGCATAGTGCTAATAATGGACTAAATCAAAGTGACTCAATTAAATTCTAGTGCTTCTTCTATTAGTGAAGTTTCTAGAAAAAAAATATATCAAACGACGCAATGCACCTTGGGTCGCTACAGAAACAGCCTCCTTGTATAATTATAAGGGTAAGGTCTGCGTACAACTGACCTCCAGACCCCAACCAGTTGGGAGTATACTGGGTATGTTGAGATGACTAACATAAGATAAATATTACTTACGAGTTGGCAAAATATTAAAATTGCTCCGTCATTTTGACCATTGTCCAACATCGACCTGCTACCTCGTCAAAATTTGAACATTAAACCAATATTTTAAATATTGTACCGTACCTACCAGTATTACTGTTAATATCATATATAGGTGGTCTGATCAGCACGGTTACCCTTTAAATACCATTTTGTCAAAAATATCGATTTATGTCAGTTTCACATCAAAAAATATATGTTTTACCAAAACTTATCAGCCAAAATATCGGTTAAAATCTGAGTATATTGGATTTCTTTATAAAGTAAATTATTTTAATATCTTTTTATTAATTTATTGATATTAATTGAAAGACATGCACTTAATCCTAATAGATTTACGTTGTATTAGATTTTAATTGATTTTAGTATTTGCTAAAGTTAGTTTTATACATAATTTATATTATAATAATAATAATAATAATAATAATAATAATAATAATAATAATAATAATAATAAATTAATTCAATATGAAAACCAATGAAAATAGATATTAAAAAGCGGTTAAAACAATTGAACTGCGTACCTGCAGCTAGTTTGATGTGATTATAGATACGGTATAAGAAATCCAGCTAGAGGCCTATATGTCGAACACCTCAACAACATAGAAACAACTATACTAAATGCACCCACAAGACTAAAAACATAGAATACTAAACTCGCACAAGTGAAGAATACTATCTCTAGAAAGTAAGAAATAAAACACTAACACAAACAATAACTAAACACAATAGATATTAGAATAAAGCCCCCTCCATACCTGGCAAGCCACTCGAAAGTAACACCACGAAAACGACACTCGAGGGCGACCACCCCCCATGGACAGAGACACGGGCTCAGTTGCAAATCCAGGAACTGTAATATGTATACGCATAACTAGATTTGAATCAAACGGACTAGGTCCCTCTCCCAGTGAAAGACCTCTCAGAAACTAGAGGCTCTTTCCAATCTCCACTCCCAACACTAGCCAACAGTCGCAGGTCAACCCCCAATCAGAGATGAAACCTGCATCCACTGGAAAAACCCACTGACCCAACACTAGGGAAGACATGAAACAAGGAGGAGAAAGAAAGAAACTAACATCACCCTCAACCACCACAAGACAATAACCTGAGCCAACAATCAAACCCCGCCGCCGAACACATCAGAATCCGCCTAAAACATTGTTGCCATCCAGAAATACAGAGAGGTTCTCTACCAGCTAAACAGATGACGGAGCAACGAGAGACAGTTGCTCGATCTGATGACTGACGGCGCTGCGTCGAGCACCTCGCTCAGAGTTGGCCCCGGGCAGGAAACGGGCGAGGGTTAAATACCGTTGATCAAAGAAATTGTAAATAAATACAAATATTAAAAAAAAAAAAATTCCATCCTCAACATTAATTAAATAATAATATATTTAAAAACTAACATAACATCATTATTACTTGGGATAGTTTAATGCAATTCTATTAAAAATATTATATTATTACTAATGTAATGTAATGTAATGTAATAAAAACAATAAGAATCACACCACTCAACCAAGAAAACAAAAATCCATGACTGGACCCGGCCGACCCGTACCCGACACAGCTTTAGACATATATATCTGCTCCGAAAAACGGCGGCTTTCGAGGTTTAACTAAACCCCGACTGCAACTCAATAATCTAGGGTTTTGTTAGCACTGAAAGGGAAAATGTTGAGAAGGAACGTGAGGCTGAGGAGGGAGTACCTCTATCGGAAAAGCTTGGAGGGCAAAGAGCGTTTGCTCTACGAGAAGAAGCGCAAAATTCGCGAAGCTTTGGCAGGTCATTGCTTCCATTCCTCTTTTGTGGACTCAAAATCGACGATAATTAAAGGCCGATTTTTTTTTTTTTTTTGTTGAAAAATTATTTTTTTATGTTGATTTTAGCTTCTAATTTTGTTGTTGAACAGAGGGAAAACCGATCCCGACCGAGCTCAGAAACGAAGAGGCGGCGCTCCGCCAGGAAATTGACCTCGAAGATGAAAATACTGCCGGTACTACTGCTATAGAGCTTGTTTAGTGCAAATTATGGCTGCCAATGGGTTTTGTTTTGTTTCATTTTTAATTCCGTTTGATCTATTTTTATTTTTTAGTCTACTTTTTTCTGGTATGAGGAAGCAGTTTGTGGTGTTGTTTAGAAGGGAGTTAGTTAAATCTAGGGGTTGTGGTGTTGGTTTGTGATTATGCAACGGTGATGATTGGGATATTAGGGTTTCTTTTTTTGTTTGGTGGTTGCCTGGTAGATGGAGTCATTGATGGAATGGAGCTCTTGGGCTCGGTGAATGTTGTGGGTATCTGAGTTTACATGTTAATCTGAATTGTTTGTTTGATTGGGTGTATTGGACATAGTTCCCCGTTCGACAATTGATGATGAATATGCAAATGCGGCCGATAGAGATCCTAAGATTTTGCTTACAACTTCACGAAATCCGAGTGCTCCACTGACACAGTTTGTGAAGGTATTCAGCTGTCAATTTTATTGTCGCATTTTTCCTTTTTTCTACTATTTTCCTTTGGATTTTGTTGTTGTGTGTTTTTATGCCATGTGTGTGATGATGTTGTAGTGTTTCTATAGGAATTGAAGATTGTGTTTCCAAACGCACAAGGAATGAACCGTGGTGGTCAGGTTCGTTCATCAGTCTTGGGGGTTTTTCTGTTCTCTTTTCTTTCTTTCTTTCTCTCTCTCTCTCTCTCTCTCTCTCTAACGTATCCTTTTCAGTTTTCTACTCTTTTGTATGTGATACTGCACAACTGCTTTCAGTGTACATATTGCAATTGTCTCATTAAAGTAAGTGAAATATGTCACTAAGAATTAGTCATAAAATTTGTGTGGATTGAATTTTATGTGATTAGTGACATGACAAATATGTTAGTGTGCTTATGTTAGATCTCTTTGATCAATTTCAAGCCAATGTGAACAGTTAAGCTGATTCTGTCCTCTTCAGGTCATATCAGAAATAATTGAAACCTGCCGGACACATGATTTTACGGATGTTATTTTAGTTCATGAACATCGCGGTGTGCCAGATGGTATGATCATAACCCATCTACCTTTTGGTCCCACTGCATACTTTGGACTGCATAATGTGGTAGGTAAAATTTGCTTTCGGCCGTGCAATGCTTCATACTCTCTTTCCTAAGTAATATACTAATATCTTGATAAGGCGATCTCATGTAGGTAACGAGACACGACATCAAGGACAAAAAGGCAATTGGTACGATGCCTGAGGCTTACCCACATTTGATTCTGGAAAATTTTTCTACTAAGGTTGTGATATTTCATTAATGTTATTTGTTGATGTATTCGATTTGTTTCAACGCCTGAATTCTAAATGTAGTTGCATGAGAATTGGGAACTTTGGTGGGTACGTTCTGTTGTCTCCATATAATCATCAGCTGGTGTCTGCCTTTTGAAATAATTTAACTATTTGCAGTTTGGTATCTATCAGTTTAATTGCTAGTATAGTTTAAATACTCACTCTTAGGCTGATACCTGTACATGATTTCTTTTTTATTGGACGATCGAAACAAAAGATGAAGTTTTCCAAGTTATTTTTACCAGAAAGTGAGTGACTGTTTGTTGGAACTGTTATATTGTTAAAGTTTTTGCTGATAATACTTGCAAAAGTCGTCCTTGTTGATATGTTTCATGCATTGTAACTATAATGTAAAATAGTTGCATCGGTCAACGCCAACCATGGCATTGGCATATTACTTAAGAAAGAAAATAATTGATGTGTATTTGTTGATTCTCAGCAGCCAGATAACTGATGTAATGCAATAATTGATGTGAATTCGTTAATTGTCTGCAGCTTGGTCAGCGGACAGCAAATATTTTGAAATATCTTTTTCCTGTACCAAAACCAGATACGAAACGTATAATCACTTTCGCAAATCAGTCTGATTTCATTTCTTTCAGGTTAGTTCGATTTTTACATTTTTTGGCCGAATCTACAACCACCAATTTTTTTGTTAGAACTCAAATAGAAGGGGATAGTTGATTTGATACTTATTATTCTTTTCCATTATCTAATTGGTTATCTTAATGAAGTGTATGTTTTAAGAGGTTAGGGGCAGTACTTCAATATGCCAAGTGCCAATATTAGCATCAATTTCAAAAGAACGTAGAGCATTTTGAAAGACATGATATTATCATTTCTCCCACTTTATGGTCCTAACTAACTGATTAATGCAGACATCATATCTATGAGAAACGCGGGGGTCCCAAATCAATTGAACTGAAGGAAATTGGCCCTCGCTTTGAAATGCGGCTTTACCAGGTTTTTTTATTACATAGTTTGTCATGTTCTCTACCAATGGCATCTGATAAAAGATATTTTCTAGTGAATGCTCTGTTGCTTGTTTTCTTTGTTTTCAAGTAGTCTTCTCTAATCGAGCGTGCTCATCACTGTAATTATTTTTAGTAGTAGATGTTAATTAGCGACCCTAGTGGATTTTTCGTCACATGTTATGCAACTCTATTGATGCTTTATCACTCGTGATGCGATTCTGTTGATTCTTTATCAGTCGTAACGCTGTTTCTTTTGATGTAGATCAAATTGGGAACAATGGATCAAGATGAAGCCCAAACTGAGTGGGTCATCAGGCCTTACATGAATACATCAAAGAAGCGCAAGTTTCTCGGGGACTAATATGAGGGAATGCAGTGCTTTGTTTGTGCCTTTTTATTTGTTTTCCCTCCTTAATGTACCAAAAGGCATTGTTCTCTCAATTCATTATTCATAGTGTTGGAACATTTGTTGTCCAAAATTTAGTCAAGAATTTTCTTATTGAACCGAAATATCCATAGTTTAAAAAAAAAAAAAAAATCTAGTACCTAAATAGCGTCATGGAGTTGTTTTTTTTTTTTTTTTTTTTTTTTTTTTTTTTTTTTTTTTTTTTTTAATATTCCTGATATTAGCGGATGAAGAATGTGTGAAGGGACTAAAGGGAAGGTGGAGATTTGAGAGAAAAAAGTTTATTGATATTTTTTCTGTCATATTGATTTGGAATTATCTATATATGCTTCAACTTATGAAAGCTATAATCAAATCTCTCTTTGAAGTCCGACAAGGCTTGATAGAGAAAGCGGGTAGTGTTCGTGGTGCGGAAGGCCTTTTCCCTACTTGGAGCTCTCGTGATAAACAAGATGGTACTAGCAAGTGCTATGATTTCCTCTGTCCCAAAGGTATCGAGAATCCATGGACCGGGGTTGTTTGGGGGTGTTGCAACACCCCCAAGCATTCCTTCATCTTATGGCTTGGAGTGATGAATAGATTCCAAACGAGAGATCACCTTGAATTCCTCAATGAAGACCCGACTTGCCCCCTTTGTGGAGTCGAAAACGAATCCTCGAAGCACCTCTTCTTCGAATGCCCCTTTAGCTCGGAAATATGGAGTGAAATTCGAACTTGTGTGAGCCTCCGACATAGGCCAATCACACTCAAGGACGCCCTTAAATGGACCAAAAAAGAAGGAAAAGGCACGTCTTGGAGAGCCAAATTAAAGAAAGCAGCGCTTGCGGTAATCGTGTACTTTTATTGGAATGCGAGAACCGGTTGATCTTTGAGAATGAAAGCCAACCTCCAAGCCTCGTGATTAGAAAGGTAAAGACTCATGTCTATCAACCTATCTTTGCTATTTACCTGAATGTTTTGACCGAATTCGAGAGGTGTCTCGGTAATTTTTGAGTTGGTTGTTGTGAAGTGTGATTGCATTTGGACGATTTTGTTACGCGAGTGAGCAACCGGATTGTGGTTGTCCTCGTTATTTTTATTCTTGCGAGTGAGGAGCGGACTTATGGCTACCCGCTACGCTCTTGAAAGCCGCTTTGGTTATATGCTTTACGTTTTGATCAATATAAATTTATTCAACGATTAAAAAAAAAAAAAAAAAAAAAAAAAAAAAAAAAAAAAAAAAAAAAAAAAAAAAAAAAAAAAAAAGACGGAAATAGTAAATTGTGTGATATTCTATAATCAACCCCTCAGCCAAAAGGTGAAGGAACGGGGCCAGCAATGGCATCGGATCTTTTAATGCTCCCCATGCCACAAATAATACAACCAGGAGCAGATAGAGCAGAAAATTTGGCCCCACAAAGGTCACAAACGTCATAACCGATGGTCGATAGACGGCTAAGTGTAGCAGCACAGAATTGGGAAGGATCTTCGAGTGGGTCGATGGATTTGTTGGTCAAACCCCTCTGGACACACATGTCAATCAGGCTTCTCAACTCGTCTTGCTTGCCTGCTGGTGCTTTGGACAGCAGTAACTCAAGCATCTGTTTGGCGTAGGCGAAATTCTGAACGTCCATGTTTCGCTTGATGGCAGTACGAATGCAATTTATCCGGTGCTTAGCAAGGAGAGGCAATGAGCCCAGGTGGCGCGATAATCGAGCCATCTCGTCTTTTGCGCTGATTGCACTTGGGCCTTGGACTTTTTGCAGTCGGTTTATTTCCTGTAAACAATGAAAAGAATACGGGGATTTAACTAGTGAAAAAGTAAAAATAGAAACATAAATCTTCAAAAAAGAAAAAAAAAAAAAAAGGACTCCAGGTAAAATACAATATATGCTTGAATCATTTGTCGTTGCATTAAGAATTTCTATCAATTCACATTTATGGACCCAGTTGGAATAAAGTGTAGGAAGTAAGATATTTTATAGTATATAACAAAACTTGACAGCAAAAGAAAAACATATCACCTGAAGGAGGGTAACGGCAATCTTGTACTGGGCACAAATAGTAGCTTGAGCTTTGATGTCAGCTCCACGTGATTGATCCTTGGCCAGCGCTAGGAAAGCCTCATCAAAACACGATAACGCATCTGAGAGTTGATTCTGTTCCAAGTGAGTGAGTCCAGTCTTAAAGCAAACTGCTGCGGCGGCACCACGGGGTACCTGGAAGAAAAAGGATACACCGCAACATTTTGAACAAATTCTAATTTCAAGCCACTCATCCCCGACCCAGCCAACAAGACCCTTGGGGTTTAGGGTTTATGAATTTTCAGAGTCAAAATCATGTCAAGGTTCCCCATTCCTATTTAATATAATGGGTAATTTCAAGAGAGAGAGAGTGCGAAATAGGGGGAAAAAAGATATTCTACCTGCCCAGGACGCACAGCTTTCGGAGGAGAAGCCGAACGGGCAGGATATATTCCAGATGTTTCCGACCCCGGACCTTCAAGAGAGCTAAGATCGAGTGGCTGACTAGCAACAGTAGCCCCTGCCACCATCTGGATCTGCTGCGGCTGAGACGGGGCAGCAGCTTCAGGCAATGATTGTGGCGGAACACCACCGTCCGGAAGCCCAATGGATGCCCCGTATGGAACAGACTGCTGCTGTTGCTGACTCATCACTTGAGAGGGGGGAGGCACCCCACCATCAGGCAGACCAACCTCGGCCTCCACAGCCACAGCCGCACTGGCCTGAGCATTCGGCACCATATTGTTCTGAGCATTAGGATCCAACCTCGACAGGATCGTCCCCGCTGGCGGCAGCGATGCTGCAACATGAACTGATGAGATAGTGTTCTGGAAAAAGTCTTCTGGTATAGGCCCCACGGCAACCCCAACACCGGGTCTCCCGGAAGCAGGCGGCGGCGGCAATGCCGGCGGCATTACCAGCGAACTAGTCCCAAAGAGATCGGCCGGGACAGAGGTCGCCTGACTGGAAACGGGTGGAGCAGACTGTGGTGGCATAAGCAGGCCAAGATCCGGGGACGATCCGGTCAGTGATTTGGTCCGACCCATGGGAACACCCAGCTGCTTCGTGGCCTCCTTAATTTTGTTGACGTCCACGGTGGCCGACGAGGCCGGCTTGTCCCGAATACGTATGTGCAGCTTCTTGGCCTTGGAGGCAGCTCCTCCCCCTTCCTCCTCATCACTGCTACTGCCGCCGGCCGAGCCGTAGAGGGATTTCTTGAATTCCTCCTCAGCCTTTGCCTGTGCATCAGTAGTAGCACTGGAAGCCGTAGACTGCTGGGAGAGTGTCTCCAATCCCATGAGGGATCCGATTTTGGGATCGGAGGACACAGAAGGCATGTGGGCCCCGTTGTCCTTAATGGTGCCGGTGCCAGTGCCAGTGTCGGATTTCAGGGCTCGCACCAGGCTGTCCTCTCTGACTTCGACCACGTTTCCCCGACCTTTCATGAGGCCAAGGTACACTCCGATGTGGTCAGTCACAATGGATGGGATAGTGCCGTCGTCGGTTCTCATGTAAGGCATAACCTCAGCAGCCAGAGCCCACTGGGGTATGTCCTTAAGATTCATAGGGGTTTTGATCTCCCAGTTTCCGCCACCCCACTCGCGGCCCTTGGGGACCATGCTCTCTGCGGCAAAGTTGGCAAAGATGCCTTGGGTCCACCCGGTCGAGCGGACGCGGAGGATACGCTCACAGTGTCTACGCAGTTCAGGGTCAGAGCCCTCCTCTTCTAGCTTCTGGGCGAGATAACGCATCGCGCTGGGGTTGAGGTGGCAGATGAAGAGGTCGAGCATGCTTTGATAGTCTGCTATGACTTCGAAGGTCTCTTTTGCACTGTCGAACTGACCGTACCTGTACATTGTAACATGTTATGATGTCAATTCACTGTGTGAAGATGATAGCTGTAAAACTTCTGCAATTGAAGGAGGGGAACATGCATCTGAGAGGTACAGCAAAATCACATTACGTCTGAAGGGCGCATTAGTGGCTCCAGGATTTTGTAATTGTTACATACCTGATGCATGCATATCCTAACTGGCGGAACCGGTGGAACAAATGTGAAGTGGGGGGGCAACGAGGGTAATCTCTAGACCGCAAAAACTCATCTTTCAGTGCAGATAAAGCAGTGGAAAAACGGAGTGCTTTGATTGCGTATATTCCTCTCAAGACCTGAGCCCGGAAAAGTACAGGGTTAACAAAGAATGTGATTTTCTGATTCTGATTAACAAAAATGGTAGATAAATGCACCTGAGTGAATTGCAGGCCTGACTGTGATAACGATACGGCAAGATCACCGCAAACTGGAGGACCTCTGGCTAGAATATCGAGTGATCTTGGAGTAATACGCAGACTATCAAACCTTCAGTAAGAAAATACGAATTGTGTCAGTAAACAGTGATTTGCAGCATTGTTGAAAATTACATTTTTGCAGACAAATGAGATATAAGGGCAAAAAAAATTTTTATCATTGAACTGTAAGAGTTGACTACAGCGAAGTATGTCAGTAAGCTACATAAGGAACCTTGATGTTATTTGGTATAGGACTTCTGACAGATCGAGCTTCTGCTCAAAATGTTGCTGCATTGTTGCAAATCCAATGAGAAGGGGTTCAAGCAGCCCAACAAGACAATTCTTAATCTCAAACTTCTTCTTCTGTCTGACATTTATCTCAGTTGTGTTTACAAGTAGCAGACGATCATTTAAAGCTCCAAGCAACACTGTATTGAGGCAGCCAATTACAAAGCTCAGAGAAGTTGGAAAAATCCTAATTGTAAATATTTAGTAACATCAGTGTTTGATAATTCAATCATATGAGAATTCCCAATTTGTAAAAAAATAAGTTGGTCAACCTGCATTAGGCATACAGGTAGAGAGTATGGTCCTAACTTTTCCATCCCAACCAAGCACATTTACAGAAGTAGAAGTGGAAAAAAGAAGTGCTGGCCCAAGCCACAGCAGGGATCTATAGTAAGGAAGGGTTAAGGGCACACATATGCTTTAAACATGAAAAATATAAGGAAAAAGGTAGCAGACTACAAGCAGTTACAAAAAATAATGGTGAATTGACTCATTTATTTATTTATTTTGTGCGTGTGTGTATCGGGAGGGGGTATGTGTGTATGTTGGGTTCTTGAGATATATATCAGTTAGTGTAAAGGATATTGAAGGAAGTCCTTTGTCAAACTTGGCAGAACTACAAGCCAACACGTCTAAATCAGCGGTAACAATGAGCACTCGTAGTGTGGTCAGTATACCAGCTACAAAGCCCCTGAGTGTTTCTTGCCATTGTACCTAAGCAAGAAAATTGGAAAGATATATGAGAACCTTCCAACCAACTTGTGGCATGGAACCATTAAAACATCACATCTGCATTAAAAAATCTTTCTCATTCAGCTCGTAATCACAAACAGTTAATTTCTCCATCCATGATTTATGACTGGCAAAAGAAAACCACAAAAGCAGAAGTTATTCACTGCACATCAATACCATGCTAATATTCTTCATGTAGCAGTGGACATTGTAAGATTGCGTCAACTATTGGGGCTAGTAGGCTACACGAAAGAATCTCTAAAATAACAATTATAATATTGCTCATCTATCACTTTACTTGCGACAAAATTATGAATAAACTGAAATAGTAGATTTCTGAGCTAGTTGAGCAACATCATGCTCAGCAATACAATTTAGCAAGTCTGGATCCCACAGGCATTATAGAAGGCAAGGCAGGCACTTAAGACAAAATAGAAGGTAGAGTTAGTAACACAAGATTAACAACTGAACAATTACCTGAAGTACAGTCTCATTTACTTTCAATCTAATGAACTTCCGCCCTTCAGCTTTCGTAGGGATATAATGCCCATCAGCACTAGGAAGACGGTACCCGGTGATCAGTTTCCCAAAACCAATCTGATCTCCATGAGAAGCAAACATTACAGTTGACTCTACAAAAGATGAACCCTGGATCAGAATATAGAAAATTTTCAAGTATGGATAAACTGAAAACCAGTTCTTCCTTCAGCACCTAGTGGAGTAGAAAAGATACGATCCACTTCGCTTTCAAACATAAATTGCACAGGACCCTTAATAGACGCAACTTCAGTTTCCACAGACTGGTTTTCATTGAAAGACCCATTTTTCTCAAGTGCTTGTGTGGCAGCGCCAGGCAACAAATATAAGGAAAGTGCAGTCTTATCGTCATCAAGGACAACAAATTGATTTTCAGTCGGACCAACAAAAGCTGCATCCGAACCTGAAAGATTACGCCGAACGACATGAGCACTGAGCACAATATTTAACACAATACTAATGTACAATGACAGTACACACCTTTGACTGTGGTAACTTTGCTATTCGCAAACTGAGGATCTGTATTTTCCCAGTACATTACCACCTCGTTTCCACCAACACTGATCTCATAGGCTACAAGAAATATGTGCTGCTTTTTGCTGTAGGAAATGTATTTTGGTTGAACATCGACATTACCAGGAATCTGGGAAGAGAAGATTTGGTCCATATTCTCACAGATCAGAGGTAACAGAATAACATAGTACAAACAAGTAACTGAATATTACCGTAGCGTAAAGCTTTTTGTAGATATTTTCACTTCCAGAAGTGAGATTATAAGCCATCAGGTTTGGCCCCTCAATATAAAAAGCTCTGACAGGATAATGAAGAACTCGGTTCTCCTTGCTGAAAAAATTTAGCTCTAGATGAATTGGCTGCCAAATTGAGTTTAAGTCAGTGTCTAGCCAATCTAAAGGTTTATGATAAATGAATGCTAACCTGAAAATAACTTAATTCAACTACCTGGCAAATAGGGAAGTCTCGTAATTGATGTTTTGTCTCCATAATAGTAATAAGAGGTAAACGAGATATTGGAGCACTCTTTGCATGGCCTTCCATGAAATGCTGTGCAAAAAAGAGATAATAAAATTCACCAACAGGGACACAAGAGGTACAGAAGCAGCTTTCATTCAGTGACTTCAAGCCATCTATACGCGATGAACAGTTAACATGTAGGTATCAACGTAATTTGCATGAAAATATTAATTGAAATGCTAAGATAATGTAAGAGAATATGAACAATCATATGGAATCCCAGTTGTTATGGAGATTGGAGAAGAAAACTCATCCAGATTAATTTGAATAAAACAAATAGATGCCATAATTATGACCTGCAATCTAGATTGAATTGGAAGAATGTCTACAGTTGATTTAGTTTTAGGGGTAAGTTTAATGATAGATCGATATCTACCAGTAGCAGATAGCAATTGTCAGGGTCCATTCCAAAGCAGGTCAAAGAAAGATCCTTCAATAATTTGTTTGAATGTACTGCATTTCCATCTAAACCTGATAGACAACTATCAAAATGCTTCAAGAAGTAAATACGACTACTACGACTGTAGGTTAATAAAGTACCTCCTGACACATTTTGCAAGAACATTAACAGCTTGTTTGTAACCACTTCTCAAATGACTTTTATATCTAAAAGTCCATCTGAATAATTAATTCATGTTTAGTGCTAAATTCATAATGGACTTATGGGTAAGTTGGTACTCCAAATATTCCATTCTAGAGAAGTAAAAGATGGGACCTTTTAAAAAAAACCCATTTTACAAATGTCAATTTGAAATAAAATGGACTATAAAGTTCTCCCAAACAAGAACTATGGGCGTGATTGGATATGAGTTATGATCCAACTCAACCGGTTATAACCAGTTGAGTTATTTCATATCCAATCATCTAATTCAAAATCCAACTCAACCTAACTCTCCTACTTATTATAAATGTAATTAAATAATATCAATCAATCATTCACAGACATCACATCCACTTTAATTACTACCTAGCACTTCTTATAATCTCTCTCTTACTTTCACATCATATCAACTTTAATCATTACATGTTATTTAATTTTAAATCTACTTTATTCAAGATAACTCATTTTAACTCACCAAGATGGATCATAACCGATTTAATCTATATCCAATCGACGCCTATGTCTTCACACAAAGCACAACTACTTTTTTATGTCTCCCAAACAATCAACTGTTATGCAAATTTTATATTAGATTCAATGTTGGGCAGCGTGCCTCTCCTCTTTACCTAAAAATGGATTCATCTCAACAGTATCATAGCTTATATGTAATATAAAACTACGAACTCAACTTACATAAGTCCAAGTTATAGCTTGAAAACTCATTATTCAGGTACATAACCATATATGCAAGATATATCCACAGAATAAAAACTGCCTACAAGAAACACATAAGAAAGAAACTAACATACACTGTAAAGAAATGCCTTCCTTGCAATGTCTGAGATTGTAAGCTGACTTTCTCTAACCAAAAATAAAAAAATAAAATGTCAATGATGTCACCACTAGAATATCATCATAAAAAAAAAAAAGAAACAAGACAGAAAAGGTATTGAGAAAAGGATCTAGAAAAAATAAAATACATTTTTAAAGAAATATAAAAAAGAAAAATGCTCAAACAGGAAATTGTTACAAATTTGTAAACCTTAGGCCCAATCAGCTATATGGAGCTCATTATGAAGTTTTACCAAGCAGCACAGGAACTGATTGTGGCCAAATAAGCAACCACCCCACCTCCCCTCCCCACACCACCCTCCCCACCCATCCCCAGGTCCACTCAAATTCAACTAAGCATCCCCAGGGTCTGGTTGCACATTCTGCCATTCTATTTGTAATCTTCAATACTTAACAGGATATCATATGTATGACTACATTTTTCTTCTACTTATGGCTGTCAAATTCATAAAAATTAGGCTGACACAATCACGATCAACTAATCCTTAAACTAGATATTTACCCTTGCACGATTAAAGCAAGATGGATACTACCGTGCTTGATTAAGCTAATCGGTACTAATTGAAAACCAACTTCATTACTTGTTATCTATCTTAATTAACAGTATCTTAATTATACTGTAGTGTATTTCACAACTCACCAAGCAACTTACTCACCCTTTCGCATGGTGCTCTTGCAGTTGGGCTTGCAGCTGGTGATCAGCTAATATACCAGATGAACCTAGTGCAGCAAGCTTCTCCTTCAATACAGAAGCTGCATAACAAAAATAATATTAGGTATCAAATACCAAATAGTGTCATTCGAATTTCCTAATAGAAGGGAACAGAATTAAAGTAAATGATTAGGATTGCAATATTTCTAATATGTAGAAATGAATCTATAAATAATAACAAAACATTTTTAGAGAGCCGTGTCAAATATATTTTGGAAAAGTTTTCTGAGATAGTGGCAGGAAATGTGATGGAAATGTGCAGGTGAAAGTTGATCTGATGATTGTAGTGTTAATAGTGATTAGATGTGATCGTTGAGAAACCAAAAGGGAATGAAAAAATTAATACTGTATTTCCACAAGCAATCACTTTGGGGTGTAAAGGATATAACGAGGGGACGATTGTGCATAGTTATTTCACAAAAACAAGCACAGTTAGTCGAAAAACCTGCCAGCTGATCTATAAAATTTCACAAAAACAAACACATTTTGATTAGCGAGTGAGGGACCGAATTGTGGTTACCCACTTTGCTCTTGTGTGCCGCGAGACAGTCGATGTAAAATCAATTTTGATCTATAAAATTTATTTACCGATCAAAAAAAAAAAAAAAACCCTGCCAGCTGATGGACTATAAAAACATAATGCACCAGGACTCCAGCAATTTAATATCTCTCTTAGAAATATGTCAGACTCACAACAAAACTCACCAGAAAGAAATGATCTTAATGAAATAACTACAGAACAAGAGTTTGGATTACAGGTAAAGAAAAATATTGATCAGAATACAAAGCGAATATACTTCAGATCCAATCGCCAAACCTGTCAGTGCATAAGCCTTATCTAATTAAGCAATCACCTGATGATCCTCTCGCACTTTGCAAAACAGCAAAGAGTTGTTTACGCCCCTCTCTAGTGTATGCAGCTCTGTTCTTGCGGTTGTCTCCACCAGTCATGTTCTATAAAGAATCACACAAATTAATTCCAACTACATAACAATCTCATAATGTGAATGAAGGTGAGTCCAAGTATGCTTACTGCAAAAAGTAGTGTTGCTAGATTCAATTTTGGGTGCACTTCTAAACCTCTTATTCGTGGGAGAGGATATACAGCTTCTCCACCTTGCTGAGATAGAATGCGAGGGATGTCTATAGATTCAATAGCTGCAGAATAACATATGAAGAGTATCAATCAGCAAATTGTTAGTTTAAGAGCAAAAAAGTTAATGAAGAGACCAATGGTTAATCTTCTGCCAAAATGCAGTCAGGATTATATTATAAAATGTAGCTTCTGGTTGTATTTAAAACAAAACTCTGGTGACAAAAATGTCTCCAGAGTAAAATGTAATCACAATGGAATAATAATCATGTCTTTAACTATACATTTATCTCTTAAAAAATTGCTTTCAGCACGATGAAAAATTATCTTTTCCCAGTGAAAAGGACATTCAAGAATCACTGTAGTGCTTGTATAATATTGCCCAGATAAAGAATATAAAAAAATCATGTCATACCTATCAGACCTCTAAAAGCATGATATCTGCCTATTTAAGCAGGAATATACCGTTGAAGTAAAGAACTATAGTTCTCAACTTACCAGCAGGCTCAAAAAAATTTGCTTGCATCGGAGGTCTGTTCGGATTCACATTTGTTCGAGTTTTCCAGACTTGGATGCTTCCATCTCTGGACAAAGTGACTAGCAACCGCAACATCGGCAGCCAAGAAACTGATGTGATTGGTTGAGAACCAACTTGCGTGCTACAATTACACATTGCAAATGAAAAAAAAACATAGTTCAAGAACAGAAATAGGCGTTAGAATTCCAAAAACAGTTGAGAAAAAATAGCCAGAATACTGAATCTACAAATTTTGAAGTGTGAAAGTTTACCACATTTACTCTATAGGCTAAAAGCATCTTCAATAGCACAATGTCCATTTTGAGATGTATGATATGAAGAAAATGAAATAAGAAATTGCATCTCCAATGTTTAATGTGGATTTTGCAATAATCTAACACGTGGAAGCTATATAACTGGTTGGACAAGAAAAATAATGAGGAGAAAGAATAGAACATTGAACAGAAGATGTCTAGTAAGTTCTGCATCTAGAAAGAACTTCGAGACATTTTCCATGCCGCATAGGTTACCTTTTGCCACGAGGCATTAGAATTGGGCAATTCGTGGCCCATCAGAGGTGCAAAGGGTTATGTTTTATGCCATCTAAAATCTTAATAAGCTCAACTTACTTAAGGTCTTGCTTATGCTATTCAACTTGTGTATGGTAATCTTGTTATCACCGCAGATCCCATCAGTACACAAATTAAGAACAGAAGAACCATTGCAAAATTCCTAATACTATGAGGTTGACAGAATACAATCATGAATAGAGTTTCTGTACTACAGCTGAACTGCACAGGAGATTGAAGAGATTTATAGTTTGCGCATTTCCCTACAGTTATCGAAGTAAGCACAAAAGGCTATAACTAATTGGTAAATATGTATTTACAGAATAAAATATCATGAACGGCATAGGCACGGCTTACATTCCAATCATCAAAGGTCTTTCGGTAGATACATCCCATGCCAAAACTGTACCTCTTCTATCACCCACAAAAATCCACTCCAATGTTGGATGGAATGCAAATGCACCAGCACCCAGTAGCTTAATTGTATTGTCAACTGAAAAGGTTTCAATTAGGTAAAAGTACAATTTGAAAGGAAATTTGAATAAGACTAAATTATCATGTAGTCTGCCAAAAAATAGTACATGGTCAGAAAGGTTGTGGAGTTCTTACGTTGTAGGGTGTAGTGAACAGCATATGTATGGATATTGTAAGCTCTTATCAGACCATCTTGATAAGCCACATACTAGTAACAGAAAGGAAGATACAAATATCAGCCCCAAAGGTGATATGAACTACTATACACAAGCAAATGGTTGTAATCAGAACAATGTGGACTTTTAAGATGGCATATTCTCACCAAGGCAGGAAGGCGAGGATGGCAAGCGAGATTAACTATAGGTTTCTTCAGGTCTGTCTTTATTTTAGTAGGAGCTTTCCCTCCTACCACAGTTCCAACAACTTGACACAAAGCAAAACATTATAAATTCAGCATAAGGTAAGCAGAATAATTCAAAAGATCCTAAAATAGTAATTGCAACCAGAATAAGATGCATGCTGTCATACTATTTTGAGTTGATTGCAACTAGTGACAACTGACAACTTTTAATTAGGGATACGAGGAGAAAAGAACAGGATAATTTAAGTACTCTGTTTCGAGAAGAAATTTGAAACAATTATCTGCATCAGACTTACAGGTCAGTTTTAATATTTAACAACAGAACACGACACAATTATGTAGCAGATACACACTGAAGAACTGAAACTTGTTTCTTCCAAATGCAATTTCCTAGTTAGAAAGAGAATCTAGCATTCTGAAATAAGTTTTTACATTTGTGCCACATTTGTCACCATAGTACATAGTATGCACTCTTGGATGAATTTTTTCACACTGACACTCATTAGGTTCTTAAATAAAGGAAAGCTATCATCCTCTTCAGCTCCTGATACATTTTCTATAAAGCAGTGGAACAGGCCACAACCATTATCATGCCAACAACAACATTTGGATATTCTTACTAAATGGCGGAAACGTGGTTGTTCTAATCATATGAGGACCACACCAATGAAGTATAAATTAACTATTCTCCCCACCCCACCCCCCACCCCATACCAAACCAGATATACGAACAGCTAATAACTGTTGCAGGTCATAAATAGACATTCACAAATGAAAAGTTGCATGGGTGCCAGGTGATAATGGCTCCTACATCATACAGACATGGACATCTACTTGCATCTTCTCATCATCTTTTTACAAATACAAGAGCAAGAAGGACCATGCTAATTGTGTGCAACTTCACCATGTCATTATGTTCAACTAAAACCAACCCCACCCACAAACGCGCAAGCACCTCGTTAGCTCATTAGTTCTCCAAATCCCATGGAATGATAATCTCCTTACACATTTAGGAAAATCAGAATAATGAAATAAGATAAAGTTCGAATAACCTGTTACGCTCATCTTTTTATGAAAACCAAAAAATACAACAGGCTGAAGAGGAGTCAAGGCAAGATGGACTTCGGTGTCAATAGATATCTGTTCTGATCTCTTTTCTGGTGAGTGTAACACACAAGTTTGTTCACTATCAAAGTCGCAAGACCGGATAGTGCAATCCTGTACACAAAACAGAAATCATCCACACGTGAGGAGGAGACCATATTAACAATTTTTATAATTTCTGTACTGAAATAATTTGAATGGCAAAGCAGAAAAATTACTAAATAATACATGACACTTTGTAATCAGAGACGGATACACGGGATTTTTGAGATTTTGCTATCGTTCAAACTTTTCTATCACAAAAGAGAATATAAGAAGAAAGCAGAAGCTTCGGCATTAAATGAATAGCAAAACAGAAAATTTGCTCCAACAACAGGAACAAGAAAAGGAATTATCTTTTGCAGCTCATTTGATTATAATTCAACTACTATCAAATTTTCAATTTCAATTGAAAGGTGATCAATAAAGTCATCGAGGCAATTCAGAAACGAGCAGGGCGTCTTTTCAAAGTCCAGTTCCATGAGCGTATGAGGAGCAAAAATCCAATATATAAACAGACGGAATCTTATACATGAATCATACACCACATAATCCCATAATGTTTAGAAAGCACAGAGTGGATAAGTAGATCGAGGGCATCAGAAATGGGCCTATTCCAGCCATTACGTGTTTTAAAACTTTATTTGCCTCTTCCCTGCACACTCCAACTAACACATTTAATCCTATCTCAACTGCTTCATCCTCAGCCCCAATATGCAATATGAAGGCGAACGACAACAGATCAAATTAAACTCATAACATCTCAATCTTAGACTCTTAAATAAGATGCCAACTGAAGTGAAATGTGAAATACAGAGAGCACTGACCTCAAGTATAGCGATCAATGAGTGACCAGCTGTGGGACTGTACGCCATGCGGACAACAGGCGAGCCTATGTCCACAGAGGCAATCTTACTCCCCGTATACGCATCGAACTCTGCACTCCACACGGAAACAAGTTCAATCCACACCCCATTACTAACTACGAAACCACAAACTCAACATTGGCAAAAAGAGGGCGTACCAATTATGTAAGTGCCGATTGCGGCGGAGACAAGAGCCTGCGTGGGGTGGAATGCAGCGGCGTGGGGCTGCAAAGGCTTGGAGCTCCGACCCGCGTGCCGGAGATCCAGATGCTGCACCGTTGTCCACTCCATTACACTTCCGGCGATTTATCCGCGAAACAAAGTCAGAGATACGACGGAAATTGATCAGATTGACACATCTGCGATCGGATTACGAGCTTTCCACCAGTGAAAAAACCTAGATCGCACGACGAACAACCGGCTCTGAAAAATTACGGGAAGATCTCAGGTCGGGATGAACAGGATAGCAAAGATTGAGGTTCTCTGTAGCGTTAATCGAGGGGAAAAATCACTCAAAACAATGTAAAGAGGTATTTGTATCTTGCAGTTGTGGATCCACCAAGCTTCAAGTTTTTTTATTATTATTTTCTTTTATTTGGGTACACCAAGCTTCAAGGTTTTGGCAATGGCGTTTAGAATGATTCGAGGTGAAAAAAGTCGAGTTGTGATGTGCATCGATAAAGATTAATAAAATCTCCTTGAGCCAATTTTAGACATGGCCATCGATAGTTTCGGTAAGCATTTTTTAGTTGAACCGAAACCAGCACGGTAATAGGTGCAGGCCGGTTCGCTGAATTGGCGTTCCAGATACAGAACCGGCAACAGGCCCGACGAACTGGTCAGGGCCTCTGCATTTTTTTTTCTTTTTAAAATTGGAGGGGAGAATAAAAAAAAAAAAAAAGAGTTAATTGCTATTTAAACATTTACTTTTGCGTTTGA
The DNA here is from genome assembly GCA_902706635.1 of Striga hermonthica. NCBI lineage: Eukaryota > Viridiplantae > Streptophyta > Magnoliopsida > Lamiales > Orobanchaceae > Striga > Striga hermonthica. The sequence goes on along the minus strand of CACSLK010034050.1, from coordinate 991,098 downwards.
CAATTTAATCCAAATTTTTAGATAATTGCAATATAATTCAGACTTTGCCTTACTTTTGCAAAATGAACTTAATTTTCGTCGGAGGTTCTAAAATGTCAGCGTGTCCGACTGCTTATATCCACGTTAGAATTTCAGTTTGTTGAGTAGGAAAACATAAAGCGTGTGGAATTGGAAAAATTCAAGATTTAATTATACAGTTATCCCTACAATTAAACCTGATAAAAAAAAAAAATTCAAATCTTTAAAGCCCTACATCTCCATAATGACAACCATGGTGCCATTATTCCGGCCATCATCAGTGGCTCTGACATCAAATGTCGGGAAAAGATCCTTTACCTCGAAACCATCAAAGCTAACCCCACTAAAGCACTCTACATAAACACTAATTTCCATTCAACACCAATCTCCACCATCCTCTCCTCGATGGGCATCAACCTCGCTGTCGTCGTCAGATTCTCGATATGTAAGTTCAGATCTTCACCCAATATTCGATTTATATAAAGCCCAAAAATTCGTAATTCAAGGACTTAGAATACTCGTTCCGGGCCTAGAGGCCCAATTGAGGAGTTTTTGGTCAAATTGGGCTTCTTTGACCTTGACATACATCTCAAACCACGCTACTGCTATACAGAGTCCTCATTGATACCAAAGGTTGTGTTTTTGGTTGGGTTAGGGTTCGAATTGTATGACGTCAAGCACAAATGACATTGAGGTCACTAGGATTGTTGGCCTTCAGCGTGGATAGTGATTACACTAATTCGGTCAAGAAGGAGCAATCTCGACGGAAAGGGGCTGGGGCTAGGGAAGAACGCCCGACCAATGGAGAATTCGGTGGTGCAGTTGGTGAGGAGGGTCGCGCCATGATCTTCCACCGCGATTGCGCCAATGAGGAGGAGCTTTTGGCCGCAGAAGGTAACTGGACGGTCGTGAAGGTTTTAGGAGGTGGAGTTATTTTGCCTTTTTGTTATATTTTTTTATATTAAATTGATTATTAGGATAAGTGTGTGATTTAATGTGGGGGCACATTTTTAGAAGCTCTAATTTGTTGATTGGTTTAATCTAGGGCACATTTTCAAAATTTTAATTGAGGTGGATTTTTTTTCTTAACTTATTAATTCCACATATGAACCTTGTCATCGCCACATAAGTTTTCAGTCACAAAAATTGGCCATTCGGCAAATTGAAAATCCAACGTGGATATAAGCAGTCGGACACGCTGGCATTTTTTGAATTTCTGACGAAAATTAAGTTCGTTTTACAAAAGGAAGCCAAAGTCAGGATTATTTTGCAATTATCCAAAAGTTTGGATTAAACCCAAACGCGGAAAGGTAAATGTTTAAATAGCAATAAACCCTAAAAAAATTGTTGAGCTTGTACTTATTCGAATGTTATAAGTTAAAATATAAAAGATTATGGGTTATTTGCGTATAAAACCCCAACTTTTAGTGTAATTGCAAATAAAACTCAACATTTTCAACTTTACAACAAAATACCAAACATTTATTATGTATCGCAGTTTTGTTTCAACGTCACTTTCCGAGAAGAATAAAAAGAGGCGGCGACGGTGTTCAATCCCAAGTCGTTCAATCCGGAATCAAGCCGTATAACCTCCAAAGTGCATTTAATTGGAGAAAAAGACCCAGAAGAATGGTAAGTGTGGTTCCTCCCTAACAAAGAGAGGCGATATCCGCTCATATTAAGTCAAATCCAAGAAGACGGTGATCCGGAGAAATAATGAGGTGACATTCATTCTTATAAAGTCAAATCCAAGAAGATCAACGATGCTCTAGACGTCTTGAACCTACGTTCTTCGTGGAGCTTAACCAAATAGCGCTTAATTCTGGATAAAACTTTTCAAGCCCTTTTCGTCTATGTCTTTTAAGTCCAAATCCTTCACAAAAAATAATCAAATTAAGCCATAACATTAATTTGAAAGTAATTTGACTCCTAAATTGATGTTAGTCAAATTCAAACTTAAGATGAAAGAGATCCAAACAACTAATCCATCTTCGAAGATCCAAATCCAAGTTCAAGAAGAAAAGAATCGGTAGAGATAAATTGAGATTGTATCACATGAGATAAATAGAGGTTGTACCTGTAATATCTTTTGATTGAAATAAAATAAAAGTTCGTTTGATTGAAATAAATAAAAATTGTAAAGACTGTATCAAAAGAGATATATAAAAATTGTATAAAAGGAGATAAATATAGGGATGAAAACGATCGGAAACGATCGGCATAGGGCTCAACCATTTTCACTTTCATATTTGTTTCTCGAAAACGAAAATGATACGATAATGTCGGAAACGAAAACGACATCGGTATTCCGGTAATATCGAAAACGAAAC
>CACSLK010034050.1:975340-988151 GCA_902706635.1 Striga hermonthica | reverse complement strand
GCTGTTGGGTCTTTGGGTCTGAACCGGGGCTTTTCGGGCATTGTCGGGCTGAAGCGAGGTAATTCGGGAGCTATCCGGGCTGAGACGTGGTCATCCAGGAGCTGAACCGAGGCCGTTCAAGGGCTGTTCGGTAGGGATGAAAACGATCGGAAACGATCGACATAGGGCTCAACCATTTTCACTTTCATATTTGTTTCTCGAAAACGAAAATGATACGATAATGTCGGAAACGAAAACGACATCGGTATTCCGGTAATATCGAAAACGAAACTATCCGATCGAAAATACATCGATAACGATTGAAATATATTAAAACGGTATTTAAAAAACGATAGACACATCACATTATAAAATATAGCATTAAAACATTAATTGAAATATTCTCATGGCATAATAGTAGCAAAATCCAAATTAAAATTAACACCATTTGCTATAACAAAATCCATACAAATTCCAATAACTAGCAATTGAATTGTGACTTGTCCACCAAATTTTCATGGAATAATAGTAGCAATTGAAATTTGAAACATGAAATTGGAGCAATTAGGTGAGAAATCAACCATGGAACCGCCAAATCCACAAAAAAACCACAACAAACGAAACCCAGAATTCAAAACACAAATCACTAAAACAATGATGGGAGTTAAACATAATATATAAACTCGAGAGTGAAGACCGAAATGGATGAAGGGAATTTCAGGATTTGGGCACTGTAGAAGGGTTGGGCTGAAGGGGATTTGGGCATTTGGCCCATTTGGGATTTGGATTGGGCTTTATAATTAAAATTGAGCCTAGTATGGGTTGAGCCGATATTACCGACGGTAAAATACCGTTTAAATACGGTAATTTTCGAAAACGATCGGAAAAGGGCTAAACCGTTTTCGTTTTCATTTTCGAAATTTTTTACCGTTTCCATTTCCGTTTTTCCGGTTACCGTTTCCGTTTCCGTTTAGCCTCCAAATCCGAAAAAATTTCGAAAACGATTCCCGGTAATCGGAAATTACCGTTTCCGTTTTCATCCCTAGATAAATAGAAATAGTTCCCACAATATCGTTTGACCAAAAATTTATGTTTTACAAAATTTAAATTTATGTTTTACAAATTTTTTATGTTTTTCAGTAATGATATTCATTCAAGAAAAGTAATGATATTCATTCAAGAAATATCTTTTAACAGCATCCAAGCATCTGAAAGTGATCGTTTTTAACAACAAAACATCCCAACGGCTTTCTAGTATTCGGAGCATCCACAATGCTTTGAGTTCAATGAATAAAAATTATATAGGTCACGTAGGAAATAGACCCAATTTAGAAAAATATATACTCATGCAATTGCATATAAACTGAGTCTTGCTGATGTGGCAGCAAGAAAAAAAATATAAACTGAGTCTTGCTGATGTGGCAGCAAGAAAAAAAAGACTCAGATTACCCTTAAGTCTCTTTGCATTGAGTTAATTTTGTCACTTTTATATATTTTTGTCCATATCATCCAAGACTTAAGTCTACTTACATGACACATAAGCAAAGTTAGACCCAAAGCATTGTACTCGTGAAAAAGTTATTTGGCACATTTTCCCCCGTATAGTCATCTTTAGACATGCGGTATTGCAACAACTCATTATCAAGAACGCATTTGATGAATAAGTCACTTATACTTTTCAAGCTCATTCAAATTCCGTACAATTCAAGCCGCACAATTTTTGATTTCCACCTATTGCACATTTTTAACTGAAACCCTGAACTGGAACACAAAAGAGTAGGGCTGCACTTGCAGAAGCTTCAAAGCATATCATCTCCATCTGTGTGTGTCGACACTTGACGGGTAAGATGATGGGTTGTGCTTGTCTATTAGTCCGGGGAAGTAGTTCACATTTCTCAGCACATTTGAACTCCTAGAATGTGGATAACTACCTCGACCTAATCCTTTCCAATATGGAAATGGATTTTCCAAGCATGGTAATTCAGCTGGGGGCACAAAACCTCGAGGAGAAGGAAAGTAGTGATGCGCTTGTTCTCTCGGTAAAACGTTTGACTGAAAATGGTAAGGGATTTGGGCAGGAAAATTGTACGAAAAACCTTGGAATTCTCGAACTCCATTGGGTTGGAAAACCGGGTTTGGATGCCTCGTATGAGAATTTTGCTTTGACCTCGAAGTTGTTTGAAAAGGATTGTAATTCGGACGAGGCTGCCATTTCTTGTTTTTGGCTGACGGCTCCAAACATGTATTTGGATGTTTTTTATTTCGAGTTGTATTGTCTCTTTTTCCAGGACCTATGCGATGGGAATGCGAAGGACCTATGTGATGGGAATGCTTGTGGCGTTTGGGGCCTATCATTACAGAACAACATTGACATAATGCGAATTATATCCAAACAGTATATCTTCTAGCATGCAATATGCAGTGGCATTACCCTTATGTGATGAGGAGTTTTTCGTCTTCACAACTGCTTTTGCATTTCTCATGGCTCTAACTGTTCTTGCAGCGGCTCCTCGTTTATGCTTCTCAGCAAGTACTCTTAATCTCTCTTTTTCATTCTTCCAACGCTTTTACATCAAAAGAAATAGAAAAAAAAAAAGAAAAATATCTTAACAATTTGTTCATCAGAATGAGATGCTATTTTTTGAGCTAGTAAAACTTTTAGGTGTACCTGTCTAAATGTCTTCATTTTGTACAGGTTGCGGCCCTTCACGAGTAGAGGGGACATTGGATCTAATCTCTTAGCCCCTTTGGACCAAAGCACTTCAACCTTTGCTTATAGCAAAAGACCAAACAAAAGAGTAGGTCGCCAAACAAATAAAAGGAATAATCACTACAGAGATCCAAAAGTGAATGCCACCCACTGTGATTAGACTTTCTCATTTTGAATTTCTCCAATTTTCATCACCTAATCATAATTGGTATTACCGTGAAAGTATGTTGTTGCTTGGCAGCACCATAACTTTCCTTGACAATTCTCCCGGCAACTGTCCTCCGCCAAAGATTCCGGCTTCCAGGCATCTTCTTTGAACGACTTCATTTGATGAAATCAACCAAGAAAACAATTAATATTAAATAAAACATATTACATTTATGAGCCAGTTAAGATTTAATACTTTTGGTGTACTTTCTGATTGAACAAGACGACATCTCCTTTGCACACATCACCTGGAGATAAAAAATGTCATGAAAGTGAAGAAATGTAGAAGCAAAATTGAGTTCTCCCAAAGTCAAAAAAGGGTATAGGGTGAAGTCACCTACCCGTGCAGTCAATCGTAAATGACGATCTGGGATAATATGTTTCGCCATTTCCATCTTTTAACCTGTGGGGGGACGAAATGTCGAAAACCATTTTCCTTATGTTTCTCCACACACATGTATTAAATATCGATACTCTACTTTGGTTGTAAATGATGCCTCGAGACCACTAATGTACTTGGGTAAAAATTGAGCTCCCAAGATAAAAAATGCCAAACTATGATTCAAGAAATAAATATGAAAAATGTCAAACTATGATTCATTTTCATCAAAACCCCTTAACATATGGGAAAAGAATTCTTAAAGTGTAAATGTCTGGGCATGCTCTACAGATAACTTAATCAAAGTTATGGAAGCTCCTAGTAAATCTAACACATAGAATCTCAAGAGAAAGTATAAGACGCGTACTACTATACTTTCTGTGATGTTTTACCATAGGAATGAGACTCATGAATATAAGCTTAACAAAAAAAAAAGTTGGCAAATGGAACACCAACCTCAAGTGCTCCTTGATCCTTTCAATGCACTCTTCTTTAGTTCCAGACAGTCTCAACCCATGTCGTCTTAGATACGCTTTACATTCCACCAACATAAGTTCTTGCAGATCACTCCTCCCTGCAACTCATACAGAGTGAAAAAAAAAAAAACAGAAACCGAAATAACAACCGGCAATACCGAGTATTCTTCCAACCCAGAAACTCAAGACTCAACAACACACAATGTACATTAATCAACCCTGATAACATAAATCAAGCTCGCAAAATGCAGACACCTCTGATAATTTGAACAACTTTATTGCACATTGATTCTAAATCATCTTTATAAACACAATCTTCATCATCATCATCGGCCCGATTACACTCATCCTCTTTTTCATCTTCCGAATCAATCCACTTGCAAGAAGAATCACCGTCCTCCTCCTCCTCCTCACCATCATCACTGGTTCAAAAATTCCGCCATAAGAAAAGGAGATCGAAAGCGTCCCCGAGCAAAATCGTACGCGCACGGTAGCAATTGAGCTGATTAAAAACAGGTTCGTATGAAGAAAAGGTAGATCGAGGTTCAAAGATACCTGTTCCTCTCGGAGAAATCTTCATCACTCTCCGGCGACGGAGGTTCTGATTCCGATTCAAATTTTGATTCCGATTCTGATTCTGATTCTTCTGAAGATGAGATTTCGATGAAATCGCTTTTCTTCGATTTCTCGCCGGCCATTCGAAGATCCAACGGAGAGTTTTTAGGTGCAAATGTGGCAAATTAGCAATTGTTCTGTCAATGTTCGAAGAAAACTTAATCATCTAAAATTAAGAATTTAAGATAAGAAAGTGAGATAAGATTTTAGAGAAATGTATATCTAATTCGATTTAGCTGAAAAATTAGTTTATTATTATTATTATTTTTCCTGACAACCCAAAATTTGTTCTATTACTTTATTTTTTTCTTCGGTTGGAAGTGGTCGTGGCTGCCGGAGTTGAGTGGGATGTTGACGATTGCTGGCCTCCGGTGTTGTCTTTCATTCTGGGGCGGTCGGATCTAGTTAGCCTTAGCCATAGCCTTGGCTTATTTAGAGTGAGGAGTTTTTAGATCTGTGCTTGGGCCTGCCTTGGTCGTGGCTTTCTTAAGGTTGTCTTCAGGTGTTGTCTTACATGGGGGAGGGTTTGGACTCAGGTTGATGACATTGAGGAGGGCTTTACTCTATTTATTGTATTTATTTTGTTGTAGTTGTATTTTGTTTCGTTTGGTTTTTTGTTTGTTGTTTGTTGTTGGTTTACGTTGTTTGTTGTTGGGTCTCTTTTGGGGAGTGCTCGTGTCTCCTATTTGGGGAGTGGTTTATTCGCCAGTAGAGGTGTGTTTTGTCTACTTTGGTGTCTAGCTCGGGGAGGTTCCCACCGTACAAGCTTTCTTTCACCTTTGTGTTTGACGTTGTCAATGCAAAGGTCCTTTGTATTGCCAGTGGGCAATCGATTGTACTCTTCTGATTTTTTAGTGCAATGTTATTTATCGTTTGAAAAAATAAAATAATAATAATAATAATAATAATAATAATAATAATAATAATAATAATAATAATAATAATAATAATAATAATTTGTTCTATTACAAATATGTAAAATATGTCTAATAATTAATCACTTTAGTTAATATTTTCTTTTCCTCTAGTTAGAATGTGGAAACCACCACCCAAGAGCGCTTGGATGAGATGACTTGGGTCTCTTCCAACTTAACCAGTGGTCTCGAGTTCGAGCCCTGAGAATGCAACAGTGTTAAAACTCTTGAGGGAGAGCTTTGCCGCAACTCTTGAGGAAGAGGTTTGCCGCCCTTGTGGTCTTACCCGGATCGATTCCGGATTAATCGGTTCCCCTGTGAATTCGGAAATCAGAAGGTCCTTGTACAAAAAAAAAAAAAAAAAGAATGTGGAAACCACGAAAGACCCATCTCTAACATACTCAACTAGAAAAAACCAATGTTTCGGATTTTTGGATAATAATAGTCATTGACCATGTTATTTAATATTTATATATACTGTTTTTATATAAGTAGATAATAGATGCATAATCAGAATAAAAGACTTAGATCCAAATAAAATTTTAAACAATTATATATTTTTTTTTTTTACTTTTTTAAAAATTACCTTGAATAAGTCCCTATACTGGTATCTAAACCCCAATTAAGATGTGATACACCCATAATTTGCAGTTAAAAAAAAAAAAAGACTATTTAAAAATAAATAAAAAAAAAAGCTTTGGATTTTCTTGTAAATAACCCAAACCCAAGGGATCCTTCTGCAATAAATACCAAGAGAAAAACAAGCATATAACAAAAGATGGTGACAATAAGGAATTTGTCTCTCCAATATTATATGTTAGAACTTAGAAGTGTAAAATGTTCACTAAGCAGCTCAGTAATGTTCTCAAGCTGCACAATCAAAACACAAAAAAAAAAAAAAAAAAAAAAAAATCCTTTCAAAAATAAAAAATACTACAAATGCTTTACACATTGGTACACACAACTGCATCCCTTTTGTCATAACATTGCCTGATGGGGTGGATTTCACTTCAAACTTATTAAGGCCAACTTCATCTTTCAGGGAGTGCAAATTTTACGCAACTTCACGGGCACACGAGCACGCTTTTTTTTTTTTTCCTTCTCTCGTCTGCCTTTTTTTCATTTTTTCTCGAAGATCACCGTAAATAGTGTGGAAAAAAAAAAAATTATTCCCAGTAGTTTCAGTGTACTTTGGCAAGCGATCGGCTCGAAACACCGTGCAATAACTTAACATATCCAAGAAAACTAAGCTTTCCATCTGTGTGCCTAATCCAGTCATGGAGAACTGCATGAACCGGAACACTTGGGCTAAGCCCAAGCTCCTGCATGAATGAGAGAGTGTAAATAATTTCATGGTTAATTATTAAAATCATTCGATTAAATAAAAAGGTATTAAAATAATAAATTGTAACTACCGAAGCTAATTCCTCGATCATGATAGTTCGGTTCCCTTCCTTATCAAAAAGTTCATAGGCACAACGAGCGTGTTGCTCCCATCTATCGAGAGCTTCTAACTGGTATACACTTGTTGCTGCAGCACAAAATTCTTCGAAATCCATTCGTCTATACTGAAGGGCACTAAGCTGTGTACAGGATTTAAAACAAATGAAAAAAAAAAAAAAAAATCAGAGCAAGAATTTTAAATCTATGAAAATGTATAGTTAATTAGTAATAATTCATAGTGTCAGAAAGGCACACCGAAGAAAGATAATCATAAATTCGCGACTCGTTCATGGCATCAGTAGCGTTCTTCTTCAAGGCCTGACGCAGAAAAGAATAAAAATATCAGAACAAGTTTTCATTTAAGTTAGTAATGATTTTTTTTTTTTAAAACAACAATCGAGCAAACTACCAACCGCTTTAATGTTGTCCAAGCTAATTGTTCCGTTTTTGCTTGGCTCCAAATGTGCAAATTGCTCTCTTAGATAGAAGAGTTCGTCTACAGTCAGAGTTTTAGATAAAGCCTAAAACAAAAAGAAAAAAAAAAATTATATCCAAATAATTGTTAAGAAATGCGTACAAGATAAGCCATTGGATAATGAAAACATTTAAGATGACCAAACAGAAGATAGGTAAAAAATATAAATGGAAATGACACATTGCACAATGAAAATGATTCGGTACCATCTCTCACATACATTTGCGTGCACAGACTCATCGTGAGAGCAAACGAAAACTAAAATAAATTAAAAAATGCGCGATAATATCTCCATTGAAGTTGTTAAAAATCACATTCAGCAGATTATTGCCATCACAAAGATAGGAGTTTGACCAGAATTTTTAAAGCAAGTGCCCATGCTGGACAATTTCACGTTGTTCTTCAAATATTCACATAAAAATTACGCACCCGTAAAGCAGCTTTCCTTAGGGGAGATGAACGCATGTAAGCTTTCATAAGTTTAAATATTAATATGTCCAACGGCACTTTTACGCCATTAATATTTTTTATCCATGGATGACCTGAATAAGAAAATCAACACACTGTCAGAATTAGGAACTTTGTTTTTTTTTTTTTTTAAATGACATTTTTTAATCAGGCGAAAATGAAAAGAAGCTCACATAAGGCTTGAGGTGCAGTCATCCTTTTCCTCGGGTCCTTGTTCAGGAGGCGCTTTACGAAGTCCTTAGCCTCCAATGAAAGTGTGGGCCAGGGTTGTTCCTCGTAAGTAGGCTCAGCTTTCACAACGGCCCGAAAAATCCCAGATTCCGTTCGAGCCCAAAACGGGCGGCTGCCACACAGAAGAATATAAGCTATCACACCTATACTCCAAACATCGGCCTCTGTACTGTATGCCCTGTGTAAAACTTCGGGTGCCACGTAATATGCACTGCCTACAATGTCGTTAAGCCTCTCATCTGCAAATAATTTGCACCAAAAGTTGAAATGAATTTTTCTAAAGTTGCCACATTTGGGAATTTGAATTGGTCTAACAGTTAGACCAACCTGGTTTCACAAAATCGGACAAACCAAAGTCTATGGCCTTCAGTAGCGAGTTTTCTTCCTTGGATGTAAATAGGAAATTCTGGGCCCGCAACAAAGCTACAGTTAGACAAGCTAAAACTGATAGTTGTAAAAGAATACATATGAAAAAATATGAATCTACAAATATACAAAAGGGATGATCTCAAAAAACCATCTTGATATTTCAGGTATTTGTGGAACGAGACTAGAGAAAATCACATTTGAACCATGAAATAAAAAAAAAAATAAAAATAAAAATTAGTGTTCCAAGATGGCACGAAAAACGTACCTCGGGTTTAAGATCACGATGCACCACTCCTTGAAGATGGCAGAATGAGACAACATTAAGTATTTGTATCATCACTGCCTTTGCATCCTCTTCCGCATATTTACCACCCCTGTAAAGAGCAAAAAAAAAAAAATGTATTTTATTGTTAAGCTGATGATATATTGCACAGATCTTCAAAAAAATCAATAGACAAACAAATAAATAATATGTTCTTATGAATTCTTTACAACATAGTTCCAGAAGATGTACAAGAAATACCTTGAAAGTATTCGGTCCAAAAGCTCACCTCCTTCACATAACCTGGGATAAGTCCATGTGTGACACTGTGAGTAAATGCTTCAAGAAAGATGAATTCTGAAATAATTACTGATTTCAAAATCAAATTAAGACAACACCAAATTTTCTTCAAAAAGTTCAGTTATTAAGGGCAGTGAATTGGGAAGTCAGGTAAAAAGAATGAACCAAGACTACGATCATTAAATCGAAGCTTACTCCATCACAATGTAGACGTTGTCATGGTCTTCAAAAGCATCATAAAACTGTATTAAATTGCTGTGACCTGTCAAAGCTCGTAATATTTTCACCTCCTTTCTAACATCTTCAATAGCAATAGCAGTGGTCATCTGGCAAAGAAAATTATGAACACAATAGAGAGAAAGGTTATTAATTAGAACTATTTACAGTCATTGCCTACCATGAGGGTCTACTACAGCATCAGTCAATATTTTAGCATCATTACATGAATGAGGTGATGCATACATTTTCAAAGCCCCCCAGAGTTCAAATCCTTGTTCTCTGCTAGTAATGGATGATGAGTGGAGAAAGTCCACCACTAATTTCCATGAAGGTCAAGTAAACGATGAAGTTTTCAAAATTCTCCTTTTTAATGGAATAAGGCGAGAACGAAAACGAAAGGGTCAAATATGCATGATCTTTCAACACAATATAGGCGATTTCTTATGTATACTTTAATCATTTCACTGCCCCCTGTTATAACATTGACTTGCAAAGTACAAAACACTTGGATACTAAAAATCTTGCATCACTTTACAGGGTTAATCACATGAAGTCAACCACTTCAGGCAATGTGAGAGCTAGAAGCCAATCTCTGATCAGTTGACTATTTCCCATAATTTTTGGTTTTTTTTTTTTTTAGCAAGGCCAGTCAAAATCCAGCCTATTCAACTCGAAATAGTTCGTAAACAAAAATTACCACTTATCAAATTAAGATCATCTCAGACATTCTGCAACTGAATGTATCAGAAGCCACCAGGAAAGAGATTTCAAACAATTCACAGAAACAATATTAATTTAGAGACAAAAATGCAGACAAGTACAACAGATCAGATCATTTTCACCACAACACAAAGTCAAAAAACCTTAAAAACAGAAAAGATCAAGATCAAGAACCAGATACTAATCACTATTTACACCAAACTATAAGACACAATTCCGACAGGGAAAACAAAAAGTTCAAACCTTTGCTTTTGGAATGACCTTAACAGCAATTTCTTGCCCTTTGAGCTCCCCTTTCTTGAACTTGGCCCGACAAGTATACCCAAAATGCCCCCTACCAACCTCTTCCCCGAGCTCGTACTTGTCGTAAAACTTCTTGGAGAACCCAAAGCTCTTGTCCAGGCCAGCCGATTCAGAAACCTCGTTCCCTTCCGGTATGGCCGCCTCGTTCGGCTTCACGGACCCGTGCCGCCGCGCGAGCACCGCCTTGATGTGCTTCGCCGGAGACGGCGGCGGAAACGGCCGCTTGAAGAACCTCCTCGGGGTCCCGGTACCCTGCGCAGGAGATCTCGCCGGAGATTTCTTCGAGAAAAGGTAATGGGCTGGGCTGGGGCTGTAGAAGAACGGCAAAAACGGGGATTTTCTACCCGCTTCCGAGTTTTCCTCGCTCTTCTTCTTCTTCTCCACGACGTTCACGCCATTTTCGCCATTGCTGTTATTCTCCGGCGCGATTGGCTTCTCTTTATTCTGGGCCTGTCCCTTGATTTCACCAACTGATGAACGAGGATTACGTTCTTGGATGGGTTTCGGTTTGGATGTGCAAATTCCCATTTGAAATTCAAGAAAATTAATGGAAAAAAAAAATAGAAAAATTCTGATTCAATCTCCCCCCAAAAGCTGATTTCTTGGGTCTTTTTTCTATATAAAAATCTTGAAAATTCAAAATTTTGAACACATTTTGTAAATTTTTTTCATTTGTGAAGAGTGATAAAGTGAAAGAGAGTTGGGGAGAATGGGATCTGTGGAGGTGTTCAAAGTAGACGACAATGGGTGCTTTTTGTCAAGAAGGTGAAATTAATAATAATAGGTAAAAAAAATAATAAAATTAAATTTTTTAAAAAATGAATTTGATTTTTTTTTAATTTTTATAAAATGTTGTGAAATAATTAATGATCATGAATGTAGGGAAAGGGTGGTCCAGGCTGTACAGTTGAAATCTATGTGGCACGTATGTATTTATAAATTCTCGTGCCAGTAGTCATACTCAGTCGACCAACGGATTAATCGGACAACACTTCATATATCGTAGTTGGCTACCAAAAAAAAAAAAAAAGAACCGGTTATATAAGTTATATATTATAAGTAAATAATTATATTTTTATTTATATTATTTCTTAAATTATGTCACTTAATATAAATATTTATTGAAAAGATACATAACTATTTAACAATCAAAGGCTAGGAGTTTCTAACAACATAATAATTCTAGGGAAAAAATCTTTTTCACCCCATAACAAAGACAAATTAAATTTTTCACACCACCCAATAAAAAGCTAAGTTTTTCACCTTAAAAAGTGCGAAGGTTATGGGAAAACTGTCGCATATTCATCACATAACTGTCTCTATGTGAAGGTTATGCGAAAAACTGTCGCATATATCGCATATTCATCGCACAATGCCTTTGCACAGTTATGCAATTGATATGTGACAGTTATACGACAGTTTTTCGCATAACCTTCGCATATGATAGTTATGCGATGAATATGCGACAGTTTTCGCATAACCTTCGCACAGTAATGCAATTGATATGCGACAGTTTTTCGCATAACCTTCGCATATGGACAGTTATGCGATGAATATGCGATAGTTTTCGCATAACCTTCGTACTTTCTGGGGTGAAAAACTTAGTTTTTAGTTGAGCGGTGTGAAAAATTTAACAAGACTTCAAAACGGGGTGAAAATAGATATTTTCATATAGTATTTGATTGAATTAGTTTGTGGTTAATTTCTGAGATGCAAATAATTTTTATTTACCTATTGATAATTATCACTATTATATTTTGAAATTGCATAATTTTCTTATTGAATTTTTTTTATTAATTTATTCAATAATTTTTATATCCACTTCTATTAATTAATATGTTATTCTCTTATATATTTGCTTTTTTTTTTTTTTTTGCATTTAATGTTTTTATGAATGTTTTAAAATTCAAAATTTCAAAGCTGGTCTTATTTATGAGAGGTGAGGCCCTGGCAGGTGTCAATGTCATTACTCATAATAAATTTGCGTTTACTCCAAATTGTAACTTAAAATTATTAATATTCATTTGTTTAGATAACTTAGTAAAATACACTTTAGTTCAACTCTATTGTAATGAAATATTAAAAATTTTCATTTATTTTTTTTTTTCAAATATGAATAAAAGTATACATATACTTATTTAATAAAGATGAATATGAGAATGTGATGTTAACTTTACCTAACACATGATGTCAAAATTTCGTGTTAATTAGAATTTATTTATTGAACAATAAAGTTACAATGTCCAAATTAGTACTCACATTCAAAATGCAATTAATATAAAACAATGACAAACATTACTGAATAGCCGGTTTTGGCCCTAGCGGTCTCAGAGCTCAAACCGGACCGTTGAGCAGGCCAGTTCCCGATTGAACCGGTCTAATCTGCCAATCCAGTCCGGTTTTCAAAACCTCGTTAATAAAAGTTAATGGACTGTTATGACTTCAGCATTTTCATTAGGTATAGTTAATTATTTTATGGGTATATTTAGTTGAAGTAGATAACATGTGGAAAGTGGGCAAACATAAAGACGAGCTTATAATCTTAAAGTGAGTTAAGATTTTGTCTGATGTATTTGGGCGAAAACAAAAGGGAAGGAAGAGACAAGTGGGATTTGTCTTCATAGTCTTTGCCTCCCAGCAATTAAATTAAATTCAAATTTCATCTACTTTTTCTTCCCCAATAATTCATTTTCATCACACTTTTCCATATCTTATTTATTTATTTATTTTTGTAACTTAGT
>CACSLK010034050.1:915750-958825 GCA_902706635.1 Striga hermonthica | reverse complement strand
GAAGACTAAAAAGCAAAAAACTATATCCCGCTCTTCAGCCGAGGCAGAGTATCGATCAATGGCTTCAACAGTGTGTGAACTTAAATGGCTTTCTTATATTGCGGCTGACTTGGGAATTGTGGTGAATCGTCCCATTTCACTTTGGTGTGATAACCGTGCTGCCCTCCATATCACGGCTAACCCCGTCTTCCACGAGCGCACCAAACATCTCGATATCGATTGCTACGTAGTCCGTAATCAGTTCAAGTCTGGTCTTATTCTGCCACATCACATATCTACCTCCTTCCAGCCTGCTGATTTGTTTACTAAGTCTTTCGACGATGTCTTGTCAAGCTGGGAATGTGCTCCATGGATCCCTTTCCCGCTTGAGGGGGGCGTGTTGAGAAGATGAAGTTTGCATCTATGTTGATGTTGTTTTATCACTTATGCATGAAGATTTTATCTTGCATGCAATGTTCCTTAGTATCGTGTTTTTTTTCTTCTTGCATTTATTGTAAAGGTGTTACTCTTACTTGAAGAGTTGTTAATGCACCTTTTAGTATTTTTGCTTTATTTTCTTTTGTTTAGCTCTCAGCTACGTGTCACACTGTGATTAGTGGATAGGATCACATGTTTGGCATGAGCTTATTATTGTGCTGGTATTTGTACTCGAGCTAAGGGCTCTTTTCATTTTTCTAATGAAAACATTTGAAAACTAAAATCTCTCTCACAGAAAATGAGAAAATTATCCCAAATCAACAAACATTCTCAATACAAGTATACATTTTCGTTCAGAAATATGACAGGTTGACTCGCTTAAACGTTAGACTCCACGTACATGAGTAAATGAGTGAAAAAAAAGAGATAAAAATAAATGTAATAGTAAATGAGTGAAATTAGTCTTATGCATTAACAAGGATTTGAGGACCAAGTCTCGAGAATTTACAGGAATTTATTGGAAGTGTATAAATCACTACAAGAAAAGCTGCATTTGGCGACGCTTATTTTTTTGTTTACTGACGCTTATTTTTTCTGACATTAAATTTAGCAACACAACTCACCAATAAGCGTCATTAATAAGCGTCGCCAAATGCAGTTTTCTTGTAGTGAATGACCCATACTCTAACTTGGAAACAATTTATGTTCGGAGAAACAAAATTAAATGAAATATTTAAAAAAAATATTATTATTAAATGTGAGAAATCAAATTATTTGGAATCTTTGATTATTCTTGTAATGTAGTTTGATGCAATAGTAAATGATAATACACTGATGTGTAGTTATAACACTACAAGAATATGATGAAATTTCAATAGTAAATTCCAACGGAAATATATTCCAATAGAATTCCAACGACATTTCTAATGGATATTCTAATGCTATTATTATAATTGGAATTTTTCAATTGATTTTAACGGAAATTCAGACAATAATATTCCGTTTGAATGAATTATCCTTTGGAATTTTCTTTGGATTTTCACGATTACAACGGTTGGAATATGGATGAAAATAAATTTTTTAAAGGAAACTGTATATTCCAACGAAAATTCTTATGGTGTAAAATTATTGAAATAATAGCCATTGGAATGATCAAATTCCATCTAAATTCAAATGGATAACTCATTCCAACGGAATAATTCCGTTGAAATTTTCATTGAAATCATTCCAATGGAAGTTATACGATAGGGATATCCATTGGAATATATTGCCGTAGGATTTCCCAAAATCCTGTTGAAATACAACATTTTTTGTAGTGTTTTTCCTTAACTAGTACATGTACCCCTGCATCCCACGCGTCTTTGATATACCTAAATAAATTTATATTATTTAATATTTATTTACTTATTTTCAATTATTAATAGTGATTTATCAGCCGGGTACACTACAAGAATGTGATGAAATCCAATGAAAAATTTCAACGGAATTCCAACTAAAATTCTAATGGATATTCCAATGTTATTATTCCCGTTAGAATTTTCTAATGCATTTCAACGTAAATTCCAACAAAAATATTCCGCTGGAATGAGTTTTCTATTGGAATTTCCGTTGGATTTTGACGATTCCAACGATACATTTTCCAACGGTTGATATATGGGTGAAAACAAAAATTACTACAGTAAAAATCTGTTGGAATGATAAAATTCCGTTTAAATTCCAATGGACCAATCATTCCAATGGAATAGTTCATTTTGAATTTTCTTTGAAATCATTCCAGCAGAAGTTATATCATTCGAATATCCGTTTAAATTTCTATTTAAATAACAATCGGGTGCATGCATATCTGAAGTGCGAATCAAGATTCAAGCACTCCTCTTATTCGCAAATCTGAACTGTTCAACCACAGAATCTTAGGGCATGATTGTTTATCATCCCTACAGTAAATTTTTTTACTCAAATTCAAATTTAACTCAAATTTAACTCAACCCCACTATCTCCAATATTATTATATAATTAAATAACATCAACAAATCATTATTACATATCACATCAACTTTAATTCACTATTCATCCACTCACATAATTCTAACTAATTTTAACTAACTATCACTTCCAATCATTTTTCTCCTACTTTACATCAAATCAACTTTAACTATTTTATTTTAATTATTATTTTAATATATCCACTAACAACTAACCATACAACTTTTTCTTAAACTTTTTATTAAACTTAACCATAATTAAAAAATTCTAGTTTTTTTACTATTCAAACCATAAACAATCACCCCCTTAATAATGCAGACTATTTTATTTTGAAAATTAAATAATTCAAGAATATTAACTCGTCACGCCACCTCCACAAATATTTTTTTGCGACATACATAATATGAAGAGTTAATTACACGTATCCACCCGAATATATAAATATAAGGTATATATATAGGGAGGAAAAATAAATAATTTTTTTCTGTCAAACTTGTCTAACCACTAACCCAGATATTGTTTTTAGATAGAAATATGATTTTTAATAGTTTAAATAAATATATTTTGTTTCTACTATACGACTTGGAAAAATAAATCTAAAGTATATTTGTCTCTTGGATTAGGTATTTCTTGTAAATTGACCTGACTAATACAATTTCTAGTAGAATTTTTAGGCCAGGATTAGAAAATGACAGTCTGATTTGCTTATATTAATTTAATTTATATGTCACAGTATTTATAATAAATGTCGGTATATTTATATGTCACAGTATTTTTATGTGCATTGATAATAAAAGGATTTTAGGATAGCTAGGTAACTTCATCTCAAATTAAATTAATATATAAGTTTGTGTATGGTGAGGGAAATATAAATATATTACTAATATATTAGTCAACACAGATCTTCATAAGATCGCGACGTGCATTTCGAAGTCGGATAAATAGTGAATACCCATCTCATCGATATTCAAGACAAATCTTACATTCAATACCACATAATTACATTTGCCCAATAGCTGCTTATTTAACTCTAAACTAACTAAAAATCGGAAGGTCTACCTTTAGAGACGGCTTTAAGACTTTTTTTTTATAGAAAAGTTCCTATGATACTTCCAGAGAGTCGGACATTATCACTACATGTATACAAGCTCACGTCAGATAATTCTTAGATCATCAGTGTCAAACTATTATTAAGTTGTTCGAATTCAAGACATGTTGTCAGACATCATCACTAGTATGTGTATTCGTGGCTAATGTCAAAGTAATTATTATGTTATTAGTGTTAGACGCCATTGTTGTTCGAATTTAACACAAATATTGCTATGACACAGTGTAAAAACTATTCATATTTATTTAAACAAGTCGTATGACCGGTTGTTTAATTAGTAACACTTGTTGATACCCGAACTCAATGTCCAATCCCCTTAGGAAATGTGTCAATGTCCAAACACAAGGTATAACGAATTAATTTTACAATGATGGCCTACAATTTTTAGAAAAATATAGATAGAAATGAAGGTCTATTTTTAATGTTTAAAATATACTACTCTCTCCGTTTCAAATTATAAGTCGTTTTGACTTTTTTGATTCATCCATTTTACTATGTATCTAGCCATATTATTATCTAGATACATAGCAAAGTGGATGTACCGAAAAAGCCAAAGCGACATCTAATAGTAAACGGAGAGAGTAGTAGATAAAATTATCTTATGCCATTTCCATCAAGCCATGAAAGAGTGGTTGATCACCATGCATGTGTGATAATTGTAGGCTAGCATATGCCCTCGGCCAAGCATTTAATTTGACCCATTTTTTGTTAATTGTGATAAAGATGTTTGCAGTTAGCCACAACAACTTTAAATTAAGTGGCAAACCTCATGAATTCTCTATTGACCACTTTTTTCTTTCACTTTTCCCTTTCACTCATTTAATTTTTTTTTTTTTTTCTACAATTTCAATTCAACCATCTCATAACTTCACCAAACAAATGGGTCTAGATGTCTAACTGATTAATAACTGCAAAATAAATGAAAATTTTATTTTATGATAGTAATTGATGTAGCACCAAAAATAATTTGGTAGACCGTCCTGAGCAGTTAGTTCGGATGAGGCCGGTCCAAGGAAGCGTAGAGCTAAAGTTATTCAATATATGGTATTGGTTAAAAATATCCCTGAAGATTTAGGAAATAATCCTAAAAGATATTCATG
Source organism: Striga hermonthica (assembly GCA_902706635.1). Classification (NCBI taxonomy): domain Eukaryota; kingdom Viridiplantae; phylum Streptophyta; class Magnoliopsida; order Lamiales; family Orobanchaceae; genus Striga; species Striga hermonthica. Next base: position 954,217 of record CACSLK010034050.1, on the reverse strand, counting down.
GAAGTTGATGTATATCTACATAGTTATTATGGTGATCAGAATCTTTGACTGTTAAGGATATCCCTTTTTCTTGGGGAATAAGCCGTTAAATCGTTATAAATAAGGATCTCAGGTTCAATTTCTAGACTTAAGCTCTTAAGATTATTTAAGATGCACAATCAAAATAATTGTTTTCTGACTTGAACAGTGTTTACGCCGGGGCCCCGCCCTGGTGCTTGCAGGTCGATCCAGTTCAAGAAGACAAAGGCGATAGGGGCAGCCGAGCTATCACGCAACCGAAATAAAGCGGTTCGACCGACAACCTCAATGAGTCGATTATTTTGGCTCATCAGTAATTAATAAGAAACAGTGCATAGTTGATTTAAGGAAATTGAATTAAGATGGATGGTCATTATGCATATATATAGAAATGCATGTAGCAATATGTAGAGGTGTAAACGGGTTGATAAATGAGTACTTAGAGATAGCTAGTTCTTTTATCAATATTAACGAAACGAGTTGTATAAAATTACATATATAAAAAAATCATATTTTTGAGTCTTGAAAAGTTTTAACGAGCTCACAAGCGACCCGTTTTGTTTCACAATTCTAGTACTTCGTTGAAAGAGCATAGTCTCAATCTTTATTTACAGAATTGTTCAAAGAGCTCTTCCCATAATGTTTTTTTTTATTTATTTATTTTCTTTTTAAAAATGCTCCATTTTTATTTTTTTCGCTACAATTTTCACATGAAATTTTGGAACTACACTTAAAATAGTTTTTAGGAATTGAAATAAGTTTAATGCCTGGAAGAAAATATAGGTACCGGAAATATCGCGCTTTTTTTTGTCTCAGGGGTCGGCTTCTCTGTCGGGTAGAGGCCGACTTTTCTTGTGTTTAGGAGCGAGTGGTTGGTGGGTTGCGGCCGTTGAGTGCTGAGGTGGTCGTTTACATTGAAGACTTTATTGAAGTCGAGGCTCTCAGATTTCGCTGTAAGAATTGAGGAAAACGGGTGTGGTCTTATGCTTATTGTGCTTTTATGCTTATTTTTGTGTGTTTTATGTGCCTTAGTCGAGTCTTTTTAGGTTCGTTTTCGTGTCGACCGGTCTATTTTATCGTATTTTTGTGTATTTTTATTCTCGTCTTGTGTTTTTGTATTTTGCCGTATTTTCTCGTCTCTTTGGTGTTGATAATGTCCATTTTGCCGAGTTTGGGGAGCCGAGCCATCCCGAACAATGACCGGGTCCGTGCCCGCGCATCTTGTATAAAGGTCTCGACTGATCAAAGCGTGATGATTTAGTGAAGAAAGCTAGATTACCTAGGATTACTTTGCTCGCATGTTTTCTCTAATTTTTTTTCTTGAGTTATGGAGACTCCGGTCAATCAAAGTCCCAATCTTTTCTCTTAAAGTATCATCTTTCCATAATTGATTTCATTTTCTTAGCTTGATGTAGTTCAAACGAGTAGCATGTTTAGGGCTTTATCTTCGATTTTGGAAATTGACGACTAGATAGTGAATGAAGCTCCAAACAACCTTCATTCGAGCAGACGACTCGAGAGAGATCTTTCGATCGTAATCGGCTAAAAACTACAAACAGGGTGGGTTATGTCAGAAGTTGCGTTGGTTTTAGCGGTGACGGAATCGTCTGGCTTTGTCGGCAAAAATTTGGTGGTTGCTAGCAGAGGCCGACGTGAAGCTTGGGGCGGTGGCTAACGACGGACGTCTCCAGTGACCACGACGGACGGCAACGGCGGTGTTGCTGAGGGCGGCCATCTCTGTGGCAGACGACAGCGCGACGAGCTGGTGGTGGGTGTTTTGGCCGGAAGTACGAGTGGAGGCAGGCGTGAAGCTTGGGTGGTTGCTGACGGTGGACGTCTCAGGTGGCCATGACGGACGACAACGGCAGTGGCAGACGGCGGTGCGGTGAGCCGGTTGTTAGTGTTTCGGCCGAATGTATTGAGTGTGTGTGTGTGTGTTCGTTTGCGAGGTGAGTGTGTATATCTGTGAGACAGAGGGTGGGTGTATCTGAGTGTGTTTTATGTGATACTGTGGGAGAGAGATGGGGTGAGATGGGTTGGGTCCATAAGATGAGATGAGATGTAATTATTTGTAATGACTAAATTACCCTTGATGAGTGTCTAATGACCAAATTATCCTTAATGAGTTTGACTTTGATTCTTAACTTTTGACTTTATTATGACCATTGATATGTTGGATCAAGTGGTCTACAATCATCTTTATTTTTTTCATTATCACATTTTCTCATATGATTTTTTCTATGTGTACATATATATATGGATGTAAATATTCATGAGTAATCATGGATGAATTAGTGGATTAAAAAGGTTTTAACTTCTTCGAGTGAATTTTATGATGACTTCTTCCCTCTAGCATTGACATTCCTTGTCAAATTTTACAAATGTCCAATATTTTTCTGACATATATGCGCACGCATGCGCTTCAAAATATCCCGAACTTATAATTATCAAACCCGAAACAAATAAAGGTTGAGCATAGATTATGGATCTAAAAATTTATGCAAAGTTATAATAATGTTTTCTTCTTTTTGGTCTTTGAAATATATATCAGTTGGATGACATCTTATAATGACACAATTCATACAGTCCACAGATACACAACACAAGATCAAACAAAGTACTTACTAATGACATGGTATGAAAAATAGAGTTAACTATTGATCTGTTGGAATTTTATAAATTTATTCGCAACGCATTACAATACAAACATTAATTGTACAAAGAATAACCAATACCCCTCCCTTTATAGCAGCTAAACATGAACCTACACCATAAGGGTGAGCATTGTTGTTGCGTCACGCAAAACCGCACCGAATAAGAAAAATTCAGAAACCAGTCGCTATTGAGCAATCTCAACAGCCATTAATGAAAAATCAAATCAAAGCTATAAGAAGAAAACTGGAAAACGAACTTTCTATTGCTTAATTAATGGATATGCTAAAACCAATGAATATATTAAAGCTGCTATAACATCAGAATATATATGCTACCTAAACCCTAACAGCTAGCTCTCATCTACAAGGAAAATGATCAACGGCTGAGATGGAATGTAAAGGGATCTCATGCAGTACAAGGGACAGCTCATGCATGGGAGCATGCATATACATGAAATGACAAAAAGACCCCCTTCACGTGCTGCTACTCTTAGCCTTGTTTGAATGAGTTTTTTGACCAATATTTATACTGCTTTCAGGCCCCCTCAATTCGAGCAAAGGTGAGGGAATGACATGAAGTTTCTCCCTCAGTTTTGTGAAGAATTGCTTTGACAAGGGTTTAGTAAGAATGTCAGCAATCTGTTCATGAGAGGGAACATGCTGGACTTTGATTTTCTGTTGGAGAACCAGGTCTCTAATGAAGTGGAGATCCATTTCAATATGCTTCATCCTGGAATGGTTAACTGGATTTTTTGACAGAGAAACTACTCCAAGATTGTCAATCCATATGATGGGTATAGAGGAAGGTTTGACTCTTAACTCTTGCAGAAGGTTTTGCAACCAGAGTATGTCACAAGTAACCTTGGCTAAGCTACGGTATTCAGCCTCAGTGCTACTTCTAGAAACCAAAGGCTGTTTCTTTGAGCTCCAGCTAATGAGATTATTATTTAAGTAAACACAAAAGCCTGAAACAGATCTCCTGTCATCTGGATCAGTGGCCCAATCAGCATCAGCAAAGCCAGAAATGTGGAGGGAAGGACATTTAAAGAGCTGCAAGCCATGATTTATAGTTCCTGCTAAATATCTGAAGACTTTTTTCATTGCTTTCCAATGAGAGTCAAGGGGAGAATGCATAAACTGACTGAGTTTGTTGACACTAAAAGAGAGCTCAGGTCTAGTCACTGTAACATACTGAAGTCCACCAATCATGCTTCTATATAAGGTGATTTCATCAATAGGGGATCCATCTTTCTTTGAAAGTGGTGGGTGAGTGTTCATAGGAGTGGTACATCCTTTTGCTTCTTGCATATTCAGCTTGAGTAATAAGTCCTGAATGTACTTCCTTTGAGAGAGAAAAAGACCATGAGAATTATGAATGAACTGTATACCCAAGAAATAGTGAAGTGGACCCAAGTCTTTGATAGGAAAAAATGCTTGCAGTTGGGAAATGAGTGTGGAGAGTTCAGAAGGAGAAGATCCAGTAACAATAATGTCATCAACATAGGCCATAAGGATAGTTGTGGAATTGTGAGAATGTTTAATGAACAAGCAAGTATCAGATTTTGTATTAGAGAAACCCAAGGATAAAAGAACTGAGCTGAGTTTTTGAGACCAAGCTCTTGATGATTGTTTGAGGCCATATAGGGTCTTATGGAGTTTGCAAACAAGAGGGGGGTCATCATGGGTTTCAAAACCAGGTGGTTGAGCCATGTATAAGTCTGTATAAAACACCATTGAGGAAGGCATTTGCAACATCCAACTGCCTAATGGAGCAAGATTTAGAAAGGGCAAGAGAAAGGATGACCCTGATTGTTGCTGGTCTCACTACAACACTAAAAGTATCTGTGTAATCAAAACCTGGTGTTTGGGAGTAGCCTTTAGCTACAAGCCTGGCCTTGTATTTGTCAAGGGAGCCATTTGCATTAAGTTTGGTTTTAAAAACCCACTTGCAGCCAATTAAATGCCTTTGAGGTGGAAGAGGTGTAAGGCTCCAAGTTCCATTTTTCTGAAGTGCTTTAAGCTCCTCTAACATGGCAGCCTTCCAGGCTGGGGTAGCAAGAGCTTCCTTTTTGTTTTTTTGGTTCACTGAATATAGAGGAAGCAACAAGTGCTATTGGCTTATAAATGCCAGATTTAGACCTGGTAGTCATGTGGTGTGAACCTGCAGCTTGAGTCAAAGGGTTAGCAGTATTGGGAACAAACACATTCTCAATAGGTAGATCTATAACAAGAGAGCCACCTTCTTCTAACAGATTATGTGCATGGTGATGTGAGCCATGCTGTGGTGATATGGAGGATGAGGAATGTGGTGATGATGAAGTAGATGCTGCAGGTGATGTAGGAGGTGATGAGGTGGGAGGTGTTGGAGGTGGTGGTGATGGTGGAGGAGGATTGCGAGCAGGATAAGAGGGTGTTATAGGGGGTAAAGGGGGTGAGGAGGGAATATGCTGAGATAAAGATTGAGTTGTGGCTGGTTGTTGAAGTTTGAAGGGAACACAGGCTTCATTAAAGACAATGTGTCTGGTAATAATGAGTTTTCTATTGGGAAGAAGGACTTTGTATCCTTTGTGAGAGGGGCTGTAGCCAAGAAAAGTTCCAGGAGTGCTTTTGAAATCCAATTTGTTGGAGTTATAAGGTTTCATGTAGGGAAAGCATTGGCAGCCAAACACTTTGAGCATAGTGTAGTCTGGTTTTGTATGGTTCAAGGCTTCAAAAGGAGATTTGAATTGAAGAACTTTTGAGGGGATTTTGTTAATGAGATAGGTGGCTGTGGTAAAAGCTGAATCCCAATGTATTCTAGGGACATGAGATGTAGCAAGAAGTGATAGGCCAACTTCAACTATATGCCTATGCTTTCTCTCAGCTAGGCCATTTTGCTCAGGTGTGTAAGGACAAGACATTCTGTGAAGAATCCCTTGATCAGAAAAGAATTTTGATAAGGCTAAAAATTCACCTCCTCCATCACTTTGTAAAGTCTTGATGTGTTTCTGGTATTGGACTTGAACAAGTTTGTGAAAGTGCATAAAAGCTTGAGCAGTATCAGATTTATTTTTCAGGAGGTAGAGCCAGCTATATCTAGTAGCATGGTCAATGAAATTTACATAATATTTAAAACCATTGAAAGACTTTAATGGTGCTGGCCCCCAAAGATCAGTGTGAACAAGCTCAAAGGGATCACAAACATAATCAGAAGCATAAAAAGGAAGCTTATGGGATTTAGCTTGCAAACAAGAAACACAAGGAGAATTTTCATAGTTCAAACTGAAGCAAATATTACAATCATTAAGTGCCCTTTTGACAATTTCAAATGAGGGGTGTCCTAGCCTATCATGCCAAAGTTTCAGTGAATCTCCTTTTTCAGTAACAAGAGAATTAACAGAAAGGTGGTTTTTATTCTTGGCAGCTGCAAAGTCTTGAGGATAAGCAGGTTCTTTGGTTTTCTTGGAAAGGTTGAACTTATATAAACCATGATCAAGTGTTCCTTGCACCAGGATCTTGCCTGTTGATAGATCCTTCACAAAACAGATAGATGGATGGAATTCAAAAAACACATGGTTATCCATGGCAAATTGACTGACACTAATAAGGTTTTTGGTGATCTCAGGAACATGAAGAAGATTTTTTAAAATGAAAATGTCCTTTGAAGGTGACTGAAGTATAGAACTACCATATGAGAAATGTTCAAACATGTCCCATTGCCAACTTGGACTTTCTCTCTTCCTTGATATTCTGAAGCTGAGTTGAGGTTGTTGAAATCATAAGTCACATGGCTTGTTGCACCAGAGTCTGGATACCAGCTGTTTGAATCAAATGATCCTTGAAAATCATTTTCCAGATGAGCTACATTCACATTTGGTCCACTATTTCCTTGGTTTTGGCTTGAGCTGTTGTAGCTGTTGTTGTAGTTGCCTCTGTCTTTAGGAGTGAAGTTGAGATCTGTTCTAAAATAACATTTTTCTGTTGTATGATTGCTGTAATGGCAGATCTGACATTTTGGTTTTCCATTGTCATAGCTCCTTCCTCTTCCTCTAAAGTTAGATCTGCCTCTCCCTCTTCCTCTACCTCTAAAGTTCCCACGGTTTCCTTGCCCTTGAGTGACTACATTCACTGAAAAGTTGTTGTTGCCATCTATGTTGTTACCATTTTGGCTATTTGAGCCTTCAATCCTGGCTTCAAAACTCAGCAACACTGAATATGCCTCCATTACAGTGCAGGGTGGGAACCTGGTAGATAAGGACACAAGAACTGGGTTGTATTCTTGAGGGAGTCCAGCTAAAATATAAAGAACATGATCTCTCTCACTAACCTTTTCTCCTGCAGATCCAAGAAGATCACAACATGTTTTGATCTTGTTGAGATATTCTCATGGGCAAGTTTTCCTTTTTAATGGTCTGCAGCTGCAATCTATATTGCAAGATCTTGGCATGATTCTGGCTGGCAAAGGTTTATTCCAAGCATTCCCAGATCTATCTTGATGTTGTGAGGCCTACTGTGGTAACAAGTACACTCTCAGTGACCGAGGATAACAACCAAGATGCCAGGAGCTGGTCTTGCCTTATCCATAGCAAGAATGAGGGATTGATGGATCTGTCTTGTGTTGTTGGATCTGTGATGAACTCCTCTGGTGCTCTTTGAGTTCCATTAATGAAATGCTCCAAGCCATAGCCTCTAATGGCTGCTAGAACCTGTTGTTTCCATAGGAGATGGTTTGATTCTGATAGCTTAACACTAATGAGCTGAGATTGGAGGAACAAAGGCTGCTCACTAGTAGTTTGGGGAGATGTGTTTTGGGTTGCCATGGTTTAAACAGAAAGTAAAAGGGATGATTCAGATGCAGGCTTTTCAACCTGCTCTGATACCATATTGAGCAATCTCAACAGCCATTAATGAAAAATCAAATCAAAGCTATAAGAAGAAAACTGGAAAACGAACTTTCTATTGCTTAATTAATGGATATGCTAAAACCAATGAATATATTAAAGCTGCTATAACATCAGAATATATATGCTACCTAAACCCTAACAGCTAGCTCTCATCTACAAGGAAAATGATCAACGTCTGAGATGGAATGTAAAGGGATCTCATGCAGTACAAGGGACAGCTCATGCATGGGAGCATGCATATACATGAAATGACAAAAAGACCCCTTCACGTGCTGCTACTCTTAGCCTTGTTTGAATGAGTTTTTTGACCAATATTTATACTGCTTTCAGTCACGAAATTGTGGAATTTTGAAATTGGATCGCACAAAAGCATAAAAGAGAACCAAAACAAAATCGAATGTTTTATACACAAAAAATTACTGAACCGAACAAGAGCGGATCTAGATGTGGGCTAAATTTTAAATTTTTTTACGATCCAATTTCAAAATTCTACAATTTGTGCGATCCAATTTTGTGCGATCCATTTATAAGAAAACGAGTCGGGATGGCTTGACTAATTAACGAAAGAAATATGTGAGCTCGAGCTCAGTCCGTTTAATAAGCATATTCAATTAGTTGTTCGAGCTCAACTCAGTTAAATATACAAACGAATTGAAGTCGAGCTTTTACATGTCAAATCGAGTTCTCGCATATAATTCGTTTCGAATAATAGCCTTAGTCCCCTGTAGAAAAATCTAGGTCTGCCCCTAGAACCGAATGATATTGAGCCATTGCATGACTTTGCTCATGAAGGTTTAGTTCATGCAAAACCGCACATCGACAAAAGTTAAAAACCAAACTTGTAAAAAGAATAATAAAATTGCATCGCAACACATAAAAAAATATGAACTAAAATTTAATTAAAGATTTTTTACACTAAAATAATCAAATCGAACCGCACCGGAGACCTTATGGATGTTGTTCACAAACCCTCTGACTCTTGGCTTTAGAGTTCATGGCTCAGAATCAGACCTATTTTGAACAAAAGGGCCTTAGTTCAGATTGGCAATGGAAGAAGCACCTCTATCTGGCATGACCCATGGGTTCCTTCCTTAGCTCAACTCAGGCCCTCATGTGTGTTTGGTAGAGACAAAGAAAATCTAGTTAAGGTGTGTGATCTTTTCCTTTCTGATGGCTCTGGCTGGAACAAAGACCTTATAGAGCAATTCTTCTCACAAGAAGAGGCTGCAGCCATTCTTAAGATCCCCCTTAATAGATTGCAGCAAAAAGACAAATTGTGTTGGATTCTTCACAACAGTGGTGCATTCTCTGTGAAGTCAGCTTATAAGAAGATCATCACAGATATAAACAATCAAGTTCTTCCTCCAGAATCAAGCATTAATTTAGCTTCACATGCCAAGATGTGGAGAAAGACTTGGAAGCTCAGAGTGAAGAATAAAATCAAAAATTTTATTTGGAGATGCTGTTTCAACTTTCTCAGCACCTCTGACCAGCTATTGAAAAAATCTATGGTAGTTGATCCAATATGTCACATGTGTGGGGAGCAAGAAGAAGACATGCTACACTTATTTTTCTCATGCAATAGAGCTTGTCTGGTTTAGAAGTTAGCAGGTATTGTCTGGTCTGGACTTACTGATTCTTCATCTTCCTTTAAAGAATGGTGGCTCAAAGTGTGCCATCTCCCTTCAAATGAGGTTCATGCTGATATAATCCACTTCTCCACATACATTTTGTGGTGGTTGTGGAAAACGCGAAATGTTTGGATTTTAAAAAAGAATGGAAATCTGAAATTGAGGTGGTTAGAGTTTGAAGCTGCTAATATGAAGCCTTTGAGTTCTTCAACCCCTGCATCTCTCCATTGACTGTATATATGGCTTTTGCTTGCTTCTGGGATGGTCTGCCTAAAGTCAGTAGGCTTTGTAGCAGTGCTGTTTAGGTGATCTCCTGTGCATTATTTTGTGGTGGCCTTTTTGTAGAAGTTATGTTTAGGTCATCTCATGTACATTTTTTTGTGTTGTATATGCTAATCCTTTTATCTATGGTTAATCTTTGCTAGATAGGTAGCTGGGTTTTTGTTGTTTCTTTTTTGTTTTGTGGGCTTGTGAGCCTTGTAATACTCATCTGCAAATCAGTAGATGAGGATCATCTTCTCCTTTATGGAGCCCTTTTGTACATTTTGTTGGAGTTTTAATAATATTGGATCGTTTCAGGAAAAAAAAAGAACCGCACCGACTTGAACAATTCGGCTCTAAGTTTTCAATTTAAGCTAAGTTTGTCACCCTAGTTAAAGGATATATTTTCAACGAGCAAACAAATTGGCTAATCCTATATGTGCATGGGCGGAGCCACTCCTGGGCTAGGGTGGGTTCTAAAAAAACAGACACAAATGATTGTTTATTCTAATTTTATTTTACAAATTTGGAGGAATATTGTTGATTAATGTTTGTTTTAATAGTGTTGTGAAGAGATTTCTTAGTAATGATCAAAAGCTAATAGGAATTTGTGATGAAAAATTTAGCTCGATGAAACCACAACTAAACATTTTAGATAATAAAATTTAAATTTGTATAGGCTAAGAATTGCATGTTTGGACATGATGCAAGTCTCTATATCCTTTCTTTAAAGTTTGGCATGTTGTTTCATTTTACTATTTTCTTATTTATTTTGGTTAAAACTTATTGAATCATTTTATTTGATATAATATTAGTTATTCATGTAATTTATATTACATTACAAAATATATCAATTACTTTATATTTTAATTTTATATATTTTGTTTCTTCTAAAATTTCAATAGAATATTTATTTTGTGATTGAACTTATGAATTTTAATAATTTAGTTTTGACATTCATTGGATTTTTAAGTTATACTTTCATTCATTTAACTTTGAAATTCATGTAAGTTGTATTGAATATTAAAAAGAACTATTTTCATACATTAATTTGTTTTTTTATACTTGGCATCTAGCTAATTACGTTATTCGAGTCGAGACAAGTCGGATATCTCATGTTCGAATTTGTGATTATTTAATAAACAAATTTGATTAAGTATAAAGGCCGCTGGCATCTATACTGCCCGAGTATGAGCGAGTACTATCTTGTTGGGGTTGTTCATTCTCCTTGTAGAAGCTTTTCAGTGTCTTGTTTGTAGTACTTTGGGGGTAGATGGTAACCGAGCTACCGGACTCGGGTCATTCTGAAAGAAAAGTTGTTCGAAGCTTCGTTTACTATCTAGTTGTCAAAATCACATAACAGAAAATAAGGTCCTACACATTCTACTCGCTTGATGGAGGTTGATTTGAACTAGATTACGCTAAACAAATGAAAGCAAATGATGCAAGATGCAAATTTTAGAAGAAAGATAGAAACTTTGGTTGAACGGAATCTCCACGACTCAAGAAAAAAGAACATAAACAAAGAAAAATATGCTAGCAAAGTGATCTTAGGTAATCTAACACGAGTTTTCTTAACTACATCATCTCACATTGCACAAAGTCGAGATCTTTACACAAGATAAGCACGTATTGAATTTCTAACACACCTAAGCAAGCAAGAAAAATAAAGCAAGTCCTAGAAACGAGAATAAACACGAAATTCGGAAAACAAACTCGAAGTAGTAAGGCCTAAACAAGGTACATACTCTCTTATCGCATGCTTGAACGAAAATAGTGCATAAACTCGGAACTTGGATAAAAATAAAATTACTAGAATTTCTTCGAAAAAGTAGACTCACAGACCTCCAAACCAAAGTACAAAAATAAAAGAGATAAAATACGAAGCACAATATCTATTTATAGCTACACCACAAACACACACTAGAAACACACACATTTAATGAAATTCTAAAGTTTGCCGGTCTCGAAACAGGATTTCGCAGCGAGTGTGTACTTGGTGGCTGGCCTCGGATCGCCTTTCACGGGTCGCGAACAAGAACTCGTTGCGAGTGCTAGGCTTGTTGGGGTGTGGTGCGTGCTTTGCCGGTCGCCAATTCCTTTTCGCAGCGAGTGTCGCGGTGGCTGCCTTGGCCTGGCGTTTGGCGGGTCGCGACTTCCTGTTCGCTGCGTGTGCGCGCTGGCAGGGACATCTCGGGTCGAGCCTCGCGGGTCGCAAGCGCAGCTTTGCTGCTAGTGCGGGCGCTGTCGGGTGCTGTGACGCGCGCCTCGGGCTCGCGACCGCTGCTTCGCAGCGAGTTCCAAGCATGTGGTGGGCAGAGCGCTCGATTAGCGAGGTGCGAGTGAACACTCGCTTTGAGTGCGGGCGCTGGTACGGGCACGCTCGGTCTCTTGGCGCAAACAAGCTTTCGCAGCGAACTGGGCGCAGATCCTCTCGCGCCAGGGCACAGGGCGCGAACGTGGGCGCAGACGTGAGCATGTGCGTGGGTCCGGACCTGGTCAAGGCTCGAGACAGTTCAAATGGCTCAGTCGACTCAGCTCGATCAGTTCGGACGACTCAGGAATGTCTCGGAAATGACTCCTCTCCCCAAACTTGATCAATGTGGACCTAATCAACACCAAAATATACAAGAAAATACGTCAAAACATAAAAACGCACACATGAGAACAAAAAGACACAAAACACGATAAAATGGACGCACTAAAACGAACCTCAAAAGATTCAACTAAAGCACATAAAACACAAGTAATAAGCACAAAAACCAATAACATGTCTGTAGTGTGTTTTGTGTTCTGTGTATTGTTGAGTGGTTTATATCCCACTTTTCTAGCTGCTGGTTGTGTAATTCAGCTAGGGGACAAACCTTTGCACATTTGTGTGTTTTATTTATAGTAATCTCTAGCGTTTTCGAAAAAAAAAAGTATTCGAGTTTAGCTTTTTGAACTGTATGAAATAGTTGAGTTTGAGCTTCCACGAGCCGAAATGAGTTGTGTTCGTGAATATTTTTATTCGAATAATAACTCAATGTTAAGCAGTCTCGGGTAAAAAAAAAAAAAAAAATCCTAGCTACACATGTGTACATGTGTGTATAATGTGAGTGTTAAGGAATTCTCTCTTCTTTACTCTTTTTATATAATATATATTCTAGTTACACTTATTATGTCATCTTTTTAATTGAATAGTATTAAACATAAATTTATAGGGTAGTTCATTTGTATAATTTCATTTTGGTAGTGATGCAAAAAGTCATATTTGACTGGCAATATTTTATCAATCATTTTTTATATTTCTAAAGTTTTCCTTTGAAAAGTAAAAGCTGAACAAATATAGGATTTTGGCCAACTTTTATCCACTATATATAGTTTCCAACATAGTTTCTTGACTGGGACCGGTCCGTTGGGTCGACCTGGAAGCGGAACTGATCCGGATGGACTATTTGGACCGGACAACAAAGGACCCGATCAAACTCGGCCAACCCGGCCTTGACTCGGCTGACCCGGTGCATTGACCCGATCGGGTCAACCGGGTTGACCTAGCCCATATATATTTTTTTAAATTTTTTATTTTTTTTTTTTTTTTAAATAAAACTATGTATATATATTTATACGATAAAAACTATCGTGTGATACATATTATTAACATTTGAATGTACAAATTTTATACATAAAACATTTAATTTTGTTACTTTTATGTATATTTATATGGAAAATATACTCTATATATAACTTTAAAAATTTTACAATTAATTATCTGGTTCAGCAATTGATCCGACGACCCGATAATCCAGAGAGCAGCGCCCGGGTCAACTACAAGACTGAGTTTAAAAACTATGGTTCCTGATGATACAAGATTTTCCTAACGTTAGTCGGAGGACACGTGGCGACGATTGATGCTCCGACGTCTCCCTGGACTCGTCTCCTTTGCTCCAACGCCTGCAAAACAGAACCCCGAGGTTGTCCCTAGGGGTAGATCATCCGATGCCTAAGTTAGAATAGGTTTTAAGTTTTCTGAGGGGGTGGCCGCGGAATGAATAGAAGAGAGAGCTTGGAGAGTTCAGAATGTCCCTTACCTTGACCTAGGTCGTCCTTTTATAGGAGTCAGACGACCTAGGTCTCCTTTCTGCAGGCGGAGGACTCCCTGGCCCATAAGCTTCGTGGGCTGATCTCAAACTTTGGCCCAAAGTAAAGCTCCTCTGGACCTTGGGCCCATAGTAATTCTCCTCAGGACATTGGGCCCAGAGTAAAGCTCCTTGGGACCTTGGGCCTGAATTGGGATTGTACTTCGGCTTTAATCCTGGACTCTAACAGTCCTCAGATCACACATGTCTTCAACCTCTCGAGCCACGTGTCGTATAATAAATGTATATTTTTTTCCTTATCAGTTCCCAATATTGCATATGCCTCGTAAGCAAATTAGGCAGCTCAAAGAAAGACACTGAAACTAATCACATTCCGTAGATTCTTTGTACGCTAATCTTGTCTTCATTTAGCCGTTGACTTTTATGCCCCAACAAATAGTGTAATGATGATGCAAAATGATTTTGCGCCTTTGTGTTTTGGAGCTGTTAACTAATAAGTTGTATAGTATGTTGTATCATACTATCGTATATGTTTCAAAAGAAAATTCAAAGTCAAAAGTCGGGGGTCCCAACTACAGCTGCAAATGAATCGAGCAGCTCGCGAGCTGCTCGGGAGCGCTCGAGTCAAAGCTCGACTCGAGCTCGAGTCGAGCTCGAGCGGCTCGAGCACGAACTCGAGTCGAGCTCGAGCCCATATATTGCATTGTCGAGCGGCTCGCGAGCGGATCGAGATATGTGAAATTACTAAAATACCCTTATATATATATGTAATTAATGGTTATTTTACAAAATTTCTTGAAAAAATTCGAGCCGAGCTCGAGCATTATGAATTCGAGTCGAGCTCGAGTCGAGCTCGAGCTCTTGTATGTTTTGATCGAGTCGAGCTCGAGCACCAAAAATCGAGCTCGACGAGCTCGAGCTCGAGCACCTCAAAAAAAAAATTCAATCCGCTCGATAAGGCCAATGCTCAACTCGACTCGACTCGACTCGACTCGTTTGCAGCCCTAGTCCCAACACCAACTCCCCACCGGCCAGTGTAAGAATTTAGAAAGCTACTAGAAAATGTTAAGGTCACGTTACTGAATCATTTCGTCGAGGTTTGTAATCGTTAAATTATCATGTAAGTGTCAAAAATAATTGATTCCATGATTACAAATTCCGACAGAGTGGTTTCGTAACGAGACAGTATCAACTCCCTAACTGAAAATTCACAATTCCCGTGCCACAAAAAACGAAAAAAAAATAAATAAAATGAAAAGCTGTCGCGTCAGTTGGGCCAGGGTTTTAATAAATAAACAACCTTAAATGGTAGTAACATGACTAGTGGGTGGGCTGGACCGGGGCCCATAAATTGACGCGCATGCAACAAATCAACAGAATGGGCCCAGCCGTGCAGATGACAAAATCTTCGAGGATGGGTTTTGTGCTGCACCAGGTGCACCACCATGCACCAAGTGGAGAGAGGGATCAGAATCAGATTAACAGTTTTTGTTCTCTCTCTTTCCCTCCAAGTCCTTTGCTATTTTCCCACCAATCAAGACGGGAAAAAATTAAAATATAAAATTCAGATTAATATTTTGAATTTCCGTACTTTTCATGTTAGGTTGTCTAATTACCTTTTTTTTAATTAAATATACATAGTTATATAATTGAATATCATACTTTAAAATACTATATAATATAACTATGACATTTATAATTTAACTATTTTTTTATAAGATAGTATGATTCTTGAATAATTAGGCGAAACAGATTGGTTATTTTGGGTAAAACAGTTGTGATGGGGAGAATGTGAAAAGGATTTGTAGAAATATTTTTGTGTAATATTATGTCATATATTATCCAATGCAAGAGAAATTACTTGTATATGAAAGTGATTAGATCTTAAAGGAAACTTGTCCTGTCATTTTTTTTGAAGTATAATGAAGCTCCTAGATAAGAGATATGATGTGCAAATTGTCTTGTATCGAGTTGAGAGCATAGTCCTCACGAAATCCCACCAACTTGCTATTCCGTGACTTACAAAGCACTTGGAGGATTCCCAGCGTAAATACTCTAACGCTCAAGTTAGTATATGATTGAGGGAGTACTGTAGAATGTATTAAGCGTGTATTTAATTATTTAAGTAAAAGAATCTAGTTACCCTTATATATCTAGGGTAGTTTGTCAAGAGTCCTAGTTAGCAAAAGATCATCTCATATCTACTTTCCTAACTCACCAAACTTCTAGGATCTTAAGACTCTTTAGGAAGCTACATTTTTCATCCATGAAGAACTCTTGTCCCTCTTACCCCACGACTATTAGGTCTCAGTGTTGCAACCATGGCCTCCTTACCTGCATGTTGTAGTTTATGCCTAGGTCCTAACCATAACATCCACCTTCGCGACCTATAGACCATGAGGTCCCACCTGATATCCTAGCTCCATAGGTTCTCTGGCCTCTGAACTATTTGAACTGGCTCGACATGTACCTTGAGCTACCTAAGTAAGTCCCTGATAGGCATATGCATCAAAACAGGCTCAGCTCCCTTAAACCGACCATGACCGAGCTATCCATCCTTAGGCGATTCATCGAGCTACTCTAGGTGCTATATCATCTAGCTCCCATATTCTTGAACGAGCTATCTTGACTTGTACAAGAATTCTCCGCTTGTGCCCAACTAACGTGCCAACATTAAATAGCGCAAACTGGGAAGCGTTGTGAAAACATCTCTTCAGAAACTTTGTGCACTTTTTCTAAATTGCATCGTGAATCCTTTTTCAGAACCATTGTTATGTAGGGAAGCGTACGGGGGAGACGATTGTTAATGAAATCGCAATCTCAAAAACACCTTACGAATTGTTTGATGAACATTATAACTTAAACATAGAGAGGTCATTCGGTAATTATGAATCGAAGATCAAATCGTAATTTGGGAATTAAATTGAGAGTTTCAACAATAACAATAAACTAGTTGAAGAACTATTATATTATTCATATATGAACGGAGTGGACTTAGC
Source organism: Striga hermonthica (assembly GCA_902706635.1). Classification (NCBI taxonomy): domain Eukaryota; kingdom Viridiplantae; phylum Streptophyta; class Magnoliopsida; order Lamiales; family Orobanchaceae; genus Striga; species Striga hermonthica. The sequence goes on along the minus strand of CACSLK010034050.1, from coordinate 937,692 downwards.
CCATAGTTTGACCCATATATGGAGAGCCCAATTTAACAACTCCTTAGTGTCCATGTTGTAGCCTATAAATGCATCACATCTTTTGGAATTTATAAGAGACACACGCATAACCTAAGGCTCAAGGTAAAGCTGCCACTCTCTAGAAAATCCCAATCGAAATATCTCCGAGATTTTGGCCAACCAAAAAGAACATCTCCGAGATTGTCGCCCACCAAGACGAACATAGAAGATGTCGGGTCAAACAACAGAAAATCCGAGGTAAACTGAGCCTATATATATATATATATATATATATATATATAGAGAGAGAGAGAGAGAGAGAGATCTGCCGACGATCAACTCCCGACCACTCGCGACGAGCCCTACATGTTTGGCAGTGACCGGCGACCACAGCGGCACCAGCCGCGCACCCAGCCGTGCCCAGCCCAACGCAGTCGTGCAGAGACCCGTCCAGGCACTTCCCGGCGCGCGAGGTTCTCAACGTGCAAAGCTTAGTCGTCCCAGGCGTCCCCAGTGCATCCGTCCACTCGACACCAGGCGAGACCCGAGCAGACCAGCCACCAACGTCAGCACGTGGGGGACTCATATGAAAAGGAACACCTTGATAATCACCCATATGTCTTTCTAGCAAGTCCGGTTATGTAATAACCTACACCATCATTCACAAAACGTACATGATGAACCGTATTATCACATAAACCCAGTAATCATGAGTGCTATAATAAAAAAAAAAAAAACTATTGTCTATCACCAGAGTGCGTTTCTAGCTAGTCTCCGTAGTCTCAACAGCTTTGGTACATTTAAGTAGAGCATGTAGCTAGAGTACCACAAACTACAATCTCAAAGCAACAAAAAATTCACAAGAGAGCACAGTCATGTTCTTATAAGCAAAAGTTGGAAGTAAAAATAACACAAGAAGTCTATAATCATGCACATTCATCCACAAACTCGAGACCAATTACAATTCAAAGGTTTAAAGTTTGATCCTGAAATCAAAATTCATAGTACATACCTTGAGTACCCCACAACCTTGTGCGATTGTCTCCGCTGTGTAAAGTGCACGTTTTAAGGAGGACGAATATACCGTGGATATTTTACGCTCCCTGGAAAGCCGTTTGGCCAACTTCTCCACAATTTTGATAAAATATATTGAATCATAACAATCTTTAATTCTCTAAGACATGTACAAAAAAATTCTGCAATGATGTTTTGGCTTACTTTAATCGCTTGCCGCCTCCCAACATCATTTAAGACTAATATCTAGTTGCCCCTAGGAAGAAAAAAATGAATAAGAATCTAAACTTAACAATCAAGTTGACTTGGAGAAGTGAAAAAAGTCAGCAGAATTCTGCCGTCAATTTCCATTCCGTCTCACCGCGACAAATCACAATAATCTTCGCATATTTTGGACCAATATTCTCAGAATCAACTAAACCAGAGGTCCTGGAGAAGAACAGATATCATTATCAACAACTCTTATTTTTCATGGCAAGATATTGAACTAAAATATGTAACTACGATATCATTATCAACAACTCTTTTTTTTTTGGCATGATATAAAAAAAAAAAAAAAAAAAGCATGTACTGAAAATAATCTATGTATGCAAGGTGCATTACTAACCTCCGATTCAAATCCGCCATCAGACTATGGAGAATCAAGCTCGGGCAGATTTCAATGGAGTTGTCTTAACAAGGAAGCTTTGTATTTGTGAAAGGCTTGTGTATTTCATCCAGTCAATGTTGTATAAGCTGGCTTTTGAAGTTAGTTAAAGAAACAATGGCCAAAATATCAACATTTCAAAGTGTTGCGAGTAATTAACATTCATTTGTGAGGATAAAAGGAAACTTCCTTCAACTACTTCTGGAATCACCTGTGAAAATTTTACCTACAACTCTCATTAGGTCATCGGAATCTCTTAAGACTTATTGGGTAGTTGCAGATTGCTAAGTCGAAAAACATCAAAACAGTCACACGAGAAGAGAAATATTGTAATTTCCATTTCGAGCAGCAGAAACTTATGAAGGCTCCAAAAAATCACATAATAGTTTCTCAATTCGCATATTGAGACACAACACCCTCAAAAGTCTTGATTTATCCAAGGCACAGTACAAGATCCTAGTTAAAGTGAACACAAATTTCAAGCCCCTTCCTGATTATGATCAATGACAATAAGCAATTACAGCCAAATACTAGCCGGAATTCCTATCCCCACCGAAACCCGACTCCAGAAACCTAGTCCCGTCAAGGTGACTCACGTCGCCCCATGATTTAATAATCCATTTGTTTTTATCTGTCAAAAGAAACACATTGACTGAAGTGTTGAGAACCCTTCCGGTGGGCCGCCTGTGAGGAGAAGCTCTTTTGTGAAGTGCTCTTATGGTGCCGCCATGCGAGACCACCACGACTCTCTCCCCTGTGTCATTTTAACCCCAAAAATTTAGAAATAATTACTTATAACATACATGTAATATATTTGCCGAATTGAGCAACCACCACCTATGTGTTTTTGGGCGATCCTTTGCAAAGCCCATGTGCAACGTTCATACAGTTGATTGAAACTCTCCCCACCACCCTGCATATGAGTTCAATTAGCCTTTTTGCTTGCAATTTTATTTTATCTACCGGTTTTAATATTGCTATTATTTGTTCATGAAATATGAGGAAATTGGTAATGTAGTGTGTCACAGGGTTATATCTTTCTTTATGTTAAGATTTTGACTTCACAAAGATTAAATTTTCATATAGGAGTGCTTAACTTGTACTAATCATAGATCTCCACGTACGATTTCAGAGCATTTATAAAAAGTTTGAAGTGTAAAATTAAAGGAAATGTTTCAGGAAGTACGTCTTAGAGTGGCTTCATGGATGCATTGCCTCTAGATTGTATTATATACGGTAAGACTTAAAAAGTCAGTAGGCAACACATGAGGGTAAGAGAAAATGAAGAGAGAAACACGCACAGGAATTTCTTGATCATCTTGGTTGGATAAAAATGCTTTGTGAGCCTCTGGATTAACTTTCGCAATTTCATTCAAGATGGCACCTTGAAGGGCTCCAAGGTGTCTTTCTCTTAAGTCTGGATCTTTCATAACCTGATGATCACAACACAAGGCTTGTATATACTTAAAAGCATCCACATACAAATGGAAATGGATATATATTCATCGACTTTAGCATAAACTCTTGCTATCTATTGGTGCCGCATAGATTGACAGAAAAGACAATCTTTCAATAGGAAACAGGCAGTATGGCCTCAGGGCATCAGGAAGGGCAAGAGCTGAGTCAAATTAAACTCAAAAGGCCAACATATCCATAGACATTTTAAAAAGGAATCGATCACAAATGGTGTTTTAGCTCACAAAGATAAAGATTATGCTACCTAAAGCTAAAGTTGACCTTCCCTTCATACCTCAGGTACCCCACAGCTTTTTGCAATTATCTCGGCAGTGTAGAATGCACGTTTTAGGTCAGATGAATACACTGCAGAGATTTTAGGCTCCCTTGAAATCCTCTCAGCCACCTTGATCAGTAAAAAACAAATTCCAAATCACGTAAATGCCAATACAATGAATTCCGAATAAATTGCATGAATCATCACATACCGCAACCGCTTGCTGTCTCCCAGCATCATTTAAGTCCACATCCAAGTGGCCCTACACGAAAAAAAGACAATAATAGTAACACAAGTATCACAAACTATCATCTCCTGATGCTTTTGATAAAAAGAACTTCCTTCAAAGTGACCACCTACAGGAAACATCTTAAACATGATCTTTATTAACTTCTAAAAGTTCGAACATTGAGAAACCGATATAAATCCATACATGCACATCCACAATCTTCATCATCCATTTCCTTTTCCAGTTCAGTTTACGAGGAGACTATATTACAGAACACCTAAAATTCTGGCGGGCTGTTCACAGGCATTGCCATGAATCGAATCCAAAATCAACAACAGGAGTAATTTTAACAAAAATGTATATATTTTCTTTGCTTCACCTAATACAGCTGAAAAAGAATTGAATACACACACACACACACACAGACCTGAATTCGACGATCAGCATTCCACTCCGTTTCACCATGACGAATTACAATAATCTCTGCATAGTTTGGACCGACAGTCTCGTTGATTTCACCATTCTCAACCGAACCAGATTGAACTACAACTTCATCCCTGAAAATTCCACCAGTCAGCAATGCAAACCCACAAAAAAATCCGACTAACCCAATCTCTCGATTACCCATTTTCCGGGAATCAAAATATTTCCGTCCAAACAAACGGGAAAAAAGGAAAAAAAAAAAATACAGCGCGCCTCAAAGCACTCCATTTTGAGCCATCATCTAGCACAGCAAGGACAGAATAGAAAACGCAGGCAACAATCGGGCCACTGGAACTGAATAATCACCTCACTGAAAAACATAAAAATGTAAAAAATACGGACCTGGAGTTGGACTTGTAATCGGCCATGAAACTTCTGCGGATGATCAAGCCGCGCGACAACGCCGATAGATTTTCAGGCTTATGAAGAGCCGCGGTCTCCGACGAAGGTGGAGAGTGGGCGACGACGGAGAAAGGGAGGAATGGCGCGGAGATTTTACGGTATTCGATTCCAAGCTCACAGCGTACATCGCAAGCGATTCTAGTGATTTGCGGGCTTTATGGTGTGGAGTGCAGTACTTTGGGCCGGTCCATTTGTTGGCCCACTTTCAATATCAAATTGTAACAGTTTAGCGTGGGTGGACTACTACCCAAGTCCTTACTGTCCAATATAAATAGTCAAAGCCCAGTTAAGTTGGCTCTTCTTGTTACGTGTTTGCGTGTTTGAGAAAATTATGTGGTAAATCCGTTTTTATTAGTATATCTATATCTATGGAGTTTTTTTTTTTTTTTTTTTTTTTTTTTTTTTTTTTTTTTTTTTTTTAATTATAGATATACTAATTCTTACAATTTATGAATAGTTAATTTGTACTTTATTTCATTATTGGGTTATAAATTGCATTGTTCAGTAGTTTATGACTCGTTTATTAATGATTTATATATGATTTTATTTTGAAAATCATTGTAAAAGTTTTCAAAAAGTGAAGTAAATATGTAAAAGACCGGTTGGACGAACGCTTTATTGGTTTACTTTGTCGGTTCTAATTGGGAAAAATTTATAACTACTCCTCTTTAACAATAATTTTACATAACAGTTGCAAGTCATACATAATACCTAATTTACTCCAAACATTAGACAAAAATAGGCAGCAAAAAAAAAACCACTCTCTCTCTCATCCTATAATTTCTCTTATTTTTCTTCTCTTTCTTCTTTCTCTCTCCTACTTCTCTCTTCACGTTCTTCTTCTTCTTCTTCCCTTTTGTTCTTCTTTTAATGTTTCTCCTTCTTCTTTCTTCTTCTTTTTCTTCTCTTCAAACCTTATTACCTAAACTTAAAAGCAAGTGATTATATATATATATATATATATATATATATATATATGTATATATATATATATACGTAACAATTAAATTAAATAAAAGCAAGAAAAAATTATAAAATTAAGTTAACAACCACAACAATAGTTATAAAATAGAATACATACATATTATATGCATTCAAGAAATTATATGAAAACAAATAAATAAAAAATCTTCCATGTAACAACAAAGCAATAATAACATTTAATCAACAAGAAAACAACAGTAAAACAACATAAAAATAATTAAATGATACGATAGCAATATTTAAGTTAAAAAAAAAAAGATTGATGAATTGGTTATGTACCTACAGAACAATCAACAAAAAGGTTTGTTATTATAACTTAAAAAATTAATGATGTAAATTATGAAAAAAGAAACAAGATAGGTATCAAAAAACAACAATAAAACAACTATCAAGCAACATGCAAATAACTATCTATAAACAATAAAAGTTTTTTAGAAAATTGCAATCAATATGTTCGGATGCCAACAACCACATTGAAAAAGGTAAAATGAAAAGCAAACATTTACTATAAAATAATCACAATTTGTATAATTAAGAAAAGTTGGAGCTTTAGAATAAAAAATTATCAAATTTTTTGCTTAATGTCACTCCCATTCTCAAAACCCAACATTTAGTATTTGGAATTTCATATATATTACTTAAGTTCCCAACTGAGTGGAACACTTTTTCATACAAATAAGATTATAAAATTGGAGCAGCTGCAATTTCGATTAATAGCTAAAGAGAAGGGAAAAAAATCATTACTCGAACATGATAATGCCCCCGATGAAAGTCGCCCACAAGGCAACACCCAGGAAATGAAAAACAGAGAGGTGAGCCAATTTCAGTCAGGTCACGAGCACAGGAGAGTTCTGGCCGTCCGATTTCGATCCGAAGATTTCCGACTAAAAAATTAACCCAATTGCCAGAAACACTGGTTAGAAATCTTGTCATCCAAGCCATATCTTATTCTTTTTCGTTACTTTCGTCCTGAATTCATTTTGGAATCGAGTTCTGAGTAATCTTATTTGATTTTTTTGGGTGCTTAAGAACCCTAATAGAAAGAAGAAGCAGACGCCTAAGAAGAAAGAGGAAGAATATGAAAAGCAGAAAAGATTTTGGACAGTTTTTTTTTTCCATAAAACTGACAGATATTATGAAAAGTTGCGACAGTTAAAAAATAAAATCAAATAAAAGAAGCAACCGCCATATTTATTAAACCCTAAAAAAGCGTCCAAAAAAAAGGGTAAAACTGAAAATAGAAGGAGTAGTTTTGACTAAATAATAAGTTGGAGTAATTAGGTAAACTGTTTAAATAATAAGACAAGACGTGTACTTATTTCGTTCTAATTCATACTCTGCAGAAGGATTGTTAAAAGTTACTAATGGGTGGATCAACACTTGAGTCGGTAATGGATCGGCAGAACATTTGACGGAGGACTCTTGGGCTTTCTTTAATTACTTCTTGAGTAGTGCGCTCTGATAGGCTTGGGCTGGCTCATTCATACAAATTGTATATCTTGGGCCCAGTAATATTTTAGCATACAACATAAACCATGAAAATCTTGTCAATCAAATTATAATATAAGTAAATAGATGAAATTGATAATAACCAATTTACAAGATTATAAAAAAAAAAAAAAAAAGTAGAAAAGAAAACTCGTGGACTAATGACGGTGGCCGCATGTTGTGAAGCGCGTTTTATTGACTAACAGAGATTTTAATTTTAGTGAATTTTGCATAAGTCATGGATCCAATAAAATCGGAGAAGAAAATATCTTGTGAGATGTGGAAAAAGGCCATGTGTCTGGAAAATGTTTACCCGTTGAAATTAAGAAAAGACAGGTCAATCATTAGCAAGGCTCTAGAGGAATCAGAATTCAGGGGTCGTTGGCTAAATGTGAACACTGTTTTTATGAAATTCCATCTCACATTCACATGTTATTGGAAAATGTTACGGTAACTTTTCGAAATCATTCCGTCAGGATTTGTAATCGTTAGATCAACTATGTCGGACGGTTACATGATGATATACGGTTACAAAATCCCACGAAATAGTTTCGTTTCGTAACGAGACCTCAACATTTCCCTATATTATAAGTGATTATAAGTGATTAGAATATCACTTGTTATCTCACTATCATTTAGGAAAATATGTCTTTATCTTATGTGTTTAGTGTGCTACGCGTCTCATCAACAAATTAGTTTTGTAATAGAATTTCGTTTGGGCTTCATATAGGTTTTCACTTCTATGGTGTGCCTCATGTGCGTGGGACTCCACATGTTTTCCCTTCGTTTCTCGTTTTGCCCGCCCCCCGTTTCTTAATAAAGAAATTTAAACACTGTTATGGTGCGCTTCACGTGTGAGATGAGAATGTGGGTTTTGACCCCCGCACACGAGAAGGTGTGCATACAACAGCACGAGCGAGTGCGCGAGATGAGCCGACGGCAAGGGTGCGAACACGCGCATTGGCGTAAACAAGCAAGGTCGAGAGCTGGAAGCCGATAAGGTCAAGGCTGCAAGGACGAGCTTGCAGCACGAGGGGTCGCAGCCAAACGGGTTGAACAGGACGCTCGGATGGTCGACACTCGTGAGCTCGAACAAGGTTATCACGTGGTCGATATTCGCTAGGTCGATCGGGCAGCAGGGAGAACAGATGGACGGTACTCGCGGAGTCGAGGACGCACATGGTCAAGGTTGGAGGAGTCGACGCTAGACTCACGGTGTCGAGCAGATCAAGTCATGAGCAGGATGAAGCTAGTTGGGTCGAGCACTGTGAGAAGTATGTGGCTAGGCGACCTGGACACACGGTGGGCCGATCCCAGGAGCGCTCAACGATCGCCCGTCAATCGGTCAAAGAGATAGCCAAGAGAGAGTGCGCACGCGCGTTGGCCAAGGACGCACGTGACGAACACGACAAGGCCAAGAAAGCTGGGCAGACAGGTGCGTGCCTGCACGCGAGCAAGGTAATCGCGTGCGCGTATGCGGGGGGAGGCATGACAAGGATGACAAGCCTAATCCTCATAGGAATAGTGCTAGACCACGCAGGACTAAGAAAAGCAGCTGAGTATCGGTACGCGCGTGAAGGATCAGCGACGAGAGTATTCCTTGAAAGAATAGGCAACGCAGCTGGGAGCATATTCCTAGTAGGATTAGGCAAAGTGCGCTCGAGCACACTCCTTGGCGGATTAGGACTAGGCAATGCAGGCTCGAGCAGGATCCTTCAAGGTATAGGAGAGACACACGCCGGACGGACCCAAGGCGGCGCACGCTCGCGGGCGAACAGTGAGACCCTAGTCCTCGAGGAGAGGGCAAGGCGCGCGCGAGGGGACCAAGGCGGCGGGTGATAGCTTGGTCTTCTACTTGGAGTGCAACACAAGTCATTAGGATCCTTTAGATATTCAGTTTCCTTATTGCTTTATGATATCTAGATTGTTTAGGTTACTTAATATTTTATCAGTTTATTAGAGTTATAGTTAGTTTAGGATTAGACCTATTTGATGTCTATATAAAGGTCATTCCTCTTGTCAATTTATTCATTCAGAAATCAATACAAAAATCGAAACTTTTGTTCAAACACTTTGCTCTAGTTTTCTTATTGAATTCTTTTACAATTTTATTCGTTTCGAGGGGCGCGAGTGTGTGAATCTCCTAACACCTATCGTGCGATTCAAGGTGCGGGGGTGGCTTATCGACAATCGGGACACACGGTCTTCATCAGTGCGTGGGGCCACACCCGTTTTGCCCCATGTTTTTACAGTAAAAAAATTTTAAATCTAGTCATAATTTATTGAAGCAATTTTTTTTTTTTTCGTTGTTACAATTAAATGTTTATGCGGGATAACTAGGGTAGAAGAAAATTACGAGAATGGAAACATGATAGAGAATGACTATTATTATTATTATTATTATTATTATTATTATTATTATTATTATTATTATTATTATTATTATTATTATTATTATTATTATTATTATTATTATTATTATTCCTTTTATGATTAGTAGTTAATTGGTAAGAGAATAATTACTTGCTTAGTGGACAAGTAAATAATTATCTAGCTTGTTGGACAAGTTAGTATTAGGGTTGTAGGAGCCTTATTTAAGGGACTCCTCATCTATTGTTTTATTCAGTTGAGAATGAAATAAAAATTGATACCGCGAGTTTGCGTGTTTTACGAGAGAGTATCTCATTTACTCGTTTTATCCTTCCCACTCGTACCTTTTCCTACATCAGTTGGTATTAGAAGTCAGCACGATCACGATGCTGCCGCGCCGACGAGATGTTGCAGACGACAGGCGTGACGCCGCCATCTACAAATTGAGCCGCCATACCGAGGCGTTTGGCCGCGAGCTCAAGACGAGCGTCGTCAAATTGCAGATCTGTTCGCGGATATCGGAGACTATCGTCTTACTCTCCATACCATGATGCACGTGGATTGGCAGATGTACCGTGACGCCGGCGATCGGGGCGTGCACGGGGGATTTAGCGGCGGCCGTGGTGGTCGTGGTCCAGGCGGGGCGCCCCGCGGGCGAACACCACAACTGGCGTTCGTCGATGACGACGGTGAGCAGGTGGAGGGTCGGGAGTACGACGGTCCACTGATTTTTTATGAGGAGGCACTCGTGGCGGATGACGACGTGGCAGAGGTGATTCTTTGCTCGGCCGAGTCCGAAGGCCCCCCGATGTTTGATGAGGAGCCACTCTTGGCGGACGACGATGTGGCGTAGGAGAAGTTTGGTTCGATCGAGTACGAGGGCCCCCCGATTTTCGACGAGGAGCCGTTCGTGGCGTACAACGGTCCACCGATTTTTTATGAGAAACCGGAGAAGATTGGAGAGAATTTTTTGTATGACGTTCTCCATCCGCACATTCTTTCTATTTGTGATGTTATTGATGGACTCGTGATTCCGACTATCAAGTACGAGGTCATTTTGAGATGGGTCTTCAATTCGACTTATACGTTCAATTTTACAAAGGATATGACCCGAATCGTGGCTTTTTTTGGTACGGCTCCTGTGGGTTTGACAGCATGGTCAAGGCGCCGTGTTGGATGCAAGGGTAAGGAAACAGCTTGGTCTCGTCGTCTCGGATTCGAGGGCGAATCCTCCTCAACCGGGGGAGGATGATAGAGAATTATTATTATTATTATTATTATTATTATTATTATTATTATTATTATTATTATTATTATTATTCCTTTTATGATTAGTAGTTAATTGGTAAGAGAATAATTACTTGCTTAGTGGACAAGTAAATACTTATCTAGCTTGTTGGACAAGTTAGTATTAGGGTTGTAGGAGCCTTATTTAAGGGACTCTTCATCTATTGTTTTATTCAGTTGAGAATGAAATAAAAATTGATATCGTGAGTTTGCGTGTTTTACGAGAGAGTATCTCGTTTACTCGTTTTATCTTTCCCACTCGTACGCTTCCCTACATCAAAACATCAAATATACAAAGAAGTATTTATGGTAACATGTCAAAGCTGAAAGCCTGAAAGCATGAAAATATAATGCTTATGTGAGTGCTATATATCAGTGTTATAAAAGTCGCTAGGCGCTCGACCAGCGCCTAGGTGGCGCCTAGTCGGGGCCTATAAATCAGTAGTAAATACATTATTTTTTATTTATTTTAACTACTTGCAAAATAAAACTATATCAAGTTATTATAAATTGACATACCTAAGTCCAAATAATAATATAAATATAATTTCAAGAAAGCATACAAACAAAAAAATTACCGCCGAGCCCGCCTAGGAGCGGCGCGGCAGGTCCGCCTATGCCTGCCTAGGCGCCGCCTAACCGCCGTGCCCACCAAGGCCGCCTAGTAGCGCCTAGGGCCGCATGACTGATTTTTCTGCCGATTTGTGCAAATCGTAGGCGCCCGGGCACTGCCTAGCGCCTAGGCAGCCGCATAAACCGATTTTTAGAACAATGCTATACATAACATCAAGTGCTTAAGTGGTATTTGGATATTGTATCTTCAGGTAATTGTATTGATTAAATGTATGTAACTAAGAGTAATTGTAGTAATTTTGAATGCATCATTTAATCATGTGTAGAAATTATTTAGGGGAACTTGAAAATTAGTTCAATCACTGTATAGCATACATCACACTAAATTCGCTCGAGAAACTCAATATGTGTGAGTTAGGTAGACCGAAGGTTAGTTTGGAGGTTCTTCGGTATGACCTTCTATATCAGCTCGAGAGACCCACCGTCCATAGATAGATAGGTTGGAGACTTGAAGTTTGATTTAGACGTCCTTATTGATGACAGGTCGATAATTGAACAAGTCGCAAGAATATATAGTCATGAGATGAGAAAATTTGAGATTTGAGGTTATTCATTGCCAAATCTAACGAATTTGTTCCTAAATAATAAAGAAAATTATACATAACTAATATCAACAAAAGTTTGAATCTATAACGCGGATTTGACATTTTCTCCATTGTGTTTGTTTTATTTTTTATTTTTTTATCAATGCATATTAATGTGGTTGCAGCCTATCTTTATATTTATACAAGAGTAAAGCCTTTCATCTGAAACCCTAAGGTGTACTATAAACCCTAAACTAGCTAGATAACAAATACAACTTGCATGTGATAATCATATGCTTGCATGGCATCCATGTCATTCCTTCACTAGTTTGTTGACTGCGGTCAGTGCTATTAGCATTTCTAATAAGCCCCCTCAAACTGTTTCATAATAAAGTGCATGCTTTGTGAGAATGATCTTTTTATTTGGTAATACTACCATAAAGCCTTTGAATCCAGGGCTATATACAATGATGGTACAAGGTAGGCTTTTGGGGCTTATAGGCTTTTGGGCGCAAGTTTATGTGAATTATATGGTTCATGAGAGGAAAACATAGACAGACAAAAGATTTCTGAGTGTAATCAGGAGGCTAGAGGGATTCAAAAGAAGGTAGGAAATGCAATGATTTCTGAGGGATTCTGTTGAGCAGAAAAACATAGTTGAAAAAGCTTCATCCTCGTAGTGTAAACCTCGTAGTGTAAAGAAAGGTTCGATTGAGCGATAAGAGCCAAATATGTTTAGGTAGTGGACCTGTGCTTTCTCTAAGCTAGTCCTTTTTGTTCTAATGTATAGGGACGAGAATCTATGTGTAATCCCAGCTGAAGAAAGAATTGGTTTTAATGCCAAGAACCCACCACTACCATCACTCCGAAAGGCCTTAATGTTGGTATGGAATTGGATTTCAACAAGAGACATGAAGTGACTGAAGGCTACTTTTGTGTCAGATTTGTCTTTAAACAAATACATCCAAGTGAATCTGATTGCATCATCAATAAATCTTACATAATATCTATATTCTCTGTGAGATAAAACATGTGAAAGACCCCAAAGATCTTAGTGAATAATGTCTACATGTTTATAAACATGAGAATAAGATGAAGGGAAAGACAATTTATAGAATTTAGATTGCATATAAATATAACATAAAGAACTTGTCTTATTATCATGAAACTGAACGTTACAATGTTTGAGTGCTTTTACGGAAATTTCAAAGAAGGATGCCCTAATCTAGAATGCCAAGTTTCCGAACTTAAGGATCTTTTTGATTCAGCAACATTGCAACTTGATTGAAACAAACTAAGATGAGAAGTTGAATTGGGATATATACTTTGCTTGAGGAAATGAGCGTGAGTCTTCGCCTTCATAAGCTTAAATTTATATAGGCTATTCTCAAAATTCACTTCCAGAAGTACCTCTCTTGAGTTGAGATCCTTCACAAGACATTAATGAGGATAGTGTTCAATGTACACCCCATTATCTTTGAGAATTATGCAACGCTTATGGGATTTTTGTTTAGGTGAAGTATATGGAGAATATTTCTAAGGTGAATAGTGTGTTTAGAGCAATCAATGGGACACTTTATTAATGCTTCCACATATGCCGTAACCAGAACCTCTTTCTTTATTTCCACTTTGAGCGGCAATGTTTGCAGCCAGTTGAGGGCCATCTCCAATAACTGTAGTTTTTTCAAAGGATTCAATCTTGGCCTCAAATCTTTGAATGACAGAGTAAGTTTCAACAAGAGAGTACTTTTCAGCCCTAGAAGTGATAGACACAACTGCTGAGTTATATTCTGCACCAAGACCAGCTAATAGATAGAGCAGCTGGTCATTTTTAGTGACTCAGTGTCCACCCATGGCAAGCATATCATATATTTCTTTCATTTTGTTGAAATACTTCTTGATATGTGGATTTATATCAACGGCTAATAAATAATCACCCGAGTGATTGGGAAGATTATCATAAAGTGAAAGAAGTTCGATGATGGAAATAGAGAATTTAGATGTGAATCGAGGTCGGCCTCTGTGTGCTTCGAGTTCAGACCTTTAAGTTGTGTTTCTTGAATTTATTTTGAATGACTGTTTCTCGTACAGTACTTCTTGCTTGGATAATTTGGGTTTAGCCTGGTTGAGCTTGCTTGCTCTTGTCGTAAATTTTTTCTTGCCCATTTGCCATTAATGAAACCTAGGACTATTTATAACTAAACATTCACAGCTACTATTCATCTACTGTTCACCAAGCCATAGCGCACGGTTAACCAGAATGGCAGACATTGAATGAGGCGTGGTTGACTCTAAATGATGATTATCGGTCGTTTAATTTGACGGGCCTTTATCGAGGACATGCCACTCTAGGGACCTAAGGGTCGTAGGCATTCATAGTTGGTGGATACATCCCATCGGTCATCATTAGACAACAAGTGGACTTATTTTACTATTTCCTGAGATTGACTGCATCATGGATCCCGTCACCCGAGATATTCGAGATCGGACTTTCGGTGTGACTAGAATTTAGACTTCCCTTATTTTGCCTAGGACTGGGGTTTTCGTTTTAACTGTGAGCTCGGACTCTGCTCCCACTTGTTGTCCTTTTTGTCTGTCGGTCTTCAAGTTTGGGTCGTCTATCGTTGAATGATGAAAGCACGTCCGATGAAGCCGGCCTAGGAGTCCTGCCTCATGGGATTACTTAGTCAATAATTTGTATTGATGTAGGGTTTCATTCTCAATTGCATCAACTTGTCTTGGCTTTGGCTATCAAAGCTCGTTTTCAAGCAGCTCCAAATATCCTTTGAGGAGCTCAACCAACTATTATGATAAGGGTGTTTTAAGACAAGGATGAGAGCAGCCAAGAAGTTCTGAGCTGATCTTGTCTCACCCAGTTGAAGAAGCTCGGATTTATGATCATGTTGGTCTCTTCTACTGCATTTATTTATGTAATGAGCTTCTGAGGCGATGGAGGTGTGAATGAGAAATAACGAAATGACAACAATTCCACCTAGCAAATAAGAAAAGAAAAAACATGAGATCAATCTGCGCAATCATCTTCCAATCTAGAGTTCGCATGAAAAAAATATCATGAAAAAGATCTGAGAAAATGAACCTGAATTCACCTAATACTCAAAGGTGAAAATATGCGTCATTTTCGAGCTATTTTGATAGCCGATGGAAGATCGGGAAAGACTAGCAGACGGGACTATCAAGCCCTTTTCTAAGCACCTTTCTTACTTCTTTATTTGGTGATTGTAGGGGGGTTCGAGTTATGTTATAAAGTATAAACTACTCCTTGATTGTTGAAACACCCCAGAAAAAGAGTTTCTCTTGCCTACGAAAGGGAAGGATAAAAGAGAATTGATATGCTAATTCCTCGTAAGATAACCTTCGAGGCCATAGCCTCTAAGCGTTGTTATGATTTGTTGCTCCCAGATCAGGTAATTTTCTTCATTTTACTTCACTGCACAAGTTGGCTTTGCTGCTGGATGATGGTTTTACCAAGATTGATCGCTGGTCTAAAATATGACCAACAATATGTTCGAACTGTACACTGTGATATGTACTCAGTTTGGTCTGCACGAATAGGGATATGTGTGTGATTCGGTGTGGACTTAAGGTCCGAATGCTTTAGCTATCCATGACTTATATAGTAATAAATGAGAGCATTTACTCATTTCATTAAATGTTGTCCTCTCCTCCCTTATATAGGAAGTTTAGGGACCTTGTACATTTCCCTCTTGGGGCTTTTTTACACTTCTTTTTGCAAGATATTTTTAGATATTAGTCATTCTACATTAAATACTAATTGTACTATCTAATCTAATTCCAATATCAGTAGCCCGCCCGGATTGCGCCACGTGTCCTGGCTTTTTCCTAGCCGTCAGATAGGAGATTTGGAGGGATATCCCCATTAAATGTGCGTAGTACGGCTGATTTGGGTAATGATTAGGATAGATTTTGCTCGTTCACTCCTGCCCGTTCGGCGAGTGACATGTCTTGGTTGCGTCCGGTTTGTCCCTTCCACATGCACACGAATTTGTCACGTGTTTACCTTTGTAACCATCCGTTCGGCCTATAACCCGCACAAATGTTAATAATATTCCTAACACATAGAAACTCGACTGAAAAATGTTAGGGGGAGGGGGTACAAATCCTCAGCAAAATATACAACTTACTATTATTTCTTATTTGACTTTTACAATCCTTCATTGACTTGATCATACATCGTGATCGCACGTCATGATGCGACAAATTTAAATGCTTTCTCGACTGACCTCTACTAACTAGTAGTAGCGACAAGTAATGTTCGATCCCACGAGGAGTAGAAATTTTGTGAGTATTCTCGTATTAATCGAATTAAAACTAAGAAAGCAATAAAATGAAGAATTGGTTTTAATAAAAATAAAAATAACAAAAAAAAATCATATAAATTGCGAGAAATCCCAGTTTTCAGTTAAGTTATCATCCAGTCTAAATCTACTGTTAATTAATTTCGACGCTTTATCTAAACCGCTAACGAATTACCAACCCTAGCTAACAATAAGCTCTATTAACCGAATTTTCCTTACCAAATATTTAATCGAAATAAGTTATTTGACTAAACCTAACTAGTGGACAACCTACAATAAGCTCTATAGATTTAATTCATTAGCAACATTAATTCCTAGAAAAATAGATTAGTCTAAGCAACGAATGTGAAAGATTGGACCATTTAACCTATATCCATGCTACCCTAGAGATGCACGACCCCTAGTTTACTATAACAATTACAGATTAAAGTCTCGTCTTTAGCAATTAAACTATAAATATTCAATGTAGTTGGTCAATTTAAATCAAATACCATCTTTCATAAACATTATACACAGATAGCATGCATCAACTCATCAACAAAAATAAATACAGTGTCTTAATTAATCAACAATAAATAAAAATCCTTAAATTCACAGACAAATTTAAGTTAGGGTTTAAGCATCCCTTAAAACTAGATAAAACTAGTCTAACATACTAATAAAAAGAAATATAAATAAAAAAAGAAGAAAATAATATTCCCGTCATGTATATTTGTGCATTGTTGTATTATATCATCCTCTATCGTTTTGAAAAATAAAAAATAAAAAACCATAAGCCACAATGAAAATTTGTCCCAACATAGTAAAATTCAGATTGCGCAACTTGTATAATCCGCCACCCGTAACTAAGATTTGGGCCGAAAATGGGTTGATATCAGAGGCCCGGTAATGGATTGCGTGAACTTTCGTCAGATACTTCTCGTCCACAAATTAATCCAAAATACTGAAAATAACACATAAACATCAAAGCAAATAAATTCATCTAATAATAAATAAGTCGAAAAATACAAACATGCGAATTAAACGTATAAAAACACAATATTAAATATATAAAATACGCACATTTTTCGACCTATCAAATCGGAAGTTTGAACTCGGAGACTCTCCTACCGCATTGCAGGTCGAAGAGAAGACGATGGACAAAGACAATTAACAAAGACCCATTTTTGGAATTTCCCTTACGATCAAAATGCTGTGTTGAATGGTAGATTGGTAGTAAAGCAAACGATTTTTTGGGGCCACTTGTGAAAATTTCACATTAATCAGTCATGAATTCAGATAAGAACCAACTCCTGCTATTATTTGACTTCGATTTCAAATGGACTGTTAGTTCAAAATTTTATTCAGACAATTATTAAATTGTCGCTTGAAATTCGAACTAATTTATTTAGGACAAAATACATTCTTAATTACTATGTGCGATGATGAAATTCAGGTGGTCGTCCGTTTCAGGTAAGCTCTCCATTTAATACGCCAGCTGGCAGTCACGATGCAGCTCAAAATCCACTTTAAGTTCATTTTATTTTCTCTTTCGTTTTTTTTTTTTTTTCATGAAATTTTAATAGATAAACTTAGGTCATCTCGAGTCCTTATCTTTACTCTAGCGCAATTTTACTCTACTCTAGAGTAGAGTTAAACATTCTTTTCCCGTCTTTATCTCTACATTTTACTCTACATCAAATATATACTTTTTTATTCTTGTTTAATTCAAACAAAATAATTATATTTACATATATATATTTAATCTTATATAAATACTTATTACAAAAATACTAAAAATATATATTTTATTTATGTATATTTAATTCTATAAAAATATATAAAAATACAAAATTATTTAACATAAAAAAATATATTACACAAATTTTAATTTAACATAAAAATATATTTATTAATACACATTATACAAAAATATATCATTAATATTACATTAAAAATACATAAAATAAAATAAAAAAAAAAAAAACAAAAAACAAAAACAGAAAAATCTGGAGTTGTGTTGAGAGATAACGCCACACTGGAGACGCTCTTAATTGTGTTCGGTTAAAAAAATATAGACGATAATATATCAAAAAATAAAAATAAAAATGTAAAAGTTGTCTGTAACTCTAAAAGCGATTTTTAATAGTCTCATTTGAAGTCAATTAATAAGTAGGAATGCCGTAATTTTCAAATGGCAAAATTACCTTTAATATCATGTCATTTTTCGAAATGCATTTTTATTAACAACTTTTTTCACTTTTGCAAATCATATCATCTTCAGTTTGTTGCAAATTGATATACCGATTTGCATATCCCGTGCAAATTATATAACAATCTTTAGTTTGTTGTTCGACCACACCAGCTTTCCTATTATTGTTTTCAGATTGTTTGCAACAAACTAAAGATTGTGGTGTAATTTACAAAAATAAATTATCATGATTAAATTGCAATTTCGATGAAGGTCGTGATATACAAATTTGCATTTTTAAATTAATCAATTTGGAAGTAATTTTTGTTAGTAATATGAACTTCATTCCAAAACATCAATTTAGAAGTAATTTTTGTTAGTAATATGAACTTCATCCCAAAACTGACACGTACTATTGAATTATAGGTCAAAATTTGAATTCCCAGCTAATTTTGTCCTTAAATTAACCAATTTTAAAATTTGGCTGGAATTTTACACGATATGCGCACATATCTTATTAAATTTTAGTACGGACTTCGAATTTCAGATAATATATTATTCTCAAATTTCTCGATTTTAAAATTTATGTGCCTGCTTTAGTTTAATTTTTTTAATATGGCTACTTCTGATACACCTACATAAATATAAATATAAATTTAGAATATTCAAAAAAAAAAAAAAAATAATAAATAAAATACATGTTTGTGACATTTGAAAGTAAGTTGGAAAATAATTGGAAACATGCCGACATTAATTAATACTTTTTATTTGAATTTGAAACCGAAAAAGAGATTATTATTATTATTATTTTTTTTTTTTTTTCTCAAAGCTGTTTTTCCCTATTTTCCTCATATTTTCATACTGTGTTGTTTAGTGTTATTCGGAAGCAAGTTTTGATTTTTCTGAAATGAGAGTTGCAATTATGATGTTGACAAAAATATGAAAAGTCGACAATAGCATGATACACAATAAAATGAATCATTTTAGATTTTTCACAAATATTACGGCTATGTTTGGTAAGCCAAATAAGCTAGTTTAGGTATTTTGTTAGCTTATAAGTTATTTGTATTCAAATAAGCCTCGTTTAGTAGGTGAGACTTTATTAAAAAAACTCGAGCTTATCTTAGGGCATCCACATCCCTTAACATTCATTCAAACACAATTTACACTCTCTTTCATCCACATCATCTCCACATCATCTTTTCACTAAATATCTCCTCATTTAAACACACACCCACATTCCTACATATTCATTTAAACACATATATGGGACCCATTATTCATTCATTCAATATAAAATTTTGATATTATATTCTTAAATATTGAATAAATAATTAATTTAAATAAAAAAACAAAAAAGAAAAAGAGAAAACCACGTTCAATATGTTGAACGCACAGGTGGGACCTCCCTTTAAATGAACGCAACACATCCATGTTAACGCCACAGAAGCGTGTAAACGCACAAATTTAATTGTGCAATGCGGATGCTCTTATAAGCTACTTTAGGTAGCTTTTCAAATAAATTAGTTAAATTTTTTATTTCAACTAATTTATCAGCTAATTTTACCAAATTCTTTTATCATATAAGTTAGCTTTTCAGCTATAAATCATAAGTTATAAGCTATTATAAGCTCAAAAATTACATATAAACTATAAGCTAGTTTATCAGCTATCAGCTAGATTATCAACCAATTTTATCAACAACAAGATAAACTCATAACTAGATTATCTTTTTGGGTCCCACCAAAATTAAAAAATCAAGTAGACCCCACTCCATGTGAGTGTTATGATGTATGTACATTTATTATTTACTTGTAGCATTTTCCAACATCTTATACGATATAAATTCCAATTAAGTAAGTATTGATAATGAAGTTTAATTTTGCATTAATAATAGATGATTGAATATGCTCAACACAAAACAATAATGGATATGCTGAAAACAATACCACGAGATAGCTATAGTATGAAAATGAGTAAGGTAAAATAAAAATGATTAATTGAATAGGTTATAGCAAAGACAATAATGATGCTAGCATAGCTTTTAAATTGGGAGTCACCCGGAAGGCCTCCGAGTCATCGGGTCACCAGTTTAACTGTCAGATTACTGTATCAATTGTTGAACCAGATAATTAATTTTAAATTTTTAAAAATTATATGTATATTATATTATATTTTTTTCATATAAATATACATAAAAGTAAGATAAATAAATGTTTTGTACATCGAAGTATTAATACATCAGAGTATTAATAGTATTGTATCTCATAATAAACATTTACCATATAAATATATACATATAGATTATATTTTTAAAATAAAGAATAGTTTTCCAAAATATTATAGTGGTTGGGTCAAACCGAGTTGGCTCGCCCGGGTTGATCCTCAGGTCGACCTGGTTGACAGATTATGACCGGGTATGTTGTCACCTGGTATGAAGCACCCACCTGAACCGGTACTGGCTTCGGGTTGACGGGTTCGGGATTGACCCGCCGGGGCAGTCCAAATTGAAAACTATGGATGCTAGACTTGCCCAATAATATTGTTTAAAGACATACAAAATAATAGTAATAATTATTAATATCTTGACACAATGGATACTATAAATGATGTGTAAGTACAGAGATTATTGATTTAAAGTTGATGTAACGTGTAGAACTCCACGATATTTGTAATGTGAGTAATATCTAAACTTTATATCAATCAAATTGTTATTGAAGCATGATTTAAAAAAAAAAAAAAAAAAAAAAAAAAAAAAACATGTGTATACATTAATATATACAAATTACCTCAATTGGAAGAGTCCACATGGGTATCTTAAAATTTACAAAACAAAAGATCTCAATACATAGCGTTTGAATGTGAATATCTTGAATATTATATGTTGGTATGACTCATATATTGACAAAGGAAGAGGGCAGGCTGATGCCTGGGCTGGGTCGATTAGTTGGGTCGGGGTGCGGGGGCGGAGCCCCCGCGGTATAGACGGGGGTGCGGGGGCAGAGCCCCCGCGGTACGGTACAGGGTATTTAAGTAAATTTATACCTTGTAGGGTTTTAGTATAAATACATGGTGTATTGATGTATTTGATACGATTGAGAATAATAAAAGACCCCTCAGCCGCCGTGGACGTAGGCACATTGCCGAACCACGTAAATCTTGTGTTTTTTTTTACTTTTCTTGTTTTTAATTCGTGTGTCATATTGTCATCTTCACTCAACATTATATAAGTTTTTACCCAGGGTTCCATCATCTCAATACTATAATATTAGTTTCGCCCGACAGTCTTAAGATCTATAATCATGTGCAACAGTTCAAGGGAAAAAAAATTGGCAGGAAAATTAAAAACTGTCACATTTATCGACAAGGATAGATTCAAGTGGTAAGCAGTTTGATGTCGCTTAAACAAAATCTTAAGTTCGAGTTCTTGTGATGCAAAAAATCTCTATTGAGAGACTCACCTACCATTATCAGGTGTACAACTCGAGTCGACCAACAGATTAATCGGGCAAATTTAATCAAAGCTCCAAATATCCTTTAGTGGGACAATTGGACAAAATCCACTAGTTGGCACATTCTCAAAATTAGACGCCATAACTTAAATTTCAACGAAAATACTAAACAATCGGTCCCGCCATTAAAA
>CACSLK010034050.1:893893-914332 GCA_902706635.1 Striga hermonthica | reverse complement strand
AAAAAAAAAAATTATAACTGATAAGTTGGTTAATATGTTAATATGTTATTGAAACATATATATTTCGTAAATGTTATTGAAACTCGGCTTATATATAGTTGGTAATTTAGTTAATACTTAATAGTTCATAAATATTCTACATAATTTATAGTTGAATATAACTGATAAGTTGGTTAATACATAATAATTCATAAATTTATCTCTAAATAATTTATATATAGTTGAATATAATAAGTCAAACTTATTTGAATACGATAAGATCACAAGTCAACTAAATACGTTATAAGTTAATTCACGATGCTTACCAAACTCTAAATTGCTCGATTAGCTTAACTATTATTATTATTATTATTATTATTATTATTATTATTATTATTGTTATTAAATAGGAACATTGTTTTTTTGTTTTTGATGTTGAAACCAGCCGAGACAACTTTGTGCTTAGGCTAACAAATTTGATTGGCGGTCCAAAGTATGATGGCAAGTACCTCAAATCACTGGTCCAGGGGCTTTTAGGTAATCTCACCTTGAGCCAGACCTTAACAAATGTGGTGATACCCTCATTCGACATCAAGCGCCTGCAGCCAGTTATCTTCACCACCAAAGATGTAAGGGGAATTAATTAATTAATTAATTAATTAATTATAAACTAATTTAATTAATAACTCAACTGAATTAATTAACTATCATGAATTAATTAATTTTAATTAAATTTCTAATAATGAGGATTAATTGGAACAGGGTAAATCAGTTGTTTCCAAAAATGCCCTTTTGTCTGACGTGTGCTTGGGCACGTCAGCTGCCCCGACTTATCTGCCACCTCACTATTTCGAGATCAGAGATGGTCGCGGTCAAGTTCGAACCTTTGACCTTATTGATGGAGGGGTTGCTGCTAACAATCCCGTGAGTAGCCAAGTGAAAATATCTAGATTTTTTTTTTTTTTTAATTAAAAAAAATTAAAACTCTAAGTGGTCTCGAACTTCGAGCCTTGGGAATGCAGCATTATTAAAACTCTTGAGGGAGAACTTTGACGCCCTTGTGGTCCTACCCGGCTCGATTCCGGATTAGTCGGTTCCCCTGTGGATCAGGAAACCAGAAGGTCCCTACCAAAAAAAAAAAAAACATGAAGCACAAAAATAAAAAATAGTCAATCATTTTATTTTAATTGACTATTATGTCTCAAGTTACTACTATTTGAATATTTTAATTTTTGCTATTCTAATATTGTTTACAAGAACTGCAGACCCTTGTGGCCTTAACCCACATTTCAAAACAAATCCTTGTGGGAGATTTTGAATTGGAGGGCATGCAGCCGATGGACAGCGAGCGCATGTTGGTGCTGTCGTTGGGCACCGGTGTGGCCAAGCAGGAACAGAAATACAGCGCACGAGAGGCCGCCGGGTGGGGCTCCCTCTCGTGGATCTTCAATGGAGGCTCGACCCCCGTCATCGACGTGTTCAGTGATGCCAGCTCAGACATGGTCGACATTCACGTCTCCACCATTTTTCAGTCGTTACGCAATGATCATAACTACCTTCGTATCCAGGTATATATATTACAATGCGCCTTTGGTTTTATAACCACTTTTTGTGAAAGCATGAATATAACAGTCATTTTTCATTACGCAAACAACACGATTTCTCTTACTACCAGAAAGCGTTTCTAGAATTTTGGTATTCCAGAATGGTTTCTAGAACAAATGCAATCTATGTCTATAAACCATTTTTGGAATTTCCAGATTCTTAGAAACGATTTCTGGTAGTAAGGATAATTGTGTCATTGCACGAAGCAAAATGACACTTATTTCATATTTCCACAGCAAAGTTACTATATATTTCATCTTTTACAAGATTAAACTATTTACTAATATTATCTATATGGTAAAAATAACGTCGAATCTTGTTGTCACATAATTATACATGTTTGGGTTGAAAAAAGGATGACACGTTGTCTGGGGATGCGTCGTCGGTTGATGTCTCGACTGTGAAGAACATGCAGACGTTGGTACAAATTGGGGAAGGGCTGCTTAAGAAACCGGTGAGCAGAGTGAACTTGGATACGGGCCTGGCTGAGCCCGTTCAAGGGGGCGGCACAAATGAAGAGGCTTTGGCCCGGTTTGCGAGGATGCTTTCGGACGAGAGGAAGTTTCGCCTGGCGAAATAGGGGCCGTGATTGACAAAGTCTTAGCAAAATTCATACTATACAAATACAAGTCGCAGAAATATAAGATAAGAAACAATATTAATATGGAAATGTAGTTTACTAGTTGCAATGGTTAATTACATTTTAAGGTTACTAAAGTTAACTATTGAAATGAAAGAAATGTTATTCATCAAGAAAACAATATATATAACACGAAAATTATTATTTTAATTAAATTTCTTGTATATATATGATCACACTACTTAATTTTTAAAATACTACATTACAACGAGTATGATGTAATTTTTTCTTTATTTTTTCCCGCATCATTCCAAACTTCCATTCCCACACAGTCTGCAAACTTAATCAATGAAAGGAGATGGATATAAGGTACTTGTGACGGCTAAAATCGAAGAACGAAAAAGAAAGAGGAAGAAAGAGTACACGAGCACAAAAGAAAATGTTCTAAACACAAACACAAGCGTTTTCGAACTCAAAAGCGCAGCTAGGATCAAGTCGGGAGAGGAGGAACAACAGAAATTTCGTATTATGACGAAATACAAAAAAAAAAAAAAAAGGTCTGCATAAATCAGACGAAGATCTCGACTAGGAGAGAGGCTAGTGAACAATTTCACTAGAAGAAAGCAAGGTTTCAGATTAGTTAAAGAAAAACTTGAAGTAGAAAAAGGTACAGTCTTTGGCTTTCATGTGACTACAGAATGCATATCCTTATAAGTTAATTTCCAAGCCAAAAGAGCATATATGGTTCGACAATACCGAAAGAGAACAATTTGTGGACATTTAGCTAAACCCCAGGCAAGGATACCAATTAAAAAAACAATTAAAACACGACTACATATATTTAGTCGATCGAAAAGAGATCATCCAGTTTGATTCATAAAAAAAAAGAAAAAAAAAATGTATGAAGGATCAACGGTTAGTCTTTCCAGAGATGCTCATAATTCATGTTCAGTGCACCGTAACTAAGACCAAATTTGGGTTCAGAGTTGAGTAAAATGCTGCCTTGTTGTTTGCTAACAAGTAAAAGCACTTTTCAAAATGGTTCAAGGGGCTCCACAGAGTTCCTAGTAACCTGCTTTTAACCAAAAAAAAAAAAAAAAGTAAAAGGAGTAAGTTCCGACTTCAACAGCTCATTAAACTGTACCGAGAAAAGGAAAGAAAACATCGAAAAAGAAAGACGAAAATACTTACTCTATGCAAACACTACAATTCTACTGAAACATCCTTGCATATGCTTTTTTCTCCAGTTCACGCCTATCAGCTATCTGTGAACATCAGAACATATCAACTATTTAAGAGCACTGACTACTCGTGACTCACTATATTGACGGTGTATAAACTTGAAAAATTCCTCACCTTCTTCTTTGCAGCAGCAAGCTCTTTCTTTATACCACCTACACAAAATTAAAGGCACTAATGAAGTTGTTTAATATCTAGCAACTGTAAATTCAACAACTCAAAATCATTCCGTGCATAGTTACCAATTGTATTCGATGAAACTTCTGAAAAAAGAGAGTTATATGCTCCTTACCATCAGTCGGCTCCAACTCTAGTGCTTTCTGAAAACTTTGGGCCGCATTGTCCAGGTTATTGAGTGCCAAATAAACCTGAAAAGTTTCGAACAAAGTGATTGGTCTAATTTATATATCAATCATGTCAAAACAAGAATGGAGTAGAATTGGTGCACAAAATAACATAAAGGACTAACCTGGCCTTGGCGGAAGAAAGCTTTTGGATTATCTTTTCCATCACGAATCGCAAAGTCTGCATCCAGCAATGCTCCTTTGAGATCTCCCAACTTCAATTTGCAGGTCTGAGTGAAAGAATCGAGCAAATTCTCGAATTAGCAGACGCAATAACCGAGTGGTAGTAAAAGTATTTGGACTGAACAGTGAACATAACTCAACAAGAAATATACAAAAGAAATAAATATGATGCAGATCGTTTGTTAAGCAACAGAACATATATAAAAAGTTCGCTAAAAAATGGAGAAAGATGTTCATTGCATTCTTCAGTCGAGACTTACTGAGCTATTGGTAAGGATTTGAGACTTAGTTTTCATCAAAGATGTACTCTGCTCTGCACAACCATATGTATGATTTGCTGTCAGCCTTGTCCATGTACTTACAACAACAACAACAACAACAACATAGCCTTGTCCATGTACTTAATCGAAAAAATACACTGGTAATAATAACTCGTAATATTTGCATCATGTAAAGAAAAAAGAGTTGCACCTGGATTTACATCCTCCATATCCCAGCACAAATCCATATACTTGAGTGCCTTACGATACTTTCGGGTGGCCATCTTGTAGTCTTGTTTCTGCACAAATGTAAAGAAGAAAAATATGTTTAATTTCTGCAAAAAGCTGTTTTCATTAAGAAAAAAAAAAAAAAAAGAAAATATATATACAAAAGGGTATGTCAAATCCAAAACTACCTTATACCACTCATTCCCCACGGCTTTTATAGACTCTACAGCAGAAATCAACCACAAGACATCAGTAGGTTTCGAATCAAGATCCATAGGCGATTCGGGGTACATATCGCCATCTCCAAAGAAGTTGATTGTCCCATCATCTGCTCCCTCGGGAATTTCTCCACAATCGATGATCACAACATCAACACTCGGATAGTTATCATCGGCAGTGCTAACATGCTCGAGCGCGCGAAGGACCCCAAATCCTTTGATCATCTTACCAAAAACGACGTGCTTTCCATCTAGGTGAGAGGATTGGGTTGTGATGATGAAAAACTGAGACCCGTTTGTGTCTGGACCGGAGTTAGCCATTGATAGTATCCCTTTCCTCGAATGTCTCAGCTCGAAATTCTCATCCTCGAAATGCTCTCCGTAAATGGAACCTCCGGACACTCCATCTTCCGAGGATATATCACCACCTTGAATCATGAATCCTCGGATGATACGGTTAAAGCGTGAACCCTAAAGGAAACGGACCAATATAAAGTTTTCAAATGAGAAAACCTTAAAACAGAGTGCTAAAGCAATGTGCTGTGATTAATCTCTGGTGTAAGCGTTCTGAGATGTTATATAGATCAGAAAAAGGTGGCAATCATCATGATTAACGATCGACTTTGCTAACAAGTTCACTGTTTCATTGAAGGCAAAAGAAAATGATTCCGTAATTTGATATCTAACCTTTACAATTGAATTGTAAGAAACAAAATACAAAGGAAAATGCAAAAATCTTCAGTCCTTAACCAAAACATAAAATACACACCCATTCGAACCTACAAAAAATCGAAATCAAGAGACGGCGAATGGTTCCTTTTTCGGTTCCAGCTGCTTAAGTACTAATCTATTAATCATTTTCCTACGGAGCATTCAGAAAAAAAATAAAAACGACCCGAAACCAACATCATACATACATAACAAAGTTATATGGAAATATAATTGTACGAATTCACAAATCTTGGTCAAAATACAATAAAATAACATCAGTAGCAGAAACAACTACAAGAAACAATATGAGTAATGTGGGTTCCTGTTGCTCAATGCTTACCCCACAAGAACAAAAAGCACTTTCAACAAGAATCATATTTTACTGTGCGCTAACTTTCACCACAAGGCATATTTTGCATCCCCACTACACAATCATGCAGAAAAAAGCTCCATCACCCAAACAAAAATCAACAAGCAAGCTACTTTTCACCCCCAATCGCCACCTGAAATGAAATCCGAAAACCTAACAGCCACTACAGCACAACCATGCACACATCAAACAGGCAAAACAAGAAAAACCAAAACGAAAAACACCAAAATGAAAAAAGCCCACAAAAGCCCGAACCTTGTAATGGAGGGGGACGCCGGTGTGAGGGCTGACGCCTTTCTCCCCCGTACACAGAGCTCTGAAATTCTCCGCGGTCTTAGGCACGACGTCGCTGTACAGCTCCACCACCAACCTCCCTTCCCTCTCGCCCCCAATGCTGATATCCAGAAAACACCTCGGGTTCGCCATTTTTGAACCTCCTCTGCAGATCTCAAGCGGAACCCAGAAAAAAATAATGGAAAAAAGAACAAAAATCCGAAACAGACACGGACTGGTAAAAGCTCTCGGGGGACCGAAGCTCGACGCCAAAACGCCGATCAGCAAAGCCGGGCCGTTAGATCAGAGGATGAAGCCCCCAAAAGGGTTTGCGCTTTTCAAGAATGGGAGACGAAAAGCAAAAGCAGGAAAACATTCCTTTAAAAGCAGGCGGTTTTGGGAGGGACTGAGGTTTAGCGTATTGGTGCAGAAGGCAAAAGGGAGGGGCGCAGAGAATAGGACGGGACTGTGTACTGTCACTCTGTTTTTTTCTCAAAAAAAAAAAAAAATGAAAAATGAAAATATTATTTAATGAATACATGAAAATGTTTGAAATTTTTTTTATTAAGTTTTAATATTTTTATAAAAAAAGAGTTTTAAAATGAAATGAGATAGTCAATTTTTTTATATGGTGGCAATTGTTTGGACCTTTTAATATTTATACTAAATAAGAGTGGATAAATATATCTTACATAATTTTGAATTTGAATAAATTTTATTAAATGTTAATAAAAATCTCAAAGGAATACTCTAAAGTCTAAAGTCTAAAATGTAGTATAATAATATACTGGCAGGCTGAAATTTTTCCTGTGTACAACATGGGAAGCAGTATGTACAAACATTTTGTGGTGTTAGAAATAAGTATTTATACATGAATATATTGGCGGTCCGAAAGTTATGGATAATGCTATAGTCTTGTTTTCTGTTGGTATTTGTAATTGTTGGATGAACATGCAGCACTAATACACACGACATTTAACAATTACAAATCGAAATAGTTCCGTAACGCGATTGTGGTTTTAACCGAAAGTTAAAGGCTGTACGTGTGATCATGGTATTGTTGGGTAGCCCACACACTGTTTGAGTAGGTGGCATGACCTACTTTTTAACTTCTTTTTTTTTTTATTGTAAATGATTAAATATCAATTGTTGGGAATTATTTGGAAAATATTCTACAATCTTCAATCATGCTTCAACCAAATATATTATGAACAATTTTTGACTACAATAATCAAAGTTGAAAATGGTGGACTTTTTGAGTATCAACTAATTTTATATTTTTCTTCAATAATTTTATAACCATAGTATTGGTGATTTATATTTTCGGAGCTTATTTTTTATTTTTCTTGATGATTAAGCCTTTCTTGATGAGTAGAAAGGGTCATATTTAAGTTTTTTTCTTTCTACGAGGTGAAATAGAATACTTGTTTTCGTTTGGGCTGCCTTTCTTCTCAACTTCGTCTATCCTCACCAAGTTTGATTTCAAGGATCGGCCTTGTTGCTCCTTGGTCAGCGAAGGGGGCATGGATAGGGTCGGGCATTGATTCGTTGTGGAAGACGGGTTTTCTATGACTAAACTGCGCACTACTTATAACTGAACTTCGCTTCATTTCTTTTATAGCGCTTTCCCACTGCCTCAGGTCCTTATCAAGAGTCTTAAATTGTTCTTTCGCTCTTGGTATTATTGTTATGAAGGCCTAACCTCTCTCTTGGCAGAAGGTTATGGAATCCCGCAGAAATTCCTAGAGACATACCATCAGAAAAACTTCCTTAACCGATTGGGTAGATCAGGAAAATAGCGGTAGCATTTGCAACATGAACTTATTTTTTAATTTATAATATTATGCGTCAATTATTGGATAATTTGATGAGTCTATGCATATCTTTTATCCTACATTCTTATTACTATTTTAATCTTATAAAACATTTACTAAATGTATTTTGAGATTCAAAAAAAAAAATATATATATATATTAATTATCAATGCGAGTCGGTATTATTGATATCTTATCCCATATTATTATTACCAAAGGCAAAATTCAATCGGGTTACAAAAAGAGGGGACCACATAAAGATAGAAACCAAAAAAATATAATTTGTAGCATTCCATATCAATTTGAATTTTTAATAGTCCTTTTTACAGTTTTACCTCACGAAGATAGAAGCCACATTCTTATAATTTTTTTTTTATTTTTTTAAAAACATAATATATAGTAATATATTTCCGTCCACCTATAATTTCTTCTATAAGCACATTAAAAAACAAAAAATGCAAAGTATACTAATTTTGACTGTTTATGAAAGTACGTGGTTTATTTTTTCATTAGTTTTATTATACCATTTCTTGGTTTCATATTTAAATGATCTACTTATAATTTTAATTTAAATGATCGTATTTTGGTGAAAATATTAAAAAAAAAAAAAGTTGTAAACATGTAAACTATACTAGGGCTGCAAAGGAGTCGAACGTCTCTGCGCTCGAGTGAATGCTCTACTCGAGCTCTAGCAGTTTAATCGAGCAAGTGAGTCGAATTTTGAGCATCATTTCAATAGGCTTGCAAACTAGACGAGCCGCTCAACTTTTTATTTTACATAAATCACATATTGTTTAAACCAGTTTTTCCATTGATTTATTTCAGAACTTGGAACGTCAGGAGTCCATTGATGAAAAGGGGCTAAGGAAGGCTTGAACCCAATTCCTATTGTACCTTAAGTAGGGATTACTGTCGCGAAAAGG
Organism: Striga hermonthica; assembly: GCA_902706635.1. Classification (NCBI taxonomy): domain Eukaryota; kingdom Viridiplantae; phylum Streptophyta; class Magnoliopsida; order Lamiales; family Orobanchaceae; genus Striga; species Striga hermonthica. Next base: position 905,605 of record CACSLK010034050.1, on the reverse strand, counting down.
GGATTTTCTTTCTTACTACCAGAAACTTCTCCTTCCTGGTACTTTTTAATAAGGCAAAGGCACCATGTAGCCTTAGACATAAAATTTAGTTGTTAAAATTCGAGCTGAACTCGAGCCACGTCGAGCATCGAGCCAAGCTCGAGCATTCTTATGTCACGAGTCGAGTCGAGCACCATTTTACATGGCTGTCGAGCTCGAGCACTGAAGGAAAAAAATTAATCTACACTCGACAAGGTCTATGCTCAACTCGTCTCGACTCTACTTATTTGCAAACACTAAATACTAAATGAAACTAAACCAAGTACCATGTCTTATAGCATCACAACCACTCAAAACACACCCACCCACCTTTGATTTTACAGTTCCTCAACAACCATAAAAACCTACATGGCCAACTTAAAATCCACACTTCACAACAGCCCTTTTTCTTCATTATTTCATAAAACTTCACACACACACATTTTACAATTAAAAACTCTTCTAATTCACCACCCTACAGTTTCTCCTAATCTCCCCTTGCTGCCCTGTGAGCACACCTATGCTGCTCATCTTCACCATCGAAACAGCGAAATCCTTCGTAAACATAAACGGCCATTTCACGTAATTCAAAACCAATGCAGCCGTCTTGTTGTCGCTCATCAGAGCCTGGTCAGACTGCAGAAGGCCCGAGTTGTTAACGAGACTTTTAAAATACCCATTGTCGAACTTGCTCGACGTGGGGTCCAGAGGCGCCAAGTTGGTGTCCGATTCGGGTTGATTCGGGCATAAGCCCTGCAGTTGGGTCAAAAGAGACAAGTCGAGTGTCGGATCTGGGTTTCCCGCCCCATCAGAGTCGAAAAGCCTCGATTTGAACGTGAAGCATTGAGCAAAACCGAGAGTGTGGCCGCCTGCAGTTTTAGTCGCAAATGGACATTAGTTCAAAACCCGGTCATTTTTCGAACATTAGTTTAACTTAAATCATAATACGAAAATGGGTTCGGGAGAAAGAGGTCGTTAGAGGCGAAATAAGTGGTACCTGAGAGTACAACCATGTCTTTCATATCAAGGCCTTTTGCTATAAACTTTGCAGTGATATTCTCCAAGGACTCGAAAGGCGAGGGAAGGTCGGTATTAGCTGCAGTCTCATTAGCCGTTCGGCCATCTCGACGTCCCAAAGGCAGAGGAATAAAGCCCCCTCCACTCTGTATTATTTACATCATTAGTTAGAAAGAAAAAATAAAAAATAGAGTTGTTGAACTTTTAGAAGGCGTGTGTAAGTTGTACCAGAAAGACAGCCTCTCTTGAAGCAATAGTCAATATATCAGCACAAGAGACGGTTAATGGGCAAGCCTTTTCGACTTTATCTTTTATCGAGTCAATGACTTCATACCCGCGGGCCGAGTTACGATTGGGGAATGCGTTTTTCTCTCCAGTGAAGGCGCTGTTACTATCAAGTAATATCGACCCATCACATCCCTACACGCAAAAAAAAAAAAATAAAAATAAATACAAATAGTGCATATGAAGATCGATAAAAAGTGCATATGAAAATGATGCATGCATGTGGAGCTAATAATAGTGCGGGTTACATTCACGAAACAGTCGTGGAAATGAAGGCGCAGAATAGAGGCAGCAAGCCTTGTCTCGTTGACCATTGCTGACCAAACTCCGAACCTCACAATCTTTGTCAGGTTCGGACAACTTTTCTCGTAAAATTTGTAGTCGAGCTGGCTGTTGCCGAGTGTAACTAGCAACAGAAAACCGAAAACGGGCATAGATGGAAATCGAGAAGCACGAGGATTCATTTTGCGAGACAAGTAAAGATTCTTGATTATTTGTTTCTCTATCAATATCGGTGAATTGACAGTATGGATGAGGATAACCGAGCATTAGAGGCCGCAATTTATAAGGGACAATGCAGCTGATATGCTCACTTGTTATTACTGGGGAGTGTCAAAAAGTCACTCACTTGTCCCTTTCAGTTGAGTTTGGCAAAACTCCACAAAAGTCCACAAAGCTGTCTCAGTGGGTAAAGGAGTCAGCCAATAACAGTAACACCACCATGAGTTATAATATTCTCAAGTGACAGATTATATTATCTACCTAAAGCATCATGCAATTAAGTTATGCAAATGGGAGCACCATGAACCAAAATTTACTCAAAAAAAATCCGAATTTGAAGCACTTACACAACATGGAAGCACGACGAACAAAAGTTAGTCGAACAAATCCGGAAAGAAGTTAGTCAATATTTTTCGGCATTTAAGGTACTTATTTCAAACTTGGCAGCTGGAGCAAGTGATCATGAGCTTTTCAGTGATCTCCATAACTAATTAGTGATCAGCTCAATCAGATTCCCACTCACGCAGGCCTGTAAGAAGTCAAAATGTCTAGATTAAAAAGTATAGCCGCCATGGCAGCTGATAGTTGCATGATGATGTTGGCCATTTCCAGGCACTAGTGTGATCTTGAGACGGCGAATTTGGTCTAAGACACTTGGTGGAGCATTTTAGCACTATCATTAGGTATTATGAGAATTTATTAAAAAAAAAAAAAAAAAAAAAAAAAAAAAAAAAAATGAAAAAGGGCCGATGACTTCGAATGCGTTAAATGTTGCTAGCGATGATTAACATTCGTGTCTGATTTTCGAAAATTCTGAGTGCATCATTTCGAATGTTGGGTTTACACTCCAATCAAAATGCAGACCCCATTGTATTTTGTGTTTTTAAACATGTATACATATTTGTGTTTCTCTTTGTCATAGTTTTGGCATTCAGAAATGCTACACCAGGAGATACAGAGAACAATTTTGCTCTGGAACAACAGTTTGCAGCCTATCTACAAAAGAATATAAAAATAAAACAAAAGAAAAAATCTTTCACTAACTAGCCCCTGACCTGAAACTCTTGGGTTATATTACAATACATACAACAGTAGTAAGCATACATTTCCCAGAAACACACAATCACACTAAACGTACATTTCCCAAAAAACCCCTAACCACGATTTTTCGCAACTTCACTCTCATCATGGTTTACGAAGTTCTGCAGCTACAGCCCCAAATCCAGGGGAGAAAACTCTTTGTTTTCTGAATTCATTAGCAAGGCAAATCTGGCCTTTGCCAAGCCTTTCAAGCTTCTGCTAAATGGATTATTTCGAGACGGCCTTATTGGTTAATTAACAGGTGAAAATGAATTGTGCACCAAACCAAAAACCAAAGGCAACTCTTACTTGGTACTCGATTTCCCTTGCTTGAGGTCGTATGGCCCTTGATCGGACTTACGTCTCGCATGCTCTCTCGAGGCTTTGGTATTGGCCTGCCAGAACATTCAAGAACCGATCACCATTAGCATCTTTCACAAAGGGACCATTTTAGTATTTTACAATTTAATTGGTCACACTTTGAGTAGCTTTTGTAGTTTTCCATATAGAGGGTAGCTTTTTCAGTTAATCCCTATAGTAAGGTAATTACCAATAATCGCGGCTCTTCGTATGAGTGAGTACAGGCATCGAACTGTTGGGAGTAGCGGACAAACGGATGATCTAATAACTCACTTGCTGTTGGTCTTTCGGCCGGATTTCTACGAAAGCAGCATTGCAAAAAATCTTTGCCTTCTGCCGACATTGTGTTTGGTATTGGCGGGCTCTCGGTAAGAACCTTAAATAGTGCTGCAGCCTGAATTTCAATTATTGTCACGCAAAATGCTACAAACAAAAGCTAAACCAGCAACTTAGGAGAAAACAGAAATTATTGCTACACAAAATGCTGACAAGCCATAGCTAAATGAGCAAACATCGAACAACCCAAAAAGAAAATGGAAAAAAAATCAAGTTCAACAAAATTCAAAGTTAACAAGTCCAACTAAATTCACACTTGACATTGGAACAAAATTCTTTGGCTGTTAAAATCATTAGAATAGTTATGCTTAAAAATCAGTTCAAATAATCATGCTTACCCCTTCATACTCGCCCCAAGGAGGCTTTCCATTCATCATTTCAATGATGGTACAGCCCAAGCTCCATATATCAACAGCTAATGCAATATCAGTACTAGCATCTGTTTGCGTAGCAGACTGCAGAAGCTGCAATGAGCAACAAATCAGAGCTTAAACGGGCCAATGTAGCCAGGAGAGCAATTAGAGTTGCAAAAAGTTTCTGTACCTCTGGAGCCATCCAATATGGACTCCCCTTTAATGATAGATTTGCCTTTTGCCCATTCAGCTGCAAAATAAGAACTTCAACTAATCATTGACATAATATAATTTCGTTCCTCGTTAAATATGGAGCAGAAAGCTTCCTCGTTGGGTGAAGTTGCCTTTGTAGTTAAATATTAAAGTCTTCGTCATACTTTGGACTAAAATTTGTATGGATCTCTTATGATGTCCTACACTTGGCTAGTATGCAGTTAAGCGTGAAGCAGACAACATAACAGTTTATAGCAGAGATAAAACTTGTTAAGGTTTATTCCATGATTTGGTAAAATGAGAAAAAAGTCCGCAAAACAAAAAATAATATATGATATGCAGCAACATATATCTTGGCTTGAAGAATACGAAGAAAAAAATTAATGCCATGAACGATAATAAAACAGCAGAATTACTAAGCAAACAAAAATAATCATCAGAGTCCAGAGAATATAAAAGCTGAAGCATATTGGATAACTTTGGTGAATATACAAACTCACATGTTTAGCCATCCCAAAATCAGCTAGCTTGACAACCCCATATGCATCAACTAGTAAATTAGCGCCTTTAATGTCCCTGCAAAAATTTCAAAAGACCAATTCAAATTAAGAGTCTCACTGAACCAAAGACAATAAGTTATGATAGTCCATTCATATAACACCTTCTGCAACCTCACTCCCAATCTACACATGTCAAATGCTCTCACCGCTTAAATTAAACTATTTCAAATATTAGCTCAATATGATCGGAAATAAATGCTATCTAATAGTAACCATAATTATCTTCTGGAATGAGTTTTTTTTTCCTCTATTATAAAACATAAAACAACTAGAGCACTACCTGTGTATGGTTTTCTTGCTATGCAAATAAGCCAACCCACAGAGTATGTGGCGAGTAAAATTCCGAACTACAGATTCTGTAATAGCACCACAATGGTCCTGGATAAATCTATTAATTGAACCTGGATGGACATATTCCAGGTATATGTAGAACTTGTCTCCCGCCTGCAAGAACAAAACGTGAGACTCTATCTACAGCAGCAGAATAATGCCAACCATAAATTTGGCTTCTGAGGGAAAATCACTCACAATTTCGCTACCAAAATACTGTACGATATTTGGATGTTTTAGACGACGGAGCACTTTAATTTCCTGAAAATTGATTAGGTAAAGTTATGGTAAGATCCTATCCTTAATCAACAAAATTAGCAAGAAGAATACATGAACCCTCTAACAGACAGCAGAAAACATAAATAAAATGAAATAAAAAAGGGCAATTACACTGAACAACAGCTAAACAGGGAGAAAGTACCAAAAATTCCAATCATGACAAACATTTATAGTAGAACACAACCTGCTCCAGCTGCCGCATACATTCTGTTGACTTGGAATCATCCGGTAAAATTTCAACTTCTTTCATGGCGCATAGGGCTCCAGTTTCTCTGTTTCACAAGGGGCATCCAATATTACCAAACCGTGTGATGTGACCCACTAACAAAATCGTAATTTAACCACACAAACCTGTTGGACGCCACATACACACTGCCGAAAGTACCTCTACCGATGAGCTTTCCTTTTTGCCATTTAGATTTCCTGGGCATCATGTTCGGCTTACTCACACCAGAAGAAAGTGATGACGATTCTGAAGTGATATTATGGACAGACGGTGAGAGCATGGAGGCACCAGAAGTATCTAATCTCGTTCCAACTGGGGATATTGGATGAACTTGTGATGACATGGCAGGCCCAGGAGGAAGAGGTAATGGATGTACATTGGACTGAGCATTATTGTCCCACTTTGTCAATGGGGTCTCAGTGGACAATCTGGAGTTCAATGGTGATGGTGTCCTTCGAGGGCTCGTTGCACGCAGGTGAGTACTTATCCTTGGGCTTTGAAGAGGAGAATTATCAAGACTTGATGTGTTTCTCTCTGGAAGAGTTTGAGAAGAGAATCCTTGGCCCATATTCCAATCCGAATGAGGTATTTCTGGTGCAGACCAGACTTGGAAAACACCAGGGGGAGTCATGTACTTGGCTGTCCAAATGTCACCTCTTGAGGGACTTATGATTCGGGTTGAATAAGGACTTGTGGGGGCACTAACAGGGATATTAGCACCACAGACATCTGAGGATTGATCTTTGGCAGCTTTGTTCTGCCGCGAAGACACTGTTGATGACCGTTTTTCAGAACGTTCTGAGTTTGTTTTTGGATCTTGGCCTACTAACCTGCTCAATCATGACAATAAACAAACATGCCACAGAGTATCAAGATGATGCCATTGTTTTAGAGGACTGCACAACATATGCATGCAACACACCTTAGAAGTTGTAACTAAAAAACATAAAATTGTAATGAGGAAGAAAATAGTTCAAATCAAACAATTGCACACCTGCACCACCCATCATACCACACAGCTCTCAGCCAAATGCAATAATACTAAATTTATAACCATAACCGCCATCAAAATTATAAATAGAACCAAAATGCATGTAAAAATGGAAAGGGAAAAAAAAAAATAAAATCATCACGGTGAATCACAAACATACAACTAATATCTAAACGCCAGAGCAATCAACGAATCTCCGATACCTTTTGAGCTCACGGAGTTGGTCAATCTCCTCGCCGTTCACCACCTCCGTCCTCTCCCTTTCCCTATCCTCCCACCCCCTCGGGATATCGTGAACCACCTCCGGCGACGGCAGGGGCACGCTGCAATGTCCCGACCCCGCGTATTTGGGGTCGCGCTGCAGCAGGACGTGCAATTCCGGAAGCGGCAGCGGTTGGGGCACCGCCGAGGCCGACGCGGACGCCCTGGAGGCCGAATCGTTCGGATTTCCCCGCGACCGCCACGTCTCGACGTCGCTCTCCGACGCGTGCACCACTTTCCTGGCGCGCGAGAACATGCGGCCCCGCCGCGAGGAGAAGAAGCCGGGTTTCCCGCAGAGGCCGCCGGACTCGCCGACGACGAAGCTGTCGTCCCTGGACTGCGATTTCGACGTGGAGGTGAACGCGCCATGCCACCAATGCATGATTATTTTTTCCTTTTTAACGGCCGATTAGAGATGCCCGTTCATACAGCTTCTCAAAATCGCGAGTTTGTGGAAAAAACGGCATGGTGGATGGGGGAGCGAAAGGATTTTCAGTTTCCTCTCAGATGAAAAAAGTGGGAAACATTTGGGATAAATAAGGAAGAAAGACGAAGAAGATGAAGAAAACCCCGTGGCTGGGAAAGAGCGATGAAAAATGGTGCACTCTCTCTATCGAACCATTCGGGATTTGTAATCGTTATATCATCATATAATTGTCGGGATAGTTGATTTAACGGTTACAAACCCGATGAAATGGTTCGTAACATGACCGTAACATCTTCAATTTTTTCTTATTATTATTGTCCTTTTTTTTTTTGGGGGNNNNGGGGGGGGGTAACAACTTATGTAATTACGTGGAATAATTGTTTGGCAACTACGTGAATTGTTGTATGAATGGATAGGGGAGTAGATTGTATTAATTGGTTTGTGTTGTAAATTTGGTTGTAGTGTTTTGTTTTTTAATAATCATCTCTTCTCAAGAGGTTCTTATTTTGACCATTTATAAAATTTGCATTTTAGGTATAAAAAGTTAATCAAGTAAATTAATTACTAGGTTAGATTGGTCAAAAACAAAAAGGTGAAATATATTTATATGTATGAACAAAAGTGTGAATAATTACTAGATTTGATTGGTCAAAAACAAAAAGGTGAAATATATGTCTATGTATGAACAAATGTGTGAACACATGTATGAAGTAATTTGAAGTTCTTAGGTAAAAAACCTCATCCTCATACAGGGAGCTACTCATCTAGTCTTTTCCTTGATTGCTCAATCCTTCAAAGCGTCGTTCCAAGGGCGGATGATGCTCGATGAAGATCACATACTTTACTTGATCGGCGCTGGTACTAGAAGCAAAGCTAATTAATGCATGAGCTTGAATATTTGGACGTCAAGAGATATATATTGTGATCGGCATTAAACGCGAATGCATCCTCTTGATTGTTTTAAAGAATGGATGACGACAAACGTTAATCTGAAGATTTTTTTTAGGCGACTTGGCGATCGGTGAGGCTGGATTTCTCATACCAAAGTAGGAAGCGCCAAATTTAATTTGAATTGCCTTTATTTTTTTGAGATTTAATTTCAGTCCCTTTGGGAGGCTTACAAAATAACTTAAAAAAAACTTACCCGTTCCTACCAGAAATGTGTATTTATCATGAAATACCCACGCAATTCATAAATATTTTATCCAAGTGGGATACATGATTACAAGTAGACAAAGATTAATAGCCCATCATGGTATACTACTATGGTATCATTTATTCAATTGATAAACGTTTTTACAACATCTTATTCACATGTATCGAGTTGGAGATCCACATGGACCTCATAGGTAAATTTAATATCCATTAACTCGAGCAGTTCTGGTTCTAAGATTTTTAACTAATTGGGCTTTTGTTTATTCCTTTTGAGACCTTCTTTACAATTTTGTTGATAATCAGTTGGCGGAATGCTACGTCCAGATCGGTTACCTTTACATAAAGAGTATACAGAGATCAACCGTAACATATTTTTTAGAGAGTTGATCTATCTTTCTCGTGTTGTTTCGAGCGAAACACATTATGTCATCGCTGATGTGAAGTCGGGCGAGGATCTCGATGACGATCTGAGGTGTAATGATGGGGATATACATCTTGGGATAGCGGCTAACCTTGATGGTTGATCTCGAAAGGTTGAGGTGACTCATCGAGAATTTTTTAACAGTCCCCCAGCTTTTCGTTCGGCACTAGTTGGTGGTCTGAAATCCATACGGTCGTGACCAAGAACAAAATGTTGAACGTTTAAAGAGGTAGGCTGATCATTAGGTCGGATGACTTGTGACCTAAGGTTATGGATTGTAAAGAATTCATAAAGGGATATTGATATAGCCATATATAAGTGGACCAGATTATTACAAGTGTAAGAAGCTCGACTTAAGTGAAAGATGATAGGAGTAAGTCGTCGTAAAAGGAAGTTAACAAGGATAAGACAACCTCGAGAATCAAGATTGGCTTGGAATCCCGAGGTCGACATAAGGCGACTTGAGAAGCAGAAGGACGACCTGAGGTCAAAGGATCTAGTAAGCCTCGCAGGAGGACACCAGACGAATCAACCCTCGGGCTATAGAATAAGTCGACATCCACCAGCAATGATAACCTAATTCACTTTGCAGCTCGATGTGGACCACGAAGCGAATGGTCTCAGAATGAACCAATCTTGAAGGGATAAGTAGGAATCTTAAAAGTGACTAAGAGATGACTAAGAAATGATTAGGATATGAGAAAACATTAAATCTGAGCAGCTAGGCAGGCTACCCGTAGGCACCTGGGCAGAGCATTTCGAGCAGGTATTTCCGTATAAAAGGGACTGAGGTATCACCAACCAATTTTACATTTCTAATACATTTCATATTGCTCTTATTTACATATCACCACCATCATCTTCTTGATACTGACTTAGCCATCCGGGGCTTTTCACTGAACTCCTCAGACCTTGCAGGTACACGCACGGCGGTTTAGGAAGATCATAACTTGTTTCACCCTATCCTATCCAAATCTGAGTGGTAACGCATCAGATATCCTTCCCATAGTCATCCTTAGATCGTTCGGCTATTATGTAGCCGTTACTTTTTTGGATAGGTCACTCCGTCATGTCAATGTTCTCATAGAGAGTGAGCTAACTGATCGGTCCATATTCTTGGTTAAGGCGAGCTAATATAGAGACAAAGAGAAAGTAAGCTTTATGTGGTAAAAAGAGGCAAAGTGATGGTACTTTAAAAGGCCATTATTTGAGAGTGTCTTATTGGACATAGTAACTGGACTAGAGACCTCGTTTGGAGTGCCAGACAGGTCGCCCTTCCTTTTGGCAGGAATAATTGCGTTAAAGGGATCATCCGGAGGTCCAAGTTGAAGCTTTGTGGGGTATTGGTAATGCCTATATATATGCATCATGGAGTCATGAATATATAGGGAGAAATTCATGAAAAATCTTGGATGACCGTCCTCCTTCTAGTGTCATTTTGTTGACATTCAATATCAAACATAATAAATTGGGGTAATTTAGTGCGTAATTAAAGGGATAATGAGTAATTGTAAGAGAAAATTAATGAATTACACCGTCAGTTTTCTGATATGTATTAAATTGATAATAGAAAGTGGTTAAACAGATTGAAAACATACAAGTGAGGATCATGCATAGAAATATCGATATCTGATAACTAGGGGGAGATTGCCAAATCGTATAGCGAGGTCGACATAATAAATAATTAAGAAGTAAAGAAAGAGTTATTTCATCATACTGTTGATGAATTTGCGACGAGTTTTCTATATCCTTGAAGGTCGAATCTATACATCGATAAAGTAGGAAAATAATGATGATTACATGCCAACTAATGATACGAGTGAGTGACACGTGACTCAATGAAAAAAAAATGACTTTTGATGATGGGATCGATAGGGCAGTCGTTTTTTCGATTTGCTTTACCGGTTATAGTTCACACCCTGTGGAGAGATTCGACAGAAGGTGTAAGTAGCGGATCGACGTTCAAGTGGGAGGAAGATCAACACAAGACTGATCATTCGGGTTCTTAGGCTTTCTCCTTCAATAATTTGTGCCTGAATTGGCATGGGCATAATTCCAATGTGGGCTATAAGCCCAAAAATGTCAATAGTGGAGCCACTACTTTCAAATTCAGCTTACATTGTGAGAGTCACACGAGATGGGTTGGAGCTCTTAATCCAAATCGTATTAGTTGGGCCAAAAACATACATATAAATTTGCATTAATTAACCAGATTATAAAGATGTCGATAAGGAGCATCAAGTATTCCAAGCAAATTTTTATCTGTCTCGTTCAACTTCCATTAGCAAGGTCGAATTATATAATGAAAGACATTAAATTAACGGGAGATTCTACGGTCTCGTTACGGAATCATTCCATCGAGATTTGTAACCGCTAGATCAATTATCCACCACGGTTACATGATAGTCTAACGGTTATAAATCCTGACGGAATGATTCTGTAACAGGCCCGTAACATTTCTCTTAATTAATTCCTATAATTTAGTAATCGGCAAGAGCCGGCAAGCAACATGAGCCCTCAACTACAGCGGTAAACACGGACTAACAGAAATAGATCATACAATGTACCATGCCAGGAGCCTAGAATATAAAGCACAGTAGTTTTTTAAATTTTTTTAACAATGGTTGATTGTCAAATCTTGGTTAATTTAATGATATGTGCAGTTAATTCGTGACTTGACTTGACCTAACATTAGCCACTTGAGGTGAAGCTTTACCAAATTATAGACCCAAGTACCTACCGATTTAAATTAAATAAAGCAAATTAAAATAATTATCATGATTTATAGCTAGGGGTGGTATCGGTTCGGTAACCGAACCGATAACCAAAAACCGATACCGAACCGATAAGGATTCGGTATCAAAAATCCATACCGAAACCGAACCGATAAGGATTCGGT